>OZ025299.1:119430017-120030017 GCA_964019185.1 Maratus speculifer | reverse complement strand
TTAAATTCTCAAACTTCTATTACACAAATCTGCCTATACATTTTTGGAAACATCTTATATTACATTTAATATTCCCTTTTACTGATATATGCTGTAAAAAACGATGAAATCTAACACATCTTTTTATACTTTTATTTTTTTGTGACAAAAAACCTGGCGTCTAAGCAGATTTATCACATTTGTGATAAAAAACATGCACAAAAAAGTTTAAATCTCTATCTCAATTACAAAGATGATTTACCATTTTTAAAACAGGAAAGTGACTAGAATATGAAAATAGTAGAAAAGCCATTTAAAGTTTTAATTTGTATGGATAAATGCGCGTGGTATATTATCAAAATTTAAAATATCATGCGATAGAATTGCAGCATGGCTAAAAATACGGTGTTAAAATACACAAAAATGTCACTCCCAAAACAAGATTTCGTTTAATATTTAAAAGAAAAAAAACCACATTCTTTGCTCTTGTATCATTTTCGCGCGTAACTTATCCCCTTAATGGCTTATTGTTTTCATTCCCAAAATAAAAAAAAATCAATGAGTGGGTTTACATTCTAATTCATAAATGAAACTTTTTACATAAATTCAGTGTTTTTTTTCTTTGTTTGCTTTACTGCCTTTTTTTAATAACGAAATTTATATTTTATGTTGATCGGACAAAAAAAACCCGACGCAAATTTTAGTGTCATAAACACATTCACACACTTCATTGTTATCTGCATATTTTCAGTACACTGGCGCCTTACATCTCAGGTCGAATTTACAACAAATACTTATTTGTAAAACCAGTCCGATTATTCCATAAGAAATAATGAACCTCTTGCGAAGTTTTGTATTTATATATTTCAAACAATACACTACATACTTTAATGTGATAAAATACATAAACACTTACAGTATTAGGTAGCTTTCATTACAAAAAGTAAAAAGCTACCTATTGCAGCCGTCCGGAGGAAAGCACTTCCGGAAAATTTTGGTATATTTTCACCGATCATGACCCCCAGACCCCAAAACCACCCTCCGTTCAAATGTTGACATATATATATATATATATATATATATCTGATTTTTGTCATGCGATAACTAACGTATTTATGAACCGATTTGAATGAAACTTGGTATGTACATAGTACATACAAATGTCTCGACCGAGTTCGTTGGTCAGCATCATCCGCCATTTTGTTTCAAAATGGCGGCCATTTTAAATTTTTTAAAAAATTTTAAATTTAAATTTAAATGCGAAAAAATCAAAATTTGAAAAATATTTTTCTTTTACGTGTTAGAACTTAAAACAACGATTCCAGAACACTTTTTATTTTGTCTATATCTTACAAAATAATTGAGTTATAGCACTTTGAATTTTTCTTATGGCTGACATTTTGAAACGATCTGATTTTTGTCACGTGATAACACGCGTATTTATGAACCGATTTCAATGAAACTTGGTATGTACATAGTACATACAAATGTCTCAACCGAGTTCGTTGGCCAGCATCATCCGTCATTTTGTTTCAAAATGATGGGCATTTTAAATTTTTTAAAAAAATTAAAATTTAAAATAAAATGCGAAAAAATCAAAATTTGAAAAATATTTTTCTTTTAAGTGTTAGATCTTAAAACAACAATTCCAGAACACTTTTTATTTTGTCCATATAATCCAAAATGATTGAGTTATAGCACTTTGAATTTTTCTTATGGCTGACATTTTGAAACGATCTGATTTTTGTCACGTGATAACACGCGTATTTATGAACCGATTTCAATGAAACTTGGTATGTACATAGTACATACAAATGTCTCGACCGAGTTCGTTGGCCAGCATCATCCACCATTTTGTTTCAAAATGATGGCCATTTTAATTTTTTTAAAAATTTAAAAATTTAAAATTAAATGCAAAAAAATTAAAAGTTGAAAAATATTTTTCTTTTACTTGTTAAAACTTAAAACAACGATTCTAGAACACTTTTTATTTTGTCTATATCTTGAAAAATGATTGAGTTATAGCACTTTGAATTTTGCTTATGGCTGACATTTTGAAACGGTATGATCTGAACGATCCATCATGTTGCTTTAAAATGGCATACACTTTATGATGTCGTGGAATTTGGCGACTCTCTAAATCGCTTCAAATAAAATCAGGTTGAATAAAAGATGACTAATTTCTAAAAATTCCTATTAATATTCAGTCTTGACAAAAACTAGTATTCAATCTTATAAAATCACTAATTTTATAAGATTATTTCCCTAATTTGAGCTTAGTATTTTTGAACAATGTAACTTACTTTAAAATAAATAAATAAATATATAAATATATGAAAGCTACCTCTTCCTCCCGGCATTGCCGGAAGGACTTTTGTACATTACAAGAGACAATGGAGACAATGGAAGTTTTATAATAGAATTTTGCATTAGTTCAGAATTTCAAAAAAAATTTAATCAAAATCTGTCGAACAGTTAAAAAAGAATAATTGATTCCCACAACAACATATTTACAATAAGTTTTTCTTAATTGTTTTCTATTTATGAATTTACTTTTGCCATAAGAAAAAAAATAAAGAATATTTAGTTTCTATATCCAGAATTATTTTTCACTTTGCAGTAGCTTTTGAAGTCGGTTCAATTTTTGGTAGAAAAGTTTATTAATTAATGTTATAGTCTATGCAGTCAGCCAATAATGTAAAATTTTTTTAAAGCACTACAGCAATGCGGTGGAACCATATTTCGTGTTTTATTAACGTTTAATTTATATGAGAATTATATAAGTTATTATAATGAATGATTGATAAGATGAATCTATGACCAAATTTAGAAGAAAGCTAATTATCTTAGTTTTTTTGTATTAATCGTAGAATTTAAACGATTAAGTAATAAATATTAATTCCATGAAAAACATATGTTATAGTATATATATATATATCAGTTATAATTCTTTTCTTTAGTTTTTATTATAAGTTATCATTTCAATGTTCTAAAGCCGACATCATAAACAACAAATGTTTTATTTAATTTAAGATAAGATAATCTAGATTCCCTACACGGTGTAGTTAATCTAAGGTACTCTGGGGTAATAACGCCAAGCGGGGTAACAACGCCAAGTGCTTATATTTTGCATAATTATGAAATAATCAGGTAAATGACACCCATGTGCTCTGCGCAGAAGGGTTTTGAGTCATAAAAATCGCAAAAAGCAGCTTCAAGTTAATTTGTTTAAGTTTTAGGTCTTATTGTTTTTACAAGCAACTAAAATTAACGCTTGATCTAAAATTTGCGAAATAAGGTAATTTGTAGTGTATTTCATGTATTTTCAAATTGTTGTGGAAGATTTTGGATATCTTCTCGAGATAATTTGTAGTTTAGGATTTACTGCGCATTAAGTATCCCGGGGTAATAACGCCAGGGATTGGCGTTATTACCTCAGTTGATTCCCAACAGTGGCCGAACTATATCCGAAGGGGGTTTATATATTAATATGGGGCAGCATTATCATCATTGTTGGAATGGTAAGATTAAGGGGGGGGGGAGTGCCCAATACTTTAAAATAATCTCTCTATTTTATTTTTTATTATATTATTTTTTTTTTTTTTACTAATGTAAAAAATAATTTTTAACTCTTGTAAATAAAACTATATCAAAATGTTTTCGAGATTCAAATTCGAACATCTTCAAAATAAGGTTTCTATTAAATTTCCACTGGATTGTTCAATTGAGTTCGAAATTTTAACTGTCCGCTTTCTCAGCGTTCGGTTTTTCAAAACTTTATAAATTTAACCTTTAACTGATGTGACAGAAGTTGTAACGTATGAATGTGATGCGGTTTGTGAAATCGCAAAATTGAAAGATGAATAAAAGGCGGGAATAACTCATAGGATTGTGTTTTTGTACTAAACTTTTTATACAAGAGTATTATACTTAATATTCACCTATTTAGTCTCTGGTGATAGTACTAAAATTCCAAATGAAACAAAATTTCGGTAGTATTTGCAGTTAAACTGAAAATTACAAGTTAAACTAAAAAATTAAAAGAAAAATAGTGGTCTACGAGACCAGTAACATTAGTTAAAGGTTAAAATGCGATCCATGATTAAAAATCATAGAATACTGTTCCTGCGCTAAACTTTTTGTACAGAATTAATTCTAATTAAATTTAATCTATTCAAATATTTCTAACAATATTACGAGAACTCCAAACGAAAGAGAATTTCAGTTGTAACTATAGTTAAACTAGAAAATACAAGTTAAACGCTTTTTTTTTTTTGGGGGGGGGGGTGCAGTGTTCAGTCAGATTGCTAACAGCAGTTAAAGGTTAATTTTGTTGCTAATATAGAGATAATGATATATAACCATATGAATTATGTATGAAATTGAATAAGAGATCTCTTTGGGATAATATTTTTTAATCAAAAATTTTATTCAGTTTATTAAAAATTTATTAAAGCATGTTCTTCAAAACGTCGACAATTTAACTGTAGGTTTGGAGAATCCGCATTAGTATGGAGTTATGGGTTAAAAACTATTTACTAGATTACTATAATAGTATTAACCCTTAACTGCTGTGACAAAAATTGTCGCATAACTTACTGTGAGCGGCCTGTCAGATTGCTTAATCTAACGATGAATGAAATGTTAAATTAACTTTTAGAATATTATTTTTGTATTGAACCTTATATACAGGACTATTATAAATAAAATCCAGCTATTCAAAATTCTCTAGAGATAGTACAGGGTGTTATATTCTGTTGAAGCTCCCCCTCACTCCTTTTTCTTTCACTTTCACAAAAAATCAATATTTTCTATCGCATAGAATGCATACATGAAAATATAAATACTGATTCAAATAATCCGTGCAATGTTTTTAATAACTCTATTTAAATGGTCATTTTTAAGCAAAACGTAGCTTAGAATCTGATATTCTTTTGCCTCCTCCCCCCGCCACCACCACACCTTTCTTTTTCTTTCTGAGTCACAAAAAAATTGTACATTTTCAATAGCTTACATTGCAATTTGTCAATTTCTGGAGCTGTAGAGTTTGTATTTTTAGAATTGGGTAATCTACATTCCATTATTCCATCTTATTTTATAGTTTTGTTTGCATGGCGTTATTACCCATATAGGTGGGTATTAACGCCAAATAGCATTGGTCAAGAAAAAACGCCATTACATTTTATGAATACATATCTGTTAAATTATTTTATTTTATATAGATAGTCAATGAGTTGCTGTATCAGATCCTATATTTATTTGAAAAATACAATCTAAAACTAAGCCGTGATAATTGGTAGAACCTTAACGTGGCGTTATTACCCCAGGGTACCTTACAATGTTTCCATGCGTTGAATTTGAATTACATAAAGGTAACACTGTATCAGATACCAATAGTCAGATAATGCTTACTGTATTTCCTGTATTAGATTTCGTCAGATTTATATGTCCTCGTTGACCGACTAAAATACAATTGTGCAGATTCGGCTCCTTTTCCTTTAAGAGCTATTTGAAACTAGTAATACATTGTAGGACAATTTAAGATCTTCGTGAAAGAACATGATATGATACGTTTTCTCAAAAAATATTTTATTTTACACTCTTAAAATGAAAGAGAGAATTTGGCTTCTCTGGAAAGAGCTGTAATTTATTGGGTCGTGAATGAGTTGTTTTTTAAATGTTTTACTCAACTTAATATGAATTTCTTGTTTAAATTACTCATCTTGATTTGAATTCCTTAAAACAACTCGTTCACTCGAGTTGTTTCAACGCTTATTTCTTAATTCAGTCGCGCGGGGTACATAAACCATCCACTTCTAATGTGCTGTTCTTGTACTTTTAAAAAAAAAGTAGTAATAATGAAACGTTTAGAAACAATAAAATATACATTCAAAATTGAGATTTAGAAGTTACAACTGTTTACTAAGAAACCAATTATGAAGAATTGGAAGAAAAAAAATTCTTCCAAGAACAAACTTTTTAAATGTCATTGTTGACATAGTAACCCGCGTGCCTAACGTAGGGTTAAATGTTAATGTTCATTTCTAGAAGAGTTTGGTATTAACTATTAACACTAAATCATATTCCTAAAAAGGAATTAAACACACCAAAAAGAATTGACTTCGATCCTCTCGAAATCTAATTTTTGCTTCATAACATCTTCTTAAACTGAGGTATTCAATTGCTTGGAGATTATTTCTGAGATAAAAGTTGAGGAATTAACTTCTGTTTAAACATTTCTTTTAATACTTTTTTATTGATAAAAAAGATTCAGCAAAGATAAAATATATTTAGTTACCTAATTAACGTAGTTTTCTATTTTAAAGCAAATTTATTTTATATTTAATTACTTTTAGTTTCAGGATGAGCATTTTCCCATCTTAATTAATAGTTAATCGTTAACTGCTATTAGAAAATTAACACACCACTGTTTTTCTTTTCAAAGTTTAATTCTTAATTTTCTGCTTAACTATAAATAGTAATGAAATCATGTTTCACCTTTAGTTGCTTCTCAGTAGGTGAAAAGTAAAACTATGTTATATAAAACTTTTTTAGCACACGAATTTTGAACTCGTATAAAGATTTTCACAGAAACAGTATCCATTCAGTTAACCAAGCCTTTTATTAAGCTTTCGATCAAACAAATTCAGAAACCACTCAGGTCGATATGTGACAATTTATATCACAGCAGTTAAGAGAATAAGAAAAATAACTATGAGTTTTGCTTTCTATAAATAAGTAAACTATTTTAGTTACGAATCCAATGTAGTAAATGGAAGGTATATTCCTGGAGTATAATTAATTAAAGGATAAAATACGCATTTACAAAAAAAAACATAAAATGTAACTGTTGAAAGTTTGATTATGGGCCAGGTTACTCATGAATTTTATTTTAATATTCTGAAAAAGTGTAAGGCAGAGATTATTTTGCTAAAAGGATAATTAATAAAATAAAAATGTAGTTCACTGATACGTATATGTATCATCCTGCGGCGTAACCTGGATGGGTGGCCAAGTGCTCTGAATACTAGTAATTTTTAATGACTGGTAAATTTTGTTCGCCTTATCTAACAATAAAAATTTTCTGCTGTGATTGAAGTAGAAGAAAACTTCATTTTGGGCATCCACCTTTGTTACGCCACTGGACATCGCATACGAAAATGGTTAATGAAACTTTTAATCATACAAATTTTTGAACCTCTTATAAAAAATTTGAAGTTATATCAGGCTTTATTTAAGTTAAACTTTACAGGTTGCTTTATGATATTATTGAATTGATTTACAGAATTTTTTAAGGATTTGCATACTTTATAAAAGCCAAAAAGGTTTCCCTCTGTTGATAGTTTTTTCTTTTATGAAATATTGATAGGTTTGGTTGAAAATATAGTTTATCTTTAAAGATAACGTTTAACTTATGTTACCGGTCTCACAGACAGCTGCTATTTTCAATTTCTATAGATTAATCTGTAACTTTCAGTTTAACTACAGAGTCTACCGGAATTTTCTTTCGTTTCGATCTTAGGTACCATCATAAGAGTCTTTTGAATAGGTGAATTTAAAATTAAAGAGCAATTACAAAAAGTTTAGTAGATGTAACACGAACCTACTAGTTAATCGCGTCTTTTATTCATTTTGGATGGAGCTGTCTTACAGACCGTTTCATAGTTATTGTGTGAAAATTAATGTGACATAAGTTAAAGATTAAATGAGTTGAAGAGTTATACTGTTACTATGGTCGAAAATATTACTTCTAAAAATCATAAAGAAACACAGAAAGTTATGATTAAAGAGTAGAAGGATTGCCAACGGTGTAAGGGTTTGTCTTTTTATTGGGAGCTGCACATTTTACTGGATACTCGATTATTTAATGTAAGCCTTGAATATGACGCATAAAACAGTTTAGTACTAAACAAAAGTCCTGGGATGTTTATTAACCATCTCTCTCAAAAGCAATTAGAATGTTCTGATTGCCTGGCAGGTACGAACTTTATTTAAGTCTTTCAGTGTCCATAAAAAATATATTTTAAAATATGAAACTTTTATAAGTATTTTTTTGTGGAAAAACCGTAAAATTTTAAGGCATTTTTAAAAATATGTTCTGCATTTTAAACAATGTCTAACCTATTCTAAATTCTAATTTGCTTTGATATATTCAGCGTCACTTGTAGCAGTAGTGTAAAAACTTTAGAAAAAAGTCACCATTTTTAAAGCACTAGAATCATACGAATTCTATAAATTCGAGATCCTTGAAAAATGCCAGGATTTCTTCTAAAATTATATATTTTTTAATTACACAGCATTACACTTTTCGGGATTTCTCAGAAGTATGGGTGTTCCGTTCGCTACTGACTTCACGTTTTATCATTTATAGTAATATTCTTGTAATCTATTATATATATATATATATATATATATATATATATATATATATATATATATGGGTGATTCTCAAAATAGGGGACGATTTCAAAAATGAAATCTTAAAAAAATTACTGTTAGCAAAATTTCTGAAAAAAATAGGTGTTGTTAATATAGTGTTAGGTATACTTTCCATGTAGTCAGCAGAGCTAAATATTTAAAAATTAACTTAAAAAAATAATTATTATTTTTTGACCCATGCTAATGACAAAACAAATTGCATGGAATAAATATATTATGAAATTTTTATTTTCTTCCTGTTTAAATATTTTTTTTCTATATTTATTAGCCTTCCTTTTCAGCAAATGATTTCCATTTTACATATAAGGAGAATAAAAACATTACCAAAGAGCAAACTTTGTTACATGAGCAACATTCTGACACTAACAATGTAAGAAGCTGTCTTAGTGATTTTCCTACAGATTTAATGCATATTTTAGGGATAATAAATGTAATACCTAAATTTATACGTAAAATTAAACTTTATAAAGGATACAATATAAGCACTGGTTACATTTATGTACATAGGAGTCTTTAGCATGGACAGAAAAACCATGCTAATGACACTGATATCTGTCCATGCTAATGACAAATTTTAATTTAAATAAGATTATGAGCCATAATATAATCACAATGCATTAGTCCTTTCTGGAGCTTTTTAAAACACAAAAGTTCTATGCAAATAAATAAAATAAAAATTTTAACTATAAAATAAACATGATAATTATTATCCATTCTAATGACATACAATTGATGTACGCCCCTAATATTCAACTTCTATTCTTAAAATACAATACAGGCTTCTATTTTCTGGTTGGAATAAAATGGCTACTTGTTGCCATGGAGAAACTTTATATTTTCAAACTATTGTCATATGTGAAAATGAAATTTTGATTAATAACCAGCTGTTTTAGTATGACCTTGTTTTGAAAATCGAATATGGAGGACAAACTTTAATTCTTTTTTTATGTACTATAATTTTATTTTTAAAAATAAATTTATTGGATAAATCCTCTCCTTGATTAATATAAAGAAAGAATAACATTTGTTTATTTTATAAACATGATATTAACTCTTGAAAAATGCTAGTATGCACAAGGCACAGCTGCTCTGGACATCCATGCTAATGACATTTTGAATCTTTATTCTGTTATTTTAAGGTGATTTTAACTAAAAAGTGAGTAATTCTTGAGTGCAAATAATGAATAATATTAAGACAAACATATCTAAATATAAAAACATGACAGAAAACCTCTCAATTTTTTTGTATGCCGAAAGACATAAATTGTCCCCTATTTTGAGAATCACCCATATATATATATAAATTCAATTTTTTAGTGCATTTTGAATACTAAATTTTGCGATGCTATTCTATTGCACCGGTTATCGAATATGAATTGCATTATGATTTTTTTTTTTACAAAAATAAGTACAGTAAAACCTGTCTAAAGCTACCACGTTCCATTCCAATAAACATTAGTCGCTTCCGAGAGGTTGTCTCTTAATGGGGGCCATTTTTAAATCTTAATTTTAATTGCCGAAAAGAGTAAAAATTAATGATATTAAAATTTATTTTTCACAGTAGGAAAAATATAAAAATTTAAGTATAAAAAAATTAATTTAATAAGTTAATTACTGAGTTTATACAAATGAATACAATGAAGTTTGCTTTGATTTTGTGGTTTTATCTTTTATACCTTTTATTTCCAAGTCTTTTGGATGTTCAGTGCAATTTTTTTGGGCTTGGAATGATTTTTGATGATCTTATTACTTTATCAATTTGTTTGAGAGTTTTCTGGCAGAAGGGCAGGAGATTTTATTGACCGTAATCCTTAAGTGGTCATCAAAGTAAAATCCTTGGCAAAGTCCTTGGCTAAAAAGTTACAAATGGGTTTAATTACTTAAAGATACTCGGAAAAAACAGAAGTTGGTTTAGAAGTTTGATGAAGAATGTGCTCTCCGGAATTTTTTTTTAACAAAACCTTCAAGCGACAGGAAAAAATATAATTTGTTTCATTTTCTTCAAATAAATTGGTCGTTGGAGGAAATTTAATTGGTATGGTCTCTGAATAGAGATAAAATTTGTATTGAGCCTATGGGAATAAATTTCGTTCCACGAAAAAATGATCATTCAGGGAGGTGGTCGCACAGGGATGTTTTACTGTATACTGCTTTTTTATTTGATTGAATTATTTCATCTTATACGCATATTTTTATTTTACAGGTAAGAAAATTTCTGTCTCATTTTCATGCATGTAAAACATCTTCTTGCTATTCAGGTAAAGTGGGTTTCTACTTTGCAATATCCAGGCAGTCACAGGCGATTATATGTTTATAGTATTTGCACCGCTATTTTGAGAAAATACATAGTGCAGTACACTTTCAAATTGTCAAAATGTATATGAAAAATTTATGTTTTTTTTTTAAATGGTGCGAGATAGAATTAAAAGGCAGTCGCCTGTGTAAGCCCTTCAATATAATGATTATTATATTTTCCTTATATTTTCTCATTATAATTTATCTTATAATTTAAACCAAAATTATATATTATGTAAGAATCAAGAAATGTATAATCAGCATATGTGCTGAATGATAGTCCAAGACATTAAGTATATAATTATAAAAATATGCCTTTTCGTAAAACACAAGTATGGTATCGGAAAAAATCGAAGTTCTCAGTTTAATAGCATATAACAGGTTCCGAAAAGAAGGATTTTAAGCTTGAAAAAGGCCACGTTACTTTTTATATAGGGGAAGGGATTAATTTGCATATCAAAAATGGGGAAGAAACATTGTATGGAAATATAGGAATTGACATTAATGGAAAACATGTTCCTTTATATTTTCTCAATTTTTGCTTTTTCTTATAGTTACAAGAAAATAGTGGATGCATGAAAATTTTCGATTTCTGTCTTTTGACAAATTTACATGGTTTAGTAGTGAGAGATACCAAAAAATATTTTTGCAAAATGTCTTTCTGTGAGTCTCACTGTTTGTATGTATATATGTATTTGACACAAATTTTGTTGGGGCTCTTTTTCAAGAAGTAACACACGGAATTTACTAAAACATTATATTCAGTTAGTTCGTGATATAAATTTACACTGAAAAGTGTTTGGTCAAACGTAAGTAAATCGGTCAATAGATGGTGCTGCAATACAGAATTTTTCACGATTTCCGTAATATGTTCAATTTCCAGAAGAAAAGCGAGATTTTCATTAAACTTCAGATTACGTTCATCCTTGGCTACAATCGACGTTTTCTATATTTTGGTATCAATCGTTCAACATATGGCACTTTAAAGTGTATTTTTTAAATTTGCACAGTAGCACAATCCCAGAACTGATGGACAGTTTTTCACCAAATTTCAGAATCTGTTAGTCCATGACATGAATTAAAATTTTCTACATTTTTCTGTAGCTTGCTCAATAGATGTCTCTGCCATGCCACATTCTTCGCGATTTCCGCAAGATCTTTATCTCAAGAACTAAAGCGTGAATTCTCACGAAACTTCGGATTAAGTTAGATGTTGATTTAAAATGTTTAAAATTAGGTTTCAGTGCAAATCGCCCAATAAGTTCCGCTGCTGTGTTGCATTTTGCATGATATACGTGATTCTAGCGATAGTCATGTCTCAAGAACTAATATATATGTTTTTAAACATATAGAACTATAAACATGTTTTGACTTACTTAATATAAAATGTGGTAATTTTTATAGTTTTTTAATTCTTTATTTAAATTTTGTCGAATTTATACAGAGTGTATCTAAACTACTGGGCAAAACTTTAAGAGGTGATAGTACACATCAAGACATATAATATTAAATGGGAAACTAAGGGTTCCAAACGTCTTCCGATGGAGATAGGCGCCATCAAAGTTTAGGGTCTAAAATTTGAAATGATTATAAAAAACGGAAAAATTGGTCAATTCATTTGCGGTTTTCACGAAAACTATTCTTTATGTCAATATTTTCTAGAAAATAAATTATAAAGATAAATTTCAAAAAATGCCGATAGAGGGCGCTTTAGACTTTGGAGTAAGGAACAACTATTTTTTACGGTTATTTTTTGCATCTCATTAAATTTTTTTAGAAGTTTCGGCATAAACTTAAATTTTGAGCTGAAAATCTGTGGTTAAGTAGCGCAAACTGAACTGCGTTCAATGGGAGTGGATAGGTTCAAATTTCAAACGATTTTAAAAAACAGAAAAATTGGTCAATTGATTTGCGGTTTTCACTAAAATTATTCTTTATGTCAGTATTGTCTTGAAAATAAATTATACAAATAAATTTCAAAAAATGTCGATAGAGGGTGCTTTAGACTTTGGAGTAGCGTACAACTATTTTTTACCGTTATTTTTTGCATCTCATTAATTTTTTTTAGAAGCTTAGACATAAACTTAAATTTTGAGCTGAAAAGCTGAATCGTTGAGAGTGGTTAAGTAACTCAAACTGAATTGTGTTCAATGGGGGTGGGGAGGTACAAATCGAACTTGCCTGTTTTTTCATGTTTTTTACAGAATTTTTATGTTTTGTCACCAGTTTTTCAAAATAGACATTTTTGCCTAATTGAACCAGAAAAATGCTCGGATTAAACAATGCAACATGCAATGTACAATAAATTTTTTTTGGCGAGAATAATAAATTATGATTGGAATATAGATGACCATACATGGTACAGGCGAGTCATGATTGTCAAAAACACGTTGCCAGTATGATATAAGGGCAAATAAGGGAAGTGGTAAAAAATAAATACCATATTTTTGTAGTTGTTACTCAATCAAAATATTTTCCGTTTCATTTTTATTTCTTTTCTACTGTTTTTTCCTTAATATGGTTACATCGTCCGATCAATATTATCATTTTGTTTTTCAAAATATAATTGTAACACATCTGCAAGAACGTGTATTTTTTTCGAAACCTCACTTTCTGTACATATTGATTCTATTTCTCGGCATTGATTGCAAAAGAAAGATTATTCTTTATTATAAAAAACGATTTAACTGCCCGGTCATCTCCTAATGAATTTGCGATTTTTTTAATGAGAAAAGTTCCATAGTGCAGTATCGGAAAAATATTAGCTTTAGAAAGATATTCTTTAGAAAGATACATTTAGTGCATTAGAATGCTTTTAAGCAGATTTTTTCAATATTAAAGTGAAGTTATCGTTCATGAAAAAAAATTCTTTTTTGAATGTCTATATTGTGAATAATAAGGTTCTAGTACAGTTAGGAAAAATTCCGAATATTTAAGAAGTTAGTCAATAGCGACGTGAACGCCTGAAAAACATGTACAACAGGACTCTGTGTAACACAGCTGCTCACTCGTTGAATTTGTTTTATTCCAAGGAATAAATCCATGACTAGAAGGGCTTACTGAAAGTTAAATATATCACGATTACGTAGAATTTTTAATCACTTTTTCTTTAAAACTTGTAACGCGTCTTTTATGAAAACTCCTTTTTCAGCTTGTCGTTAAAAACACCGTTTAAAAAAATAGCAGTTAACTTTTTCTTTTGGGATATTAAATACTTTTCATGTTGTGGGTGTTTAAACTATGTTTAAACTAATGAAAAAGGATTAAAAAATGGCAAAAATTTTCAAACGGATATACTAAAAACAAGTTGTAAATTGCACGTGAAGCATAGCAAATGAGATGCGTTTGTACTACATGTACTTGTGTAGGAAATTTCAAAAATATTCAGATCTTCGTGTAATAGTATACAGTAATTCGGATACAGTAGAGTATCCGAAATCTTTTGTGTATCCCTGTAAATACTATCTGCATTCTATTACACATGAAGTAACTTGTAGTAAATCTCAGCAAAGCATATCAATTTCATAAAATGCGAAATCGTTTAATATTATTAAAGCGCGCCTCAAACAATGTTTCTCCCTACACCATTATGTCATAGAATACTTTTGCGTAGCCCTGTAAATTAATAACAAATATTCTTTGCTCCACAGAGTAAACAGAATGTATGTTTCAGTATATACTTCATAGATGCATATCAGTTTTATTTTGTTCGAAAGATTGTAACTCCGTTAAAATGATCTTGAAATTTTTTTTTCCCATTGGCCGTAATATAAGGCAATAATTTTCATTGTCACTGTAATTAATCTATGCATCCGATTTTCATAAAATTTGAAATTACCGACAAAATTATACAACAATTATACATTTTAAAGTTAAAATGATTCGATTGGTTATTTTTTGCTTGGTTATATGCGGACAGACAGAGGGACTGAATGATGACTATAGGTATTTACATTATTACGCACCTAAAAATGACTCTTTTAAATCTGACCAAATCAATGTTCTAATTTTGTTAAGAAACTTTTTGTTTCAAATATGGCGACCCAATCTTTTCAATTCAGAAATAAAGGAAATATATATTGTCAAACAAAATTACATTTTATTTGTTAAATTATTAAATTTCTCCCATGTAGTTGAAACTAAACATATTTCATTTGTTAGTATTTCGAACGAAATGCTGCTTTCAATAATATTTTAATACATAAAATGTGGCGAACTACACTGTAAAAAAAAGGGTCGATCTACTAAAAAAATTTTAGTAATCCTTCTAATTACTAAAAAATTTTTAGTAATTTTACTCGGTTACAAGGAATCTGAAAGAATTACTAGAAAAAAGCTAGCAACGAATAGAGTTAATAGTTTTACATTTTTAATAGCTATTATTAAAACTCATTTGGTGTGGCCGTGACAGCAAAGTGGTCATAGCACCGAACTCCAGGCTGAAAGTACCTGAGTTCGATTCTGGCCGCCGCCAAATATGCACCGAATGTAAATAAAGGGATTATGAAAATCCTGTCGTAGCAGTTACCGTGGGTAATGATCTCTGAACTTTCCCTCCCCTTTGGAAACATGTCAAAGTAGAGTAGGTAGCAATGTTTGGTGCTGCCATCTATTGCGGCTCTACCGAAAATCTTCCGTTTTAGTTTGGTGCTGCCATCTATTGCGGCTTTACCGAAAATCTTCCGTTTTAGAAGTCTGTCTTTTTAACCACTGGATGCAGCTCGAAGGAAGTTCCTGCCCTTCGGGCAAACGTAATGGTTACTAAAAATAATTTTGGAGCTATTACTAAAATTTGCTTGGTGGCTCATACTAAAAAGTTTTAAGTTAGTTATACAAAAATTTTTTTTGTTCAGTTTACAAAAGAAATATTTGTTTCACTTGCAAAAAAAAAGTTTGTAATGGTTACTAAAAAATTCTGTGGAATATATACTAAGAAATTATTAGTAACCTCTTGAATTTTTTTTACAGTGTACGTTTTTATCGGAATCGCGGAATAAAACTTAAAAAACTTGGTAACGTAATCACTGACGATTAGAGGTTCTTCTTCAGCCTTTGAAAAAGGGGAATAGATGAATTCATAAAAGAAATACTTCGTAAGTGGAATTAGAAACATTTTATGTTTCTAAAACAATTGTAATTGTCAGAAATTGGTAAGAAGTTTTAAAAAAGGATGGATCACGATAAGATCGTCATCAATTAGCAACGAAGATTAAATTACGATATAATGAATTTATACGAAATAAAAATGTGTTCAATTCAGTTTTAAGAACCGATGAATCACGATAAGATCGTCAACAATTTGCAACGAATAATAATGCAAGACATAATGAATTTATGCGAAACAAATGGATAAGTGTGACCACAGATCGCACAGAGAGTGTTGTTTAATATTTCTTTCAAAAGAATTTACCCTTTAATTAATAAATCCAAATTGTTAATTTATAATCATTAAATTCTTACGTAGATGGTAGCACCATCATATTTAATTTTAAAATAATTATAAAAGGAATTCATTTATTTTAATCAAATTAAAAATGTTCAAATCAAATTATTTAAATAAAATCCAAAATTCCAAATTTTTAGAAAATCCAAAATTAAAAAAAAGATTAGTGGAGGTATAAATAAAACTTTAAATTTCTAAAAACGAAAAAAAAAAACATTTAAACGGAATTTAAAATACTGAATCATTTATAAAACACTATAGTTTTTAAAAAAGAAAGAAAATTTTATGAATGTCCCATGAATAAAATCATATTAATATAAACATTTAAGTTGGCAAAAAATACGAAATTTCTTTTAATTAAATCTATCTTAATATTAAAAATTAAACGTACAGTACCGGGGCTCGAAATAAGAACCTTCTCTTTACTTGTGCAATGCTTTACCTCTCCAGCTATGATGTCTACACGCGAAGCATTCAAACTAAGGTTCTCTTTAAAAATATATATAACAAAAATGAACGGGTGACATTGAAAAATTAATTTAATTAGAATAATAGACTTTTTCAAATTTTATTATTTGTCGCGCAACAAGAAGTATTGAGTTCTAAGGATTGAAAATTTGAAGTTTCGGTTTTATGTACGGACTCTGTGACAGACAGACACAAAGAATACATTAACGAAAAATTTTTCGTCAGATGAAGTTTCGGTTTTATGTACGGACTCTGTGACAGACAGACACAAAGAATACATTAACGAAAAATTTTTCGTCAGATGAACGAAATCCTATTAAAAACATGTGATTTCATGCATTTACGTACAAAAATTATTCATGAATGTTCAGAAAGATTTGGTTGCGCGAAAAAAATCACAATATTGAACCGTCTTAAAAAAGCATTAAATTTATTTTGTTTACTTTAAAGGTGCCGGTTTTTTCATGTAATTTGATTACCAATTGTTCATATATAATTCAAAAGGTAAATAGCGATTCTAGTTTATTATTCAGAGACGTTTTTCACGTAATTAGATATTTTACTTAGAAATTCGAACTCTGTGAAATTCTACACTTTATCGAACACTTTTATTTACTAGATAAATAAATAGAAATAAACACTTTAAATAAGCAAAAGAGAGAAAAGCTGAATATAAAATAACATTCTTGGTATCAAGTTTTACGATTCCTTTGAAGTCAGACATATTGATCGAATGCAAACTCAGGACTTTAGTTTAAATATATAGACGAAATGTCATACTTATAAATTATTATCAATTGTTAGTTTATTTTAATAATATAACAATTCATTTAACATTTTCCGTTTATTATGTAAATGATTAACATGATAACTTTGAAAGCAAATGTTCAAATAAAGGAAAAATTTAGCTAAAATAAAGAAGCATGTTATAAATTACATTTTATTTGAAATGTTTTATAGAAATTTATAACAAAATAACTTCTAAAGTAATTATTCCTCATAAATAAAAAACTAAATTAAGTAGTGTAAAGGATGGTTAATTTTTTTTTTTTTTTTTTTTTTTTTTTTTGTAATGTAATGAGTTATTTTCTCTCTCTTATTTATCTCTGATGATGTATATTTAGATAAAAGTTCAATTATTTATAAAAAGTTTTTTAAATTAAATAGACCAGTTATGAATTATATTTTGTTTAAAAAGTTAAAGTTATTACAAAAAATTACTTCTAACAGAAATTATTCATTAAAGTTAAAAACTTTTATGCATTTTAACATAAATATTAAAAAAATATTTTTTAAACAAAATATGCTTAACTATTTAACTGACAGCAAATTATTATTATTATTTTAACCTTCAAACTTCCTCACCATTTTGCAAAACAGTTGTTCGAAAAACACTTTATCAGCTGTTAGTAGTCTCAGGAGCATGTCCATCTTCAAACTTAACAATTTATTTTTTAATGGCCAGTTTAACTATGGATACTAATAAACTTTGTTTTCTTTGGAATCCAAGTACTATCTCCCGAGTCAGCAAGTTCTGAGTCAGTCAGTTTTAATCAAAATAATAGATACTTCACTGTTAGCTGAGCACTGCTTATCGCCAAAATTTCACCAATATTTTTTTAGCCATATACTTGTTGTGTGGTCAATAAAAGGCATAAAATTCGTTAAAACGCCAAAAACGTTAAAACAAAACAGCTACGCTTCTGTTTAACATAAAAAAACACTGTTAGCGTGAAATTCGTCGTCTAACAATCACTAAATTCCACGAAATACGTTGAAATTTCAATCTAAACCATATGTATGAGTACTACACCGCACTCATTAGATAAAGATAAGAACACTGGAGGAATGATATTCGTTGTGCAGCAGTATCTAAAATCTATGAAATTTCTTAAAATAATAGTTAGAAACCCATGTGTTAGCGCTACGTCTATATTAAACCATATAAAAGCATAAAGTGTACGCAAGTAATTTGTTATGCAACTGGCTCTAAAATGAAATTCCTTAAAACCCAGATAATCATAGTACCGGGTGATCCAGAAGTCCCGGGACTTTTGAAATGCTAATAATTAGAAAACCATAAACAATAGAAGTATGCGGTTTTCACAGAAATGCTGAGAAACTTGTGGGATTTGTTTTTTCGATCAAAAAAAAAGATATTATGTTAGTTGCACTTTTTGACAGCAGGTGGCGCTAAAATTGATAGTATTGTTTTTATAGTATGATACAGCTCATTTAAAAGAACAAATTAGTGTTCAAGGGTTACAATTTTTAATCATGACGCTCATGGCTTATAAGTACTGCCGTGTGCCGATGCAAAACAGCGTGCACAGTATCCTCAGAGCAGAACGAAATTACAGAAGAAATTTCAGTTCATCGTGATGTAACAAGTTTACTGCATTCACCATGAACTGCTGATTTCTACATAGTATTGGCATAGATTCCTACCTAATTTACGATTGTAACAGACATTTGGGATATCTTGTTTCAATTACGATCTTCCAATGAGCCTTTTTCTCAAACCTTGCTTACCATAGCATTTCACATTTGCAATAGCCATCGATTCTTTTGCAGATTTAACTTGACGTATTGTACGATATGAAAACAACGCGTCATGCAAAGATGTGCCTAAACATAGTCTAGACAATGTCTAAACACTGCAGATGCTCATGAAATTTTGTATCAAATTTCCCTTACAATGCAATTTCATTTACCTTACAAAAAATGTTTGAACATAAACCACCCTTAAAACGAAATCTCATGAATATCATAGAAAAGAAGTTTCGCAATGAACTCATGTGTCTATATAACGCATGGTATAGGTGCATTCAGTCTTATACAACAGCGCCACCTGTTGTTAAAAATTGTAACTATATATATTTAAAAAAATTTATTCTAAACAAAAATCCCACATGTTTCTGAGCATATATCTGAAAACAGAACCTTTGTATTATGCATAGTTTCTTAATTATTAACTTTACAAAACTCCCGAAACTTCTGGATCACCCGGTATATATAAATGCATTTCAATATCTCCCACAGTAACGTAAATGTATATTAACCTTCAAAGTATTTCAATACTGTATTATAATATCTTATAAAAGCTACCTAAAAATATCTAAAATATATAAGCAAAATTATTTAAATGTCTAATTACATATCATATATATCATAAACCACAAACAATTCATTTCATAATGAATGTATGAAACAGGAACTTACGTTATTGAAGTGCCGCGCGGTAATACAATCCTTTTTAAGAACGCCGTTTTGCGCGACAACAAACCCTTTCAATATTTGAACGCCAAACGAGACAATATTTGGTTATTTATCACTGGCGCCCGGATAACAGAATAGAGACAAACAATCTTATTCATAACTATTAATTCAGAATTTGTATTCTTTAAGTAAATCCAGACTTTATTAATCTTTCGATGAATCGAAAAAATTCTTATTGTGTGTATGGAACATATTTTGTGACATAATAGCCAAGAGATAAGCAATTTGTCTCCAAACAGTATACAGTACATTAGGTTAGTGCAATACGGTAAACTAATATACATCTGTGGAATTTATACCCACCACTAAAATTTAATTAAATTTAAAGAAGTGTAATACAGCTGAAAATATATTTTGAGCAGTAGACGATGCAGTAGAAGATCTCTCATAGACAGTATTTTAACCTGTTCGGGCCTAGTGTACTATTAATAAGTACATGTCTTTAAGTGGAGTGTAATTTTATTTCAAGAAATACTTTTTCTGTGATTTACAGTAATGTTAATACATATTTATGCATTTACTAAATGACATCATTTATGTTAGACATTCAGTAATAATAGTTATTATTATTGATGCTCTTTGTGCCGTTTGCGATTCTTTTAATTTAAACATATAGTTCACGCTTTAAATTTAAAATAAAAGTTACTTACCCGAAATAATCACGTGTAAAAAAACCCAAACAGTTCTAAAAACTTGTAATAAGTTAAATCTTGTTGCAATAAATTATTTTCTAAACATCTCAAAAAATTCTTCCTTAGCCTCTTGTCATATGAATATTAATTGAATAGTATGCAAAACAACAACATACGTTATCATCCAGACACTGAAATATTGGCTAAACATTAATTAATCTATATGGATGGCTAGTTTTAATCTTATTAACGTAAAAGAAATTGTTTCTAAAAATTGTAAAAAAAAAAAAGGGCCGAAAAGGTTAAAGAGTTATTTTCTGTGTCATTGTAAATGACCCAAAAGTGCTACAAACAGCATTATGCATCAGTTTAACAACATTAATATAAACTGCGAAAAATTTTTACTTTCTTCTTTTGTTACAGGAAGAAAGTATTAGATTCGGAAATTTTTTTGAATTCCGGTTATTGACAAATTTTCATGTTTTAGTGATCAGAGTATCTAAAAATCATGCTTTTACAAAATGTCAGTCTGCGAGCCTGTGGCTCTGTAAATCTGCGACTATCTCTCTCTGTCTGTATATGACATAAATATTGTGGGTGCTATATCTCAAGAATTAATGCACGGAGTTTAGTAAAAATTTATATTCAGGTTTTGTCTGATACAAATTGATGCTGATTAGTTATTGGAGTAAATCGATCAACAGGTGGCGCTGCAATGCAGAATTTTTTATAATTTACACAACAGCTATATTTCAATAACTAATTCACGAATATCTATCAACTTCAGATTCAGTATTTCCTTCACATGAGTTGATACATTTTGGTGTAAATTGCTCAATAGATGGCGCTGCTATGCTGTATTTTTACGATTTACGCAACATATATATCTCAATAAATGCACGAATTTTCATCAAACGTCAGATTTCATTAGTCCTTGACATGAATTGATGTTGTTTCATTTTAGTGTAAATCTCTCAACAGGTGGCGCTGCAATGCTCAATTTCCCCTATTCCTGCAAAAACTCTAGCTCAGGAAACAATGTACGAATTTTTTCATCAAACTTCAGATTCAGTTATAGCTTGATAAATATTACTCCTGTTTATATTTTTGTATTAAATGCCCAACAAGTGGCTCTACTAGGTTGCAATTTTCTCAGTATCCACAACAGCCCTATTTGAACAACTAATGCATGGAATTTCATGTCTTTAGAATCCTCACCTTGAGCATCGACTGCCATTTAGTTTCTACACTTTGGTAGAGACTTTTGAAGTATTAACAAGCATGAGATAGAAGAAAGTTTTATGATTGCCACATCTGACTAGTCCCTCATAGTTTAGAATGTAACTCAATTCTTTTGTATATCACTGTATACGACAGGGGATAGTGTGTGACCTAATATACACTTTCCCACTTGTACGAAAGCTTTAAAATAGCACGTTTAAAATAATCTACTTCGATATAAACAAATTTATTCTGCAGAAAAATTCATAAGCTAAGATCGATGATCTTTTTGCAAAAAAAGTTAATTAAATTAATTTCTCGAAATTTAAACGCAAAATGTTACAGAAAAAAATCACTTTGTAAACAATCAAAATCATTTAATTTTAATTTTTAAAATAAGAACTTTACATAATCGGCTTATGTTATTATAATCAACTTAAGTCGAAATCACTTAAGTCTGTATTTTTAAAGAAACAAATTCAAAAAATGTGTCAAATTGAATAATAAATAAACAATGAACTTATATTAACACAGATATTTTATATTTTCCTCGAGAATTTTTAGTAACGTTAAGGCTTTTAAATAATAAATATTCGTGTATTTTAGACAATATTTTTTCAAAAATTACTACATTTTCAGCCCTATATTTTTAAAAGATAATAAATTCAATTAAATATTCTAAATTTGCTTTAATAATAAAGAATTTTTTTATTTACGATAAATTTTTCATTTTATTAAACTTTATAATTTTCTGTAATCTGAAAATTAATAATGTCTTAGCGAGGATATCTTTAACATAATCATTTAAGATTATTTTAAAAATAAATATTTTTATGTAATTAAACTGTAAATATTGATAATTAAAGTCAATATATATCAAGTACGCGAACAACTATTTTTTTTTTTTAAAAAGAAAAGAATAATAGCTCTGAATAAACTCCGTCTTGCATTTTTAATACTTTCTAACATAGTTCAAAAGTTTTATGAATTCGGTGTGTCTGTTAATCTGTCTGTGCTATAATTTTTGGTAAATATAGTACGATTGCTATAAACTCCATGCATGTTACTGGCACGTTCAGTATTGAAAATGAAGTGTGTAGCATTTTCTGTTTATTTACAGGACCGCTCAAAAGAATTCCGATACATTACTGTCTATACGGAAAATCGTTTGTCATCTATTTTAAGAATATTACACAACATCTTAATTACATATTTAAATTAATCTGTAGTACAGAGCTGTACTACAATGATATTACTACAGAATAGGGTGTACATAAAACTTTTTTTTTATTTGGTTGTAGAAGAAAATAACTAATAATTGAATTATTGACGCTTAGAAACAGCACATTTTCGAATTTTTAATTTAATGATATTTTAATTATTATTCATGTGTATAAATTCTAAAAATTTTATATACAGGGCCGCAAAAAAGTTTTCGACAACATCCGTTTATTGGCGGAAATGGCTCTGTGGTAATTTTCACCTGTTCTATGCATTTAAATGCATTTCCTTGTAACATACTACATAATACGCATACATACCAGTATATCACAAACAACATTGAAAAACAAAACAATGACTATTCATGAAAATATCAGAAATAGTTTTTTAGTTCCTTTATGCATTTTTCAAAATTGTTCATTTAGACATGATCTTTTGCCTGAGTGAACTATGAAGTTTATAGTTTTTTAGTTCCTTTATGCATTTTTCAAAATTGTTCATTTAGACATGATCTTTTGCCTTAGTGAACTATGAAGTTTTGTTATAGTGTTATGAATATGTTTGATAATGCTTCACAATCTAATCCGTTCGCATGATTTTTATTGGATGCATTTGATAAATATTAGAGAAAAGGTTTTGGAAAAACATACTATCCCTGGGCTAATTTTAATATTACTGACTATCACTTGAAGTTTAATTATTAGCTCACAGGCTATCAAAGCCTGAGAGCGTATGTGCCGGCCCATTGTATGTATTTATCTATGTATATATGTAATGCGATAACTCATGATAAAAATATAAGATTTGCTTGAAAATTTGGATATAGGTTTTTTTTTCTGATAAGGCGCTTACCTGATTCATTTTGGGAATTCATTCCATAAATATAAGGGGGAAACGTGGGGCCTGATATCCCCTCTTAATTTATATAAATGGTTTTTGCATGCAGAATTATCAGATTTCATTCAAATTTTATATATAGGATCATTATACTTATTCGTGTAACATACAATTAGTGTACCTATCTTGTGAGCTCAATGCCATCCGTTTAACTGGAAAAAGCATCCGTTTAACTCCAAAAAGCATTCAAAGATCACTAGAAACATAGCGTTATTATTTTCATAAATTTATCTTGAAACAGTTTTTATCAAAAAGTGTCTTCCAAGTATCATAAAAGTTAAAATTGTGAAGAAAACTTACTTCATACGCAAAGCAAAAATATATTTTCAGATTATTAAACAGAGTTGAAATAACTCACAATTACATGATTATAATGCTCAATTCTTAATTTTAAAAAAAGCTAAAAAATAGTAAATATAAAAAGAGTACTATCACTTACAATTTCATAACAGATTTATAGATGTGGTTTTAATAAATTTTTGCAAACTATTATCTTAATCAGTAAATTATCTGTAATAACCTCAAAAAATTCCACATAATATATTTCGGTAAAACAATTTAGAAGTTATTAGAAGCAACAACTGACATCACTTCTCAATTCTATACGAAGAAATCGCCTTAGTAAATAGAATTATCTACATCAACTTTAATTATCTTAAACGGGTAAGAATTTAAAAGGATCGTTAAAATTCAAAAGTTTTACGGTACTGTTATACAATGCTTGACATTTTGAAAGCTAAAATATCCTCCTTTAGATTCTTTTACAATCAGTAGGACTAAACAGGAATAATTATCTCTAGAATTTCCAATAAGACTGGTGTCACGTCTGCGTCACATCTTGTAGCTAGCATTAAGTGAGTTATTTAGAATTTCCTCTTAAAATAATTTAACTTTCAGTATATGATATTTACTCTGAAAAGGTAGATTATACGATGTCAGATAATATATTATTGTATTTTACGAATTTTAAACCAGTTAAATATCTTGGATAATTGGTGATGGTTGTCGAAAAATACACCCTATTTTAAAAATTCATTAACTATAATAAATGCAAAGAGGAAATAATTGACATATTTGTAAAATATATACTGTACACAAAATTTATGAATTTTGTGTACAGTAATTTTAAAACATAGTTCAGATTTTGTCAAAGCATGTTGTTTCGTTGTTTCATATAATCACTAATCTAAAGCTGCATAAAATACCACTCATTTTCTTAATTTTTATTCTAGTTAGCGACTATTTGTGTGACTATGAGAGATACGTCTTCAAAGAAAAAACTACTATCCAATGGATGATTTGGTTTTTTTGTACCTAATGTATTATACGTTTCTTATTAATATGCCTTAAATATTAAATATTGGAACTTTAAAGTTTTAAGATTTTTAAATGTGTAAAAAAAAAGTATTTCTAACCTAAAATAATGAAAAATAACTTTCAGATAATACTTTTAAATAACTTTAATACTCAGTAATAACCCATTAGTGGTTTTAATAAATATTCATTTTAATTCTTACATTTATTGAAAAAAAAAACACTGCAATATTTTTTTCCGAAATTACAATAAATTCTTTTTTTTCTCCATCTAATTCAGGCCACTGAATAATGTTTCCAAGATTTTCATATCTAAAACAGTAAAAAAAGAATCTCCAAATATTTTTTTCCAAAAATTTGAAATACACTTTATTAATGTACCACTAATTTGAACATTAATGCATTATGTTAAAATTCAAAGGACGTTTATTTTTTTCATAAATGTTAATCATATTTATTTTATTAGACTAATAGAACACTGTTTAAACAAATAAAAAAATAATTTTAAAACATTATATAATGGCTATTTGAGGGTTTATTTAATAACAACTTGTTTATGTTATGCTCGATTTTTATTAAAGGCGTAGGAAAATAATTTTTATTTATAATATTTCTGTTTGGTATTCACAGACACGCATATATCAAATACAAAAATTTATATTTTCTTGGAGGTAAACATTAAAAGCATTTTTTCACCATCTTCGCTTCAAAACTTTTATTTGCGCAGTATGAAAGATGAATATTTCCCTAAATATACCAGAAGTCTAATTTTATAAAAAAGGAACAAAAATATGTGCTATATGTAATAAATTACTTTTAATTACACATTACAGTAATTTCATTCTAATACTCCTTCAACACAGGCGCTGTGATAAATATTACTCCCTATCACATTGTGAACCCAATCTACAATTGTAGACGCGTATTTTGACGGGTTAAAATTGAAACCGATTATATATGTTCTTCTGTATTAACGTGAAAGGCGTGGAACTAAATTACATCTGTATTATCACAGTTTAAATGTAACTTATTCCCACATGATGAATATGAAAATTAATACTCAGAAAAATGAGTGCTGAAATCGATTTTAGATGTTTACTCATAAGAAATTTTGTTTATTGACAGAGAGCATTAAAATCTTTGCTTAAAGATGGCATAAATTTGAATCTGTTAATATACCCCTTCGGCATCTATCGCTTTTAACAAATTTTATTCAGTTTTCACCACTTTTTAAAAAAGAGTTACTTTTACTTAAATAATCACGAAAAGCCTTTAACTAAACACAGCAAATATTACTTTGCTTTTTTACTGGTGTCGAAAACTAGTTCTGCGTGCCGTTTTCGAAGGTGCATATAAGCACCTATGGTCCCGAACGGGTTAACAATCATAAATGTAAAATTCGTTGTAAATAAATAAATCATTTAATGGAAAATAACACGCGAATCTTGGCGTTAGAGATAGCACAATCCCAAATCTCACAAAATTTGACGTGTTTGTCTTTTAAAATATTGGCTTTATTGTTCTTTTATAATATTCTTTGTTTCGAAACGCATCATTAAAATGAACATTTGAAACTTTTCATTAAAATAGTCACTTATTTATGTTATACTGTATTAATACTGAATAAACAGAAATAAACTTCAATTTTAGCATTGCAATTTGGAATTGACATTACAACGTACCTCAAATACGAAAATTGATTCTTTTTAGAAGGTCAAAGTTGAAAACATTTTTCAGCATTAAGCAAACTAAGTAAAATACACAGAGGGAAGAAATCATAATTTCTGCTTTTATCTGAAACAATGTTCTATCACAGGAAACAACCAGGAAACTGGAGTATAATTAATTATCTGTTATTGATTTTTATTAGGGTTTAGGAATTAAATAGAGGAAAACAAATTTTATGTGGGTGAGTTGTATTTTGAACAATTACAACTCAAATTAATAAAAACGTCTTTAACCCCTTGCGGCGCAGTGGTTTCATAGGTATACCACTTAATTTTAATTCCCAAACTTCACATTGGCACCGGAATTTTGTTAAAAAAATTACGCTTTATAAAATGCGTGAAATATAGCGTTTTCTTATTTAAAAATAAAGTTGTTTTCAAATTCTGGTGTCAGTCATTAATTTCGATATTTAAGCAATGAATTTGCCCTGCGCCGCAAAGGGTTAATATGTGAAATAACAATAGGTTTCAAAATCAGAAATTAAAAATTATAAATTCAGTCTCATACATTTACATATATATATCTTATACTCTATAATTGTATGTTATACTTACGTTATACGGTTATACTTATACGTTTATACTTATCAAACAAAAATTAAAGGTGAATATCGTAAATTAAATTATATTCACTTTGCACGTTATAGATATTCCCAACGTCTCTCTGCGTACATAGGGGTCTTCAAACTTTTAACCTGAATCATGTTTGCCACCGCAAATTCAGAAAATTAACTTTGACTATTAATCTATTCCAATGTTTCCCTCAATAACTAAAGAAGAAATCGAAAACAAAGTTCATGATTTCCGGGCTCTTTATAAAAACGCAATATTTGTTATTGTAAGAATTTTATAAAGATTTTTTCATTTAAACTTATATTTGTCTAAAATACGCCACGTGTGTTTTAATGGTCGTATTTTCAAATTTACCACATAAAAATCTCAGTTAATTGTTCTAGAATATATGAGATTAAAAAAATAATGTAAAAGTGCCTACCATTAATAATAATTTTAATATTTGACAAATTTGTTATTGAGTAGATTTTTCTTTTGAAATAATTTTATTCATTAATTACTTAAACTAAACCTGCAGCTTGGCGTTACTACCTATTAGCCCCTTCGGGACGAGTGTCTTTTACGGAATTTTTAATATTTAATAACCGGATTTTTTAAACATACATGTTTGTCTTATTGAATCCGGAAAACGCGCGAATTAAATATAGCAAAATTTTTAGTAAAATTTTACTGGTGAGAATGTTCAAAGATCCTGAGCACTTTGTGTCGGTCGCTCGTCCCCAAGGGGTTAAGAACCATTGTTTATAGTGGACATTCCAGTTTTCTTGACCATGTGCCCTGAGATAATATGCAGCAAATTTCCTGGACAGGTGATCTTTTGTGAATATAGTCCAAACAAGCTTTGCATTCATTTCACCGGCCCCGAAAAGTGTGAAAAGTTGAGTGAAAAATGCCCGGTCTACGGTGTCCAATTCAATAATGGATCTGTAGCATTGTAAAAAGATGTTCAGACACTACCCTACTGGGAGTAATTGATAAAATTTCATTTGGCTTTATTTTATAGGCAATTTTTATCTACTTTGTGACTCCTTATTAGTAAAATACAGAATCGTTTTCACAGAGAGGGTACCAGAAAAAAGTAGATTTTTTATATTGTTGTTTAGTCCCTTAATGTGTCAAATATATAATATTTTATATGGTGTCATTTGATTATTATAGCAGCGTACATTGCTTTGGCAATATTTTCTTGAGAAAATAGACATGCTAGATCATGATGCATAAGTCTCCTAAAATTAATCTACTAACGATAAATCGCGGGGAAATGTCAGTACACAAGTCTTTCAAGACATGGAAAACACAAAATATGAACAACTTCATAAAATGGCGAACATAAATCGCACAAGGAAGATTTACAATGAGATGAAATACCTGGATATAATGACAAGTGTTGAATGGCTATCAACATTATCGTTATTTCAACAAATACTGTATGGGAATGAACTTAGAGGTGCATAAAAAACTGGAGGATATAAAAAAATCACTAAAAATGGAGACTCAAAAACATTATATATACATATTATATTATCCAAAGTATAAAGTGTCTCAAACAAACACATTTTGAAACTAGAAATTATTTTGAATGTATGTGAAATATGAACGACATAAGTTATACTTTGTTAAAAAAAATATGCATCGAAAAATCTCACTGTACGCACGTAAGCAAGAATACACAATGTATGTCGCGTAACCTACTATAGTTTTCGTTCTATAGTTTTTAAGAAAATATATTTTTAAGAAACTTAAGATTTTATATGTTGTGGCATATGTACCAAATTCGCGTGCGATTCGTTGTGTGTAGTGTTGCTTAGATATTATGTAGAATCAATATTCTAAATACTGATTTAAATAAAAGCGAAGATAGTTTTGAATATATATTACGCCCTTATACTTTCTCAGGCACGGTTGGTTGGTTGGTTGTTTAAGTTTTAATGGCGCAAAATCCCTTGTGGGACATGCTGCGCCAAGCCAAAGACAAAAAAGCAAGAGTAAAAAAAGAGAAAGCACCAAAATATCTGGATGGGGGTTTCCCATCCAGATATAGTCAAGCAAAAAAAAATATAAAAGTAGCATTTAAATTGCTAAATCATTAGATACGGAAGTAAAAATAAGCAGATAGAAAGTGCACTCTGAATGGAGTCCCATCCAGAGGTTGTTCAGGGTTTCAAAGTCATAGAAAGTAAAAATTATATTTCAAAGTAAAAACCAGCATGTTTAAGAAAGGTAAAGAGTGCCCCATTAGGTGTTTCCCCAATGAGGTTTGTCAAAAGTGGTGACGATGAATTAAAATAAGTTCTATAAAGGTGCCGGAGGCCCGGACAGTCAGTTAAAAGATGGTGTATGGTAAGTTGATCAAAATGACAATGTGGACACATGGGTGCATCCTCCCTAAGTAATAGATGTTTATGCGTGATCCTCGAGTGTCCAATTCTCAGACGAGTCAATATAACATCAGACTTTCTAGGATATGAAGATAACCAGCTCTTGATAATTGGTTTAACGTGATGTAATTTATTATTGTGTTCTATATCCCAACTTTTTTGCCATTTATCATGAATAAAATAGTTAATGAGTAGTTTTATATCTGAGAATGGAATTTTTACTCGTAAAGGAAGAAGAGCATGTTTGGCTGCCTCATCGGCTTTGTCATTACCAGGAATACCCATGTGTCCAGGTACCCAGCAAAATAAAATATTGTAACCACGTCTTGTCAATTTATTATAAAAATCTAAGATGGACATGACATAGGGATGTTTTTTTAATGATTTAATTGCGTCAATAGAACTATTTGAGTCAGTGTAAATGATGAAAGATGAATTGTGATGATTAGAGATGTGGAACATGGCTCTTTCTATTGCAATCAGTTCAGCTGAAAAAACAGAAATAGAGGAGTGAAGACGATAACTTAATGAAGTGTTTTCACAGAATACCCCACAACCAACAGTGTTTCCATTCTTGGAGCCATCTGTATAGATGTCGGTATAGTCATTAAAATTTGAGCGGTGTGCAGCAAACAGCTGTTGAAAAACAGCAGGAGCCAAGTTCTTTTTATCATACCCTTTAAAGGGATGCAGGGTGGTAATAGAAGGAGGTTTCCAGGGAGGAAACATGTGCAATTGGCATGGTCTCACCTCGATATTACTCAAGGGGCCATTGTCAATAATGTTCCTTACTCTGAGACCAAAAGAAGGAATACAAGATGGGCGATGCTGATAATGAGTATCATTCTCAGTATTTAAAATAAAAGCATGAAGGGGATGATCAGGATGTGACAGGATACGATAATACAATTCCAATGAACTCTTTTCACGGATATAGTGCAATGAGGGCTCATTACAATCAACATAAAGGCTTAGGACTGGAAAGGTACGAAAAGCACCAGAGCACACACGGAGTGCACTATGGTGCACAGTGTCGAGTTTTTTGAGTACAGAAATCCGGGCTGAACCATAGACCTGGCAGGCATAGTCAATTTTAGAGCGGATCACAGAACGATAAATTTTAAGAAGAGAAGTACGGTCTGCTCCCCAAGAAGTGTTTGATAAAACTTTTAATAGATTTAGTGACTTTTCACATTTTGTCCGTAAATGTAAGATGTGAGGTAAAAAGGTTAGTTTTTTGTCAAAATAGAGGCCGAGGTAACGAACACTATCCACAACAGGTATTTGGGTTGAACCAATAAAAATATCAGGATCTGAATGCAGATCCCTTCGTCTACAGAAATGCACACAAGAGGTTTTGTCATGAGAAATAGTAAAACCATTTTTGTTAGTCCAATTAAGAATACGGCTGATTGCAATTTGCAACTGTCTCTCAATAAAGCGCATATCCTGTCCCATACACATAATGCGAAAGTCATCAACATACAGGTCTCCTTTGACAGAAGGAGGTAGCTGGCCAAGGATGTTATTTATTTTGATAGCAAAGAGAGTGGCACTCAGGACACTACCCTGAGGCACACCCTCTTCTTGTACATGAAAGTTTGATAAAATTCCTCCAATTCGAACTTGAAAAAGACGAGTGGCGAGGAAATTTTTAATAAAAATGGGGAGGTTCCCTCGAATGTTAAGGTTAAACAGGTCACGCAGTATCCCATACCGCCATGTTGTATCATAGGCTTTCGCCATGTCAAAAAATACAGACACCAAATGGTTGCGTTTAAGAAAAGCAGTCCGTATGTAATTTTCAAGATGCATGAGATTATCAATAGTAGACCTACCACGTCGAAAACCACTCTGAAAAGGAGCTAGGTAATTATTTGATTCTAAAATGTACACAAGGCGAAGGTTGACCATTTTTTCTAAAAGTTTGCAAAGGCTGCTAGAGAGTGCAATAGGTCTATAATTATTAGGGTCAGTGGGATCTTTTCCCGGTTTAGGGAAAGGAATGATGATAGCTTTATACCAGGCCTGAGGAAAAACATGTTCAATCCAAATTCTATTATAGAAAGCAAGTAAATTATTGAGTGAAACTGCGGAGAGATGTTTAAGCATAGTGTATGTAATCCCATCATGACCAGGAGCAGATAAACGACTGCTTTGAAGACATTTTTCTAGTTCTGCAATAGTAAAAGGAATATTATAAGCATGAGACTGGCGTGAATTAAAATTAATGTGGATAGTTTCCATTTGTCGTTTATATGATAAAAAAGGTTCGTGGTATGAGTTAGAGCTAGAATTAGATGCAAGTGTATTTGCTATTGTTTCAGCAATATTTTTGGGTGAAGCTATAGTTTGGCCATTGTGATTTAAGATTGAGATATGATTTTCAGAGTACAGACCCATACAATTTTTTACTTTTTTCCAGAGAACTTTGCTTGAAGTATTAGAACTGATGTTTGATACATATTGCTTCCAGGAGTCACGCTGGCTTTTGCGACGCACTCTTCTAGCTTCTGCCTTTGCTTTTTTGAAGGCGATATAGTTCGTATTACTGGGATACCTCCGGAAGATGTTCCAGGCCTTCTGTTGATTTTTCTTAGCAGTCTGACATTGACTGTTCCACCATGGCTTCTTGTGCCTAGGAGAAGCAGTGGAGATAGGAATGCTATTATCTGCAGCATTGATAATACACTGGGTGATATTATCAAGTGCATCGTCAATATCACAGTCAAGCATGTCATTAGTAATGTTAGCTTCAATAGTGAAAGTTGGCCAGTTGGCTCTGTCATAAATATAACGTTTAAAATAATTCTTAGAATCCCTGCTAGAAGTGGTCTGTGTGATAAAGATAGGAAAATGGTCACTGCCGTGCAAATCATTAGAGACCCAGAAGTTCCAATATGGATATATAGAAGGGGAGCAAATAGCGAGATCTATAGCATGAAAAGTGCGAGATGGTTCATGAAAATATGTATGATCACCATTATTGAGCAGGCATAAGCCATTGTCAGAAATAAGTTTTTCCATAACATCACCACGTGCATTATTGTCAGAGTTACCCCAGAGTTGGCTATGAGCATTAAAATCTCCAACGATGATGAATGGAGTCGGGAGTTGGAGAATAAGATTATCTAGATGTGCTGATTGTATAGACTGATTTGGTGGTAGGTATATTGTACAAATAGTTATTAGCCTGTTAATATGTACACGGGTTGCAACTGCTTGTAAATTAGTATTTAAACTGATATAGGAATGGGGTAAATTGCGAGAGATGAAAAGGGCCACTCCTCCAGTGGCCCTATCACTACCAGTGAAGTCTTTCCTGTAAGCAGCATAATTGCGTAATTTTGCTTTGTCATTTGGTTTTAGGTGAGTTTCCTGTAGAGCTAAGCAGAGTGGTTGATGGTCAGAGAGAATGTCACGGATTTCGTCATGTTTATTAAGATAGCCACGGCAGTTCCATGATATGATGTTATTCATAATTAGGAGAGTTAGGTATAAGTATCTATGTCATTTTGATCAGGGACAGTAGACATACTACTATCTCCGTCGTCCAGTATTTCATCCGGTTCGGGATGAAGATCCATAGCATCGTCATCCTCCATTCTTTGATTTTTTTTGTCTTTTTCCTGTGAATTTGTCTGACATTTTGAGATTTTGTTCTTTTTTGGTGGGGGTATTGCAGATATAGTAGATTTAGTTTTTGAAATATTTTGCTTTAAAGAAGTTTTAGTTGTAATTTGTGCGTTCCTGTTTTGAGATGGTATTTTGGAAGTATTAGAATGTAATGATCTTGGAGAGGCAGTTTGTGAAGATTTGGCAGAAGTGGATTGTTGTGTATCTAAGTGATCAGGTACAAATTCTTCAAATACAATATTTTCATCATCCGAGTCATTGCTGCAGGGGTCGGATTCCATTTCCTCATCCACGTAATGCTGCAACTGCTTTGGATCTTTAATATTTTTTATAATTGAGCTGATGGCAGAGCTTTTCTTCCCCCTACCCACAGTCTTCCATTGTGGAGAGGCTGGAGTTGAGGTTTTCTTTTTAAAGGTTTGTATAGGTGGTTTTTTTTAGTTATGTTTTCTGGGAACATCAGGTTTCTGTGGAATATTGGTATTCATGGCAGGTTTTGTCTTAGTTTGGGGTTGAGATGACTTATTGGATAGAGCTGTCGGTTTCTGTTGTTTCTTCTCTATGTCAATTTTTACCGGTTCAGAGGATGGGGTGTTGGTCGATTCTTTAACATGAGTACTGGCTGATTGTATTACAGTTGATTTACTGGATGGAAATTGGGAATCAGTTTGTGTACTTATGTGTCTTACGGCTGTTGATTGCTTCTTGAGTAAGCTAGAGTAGGTAATTCCGACAGATGGGGTTCTATTTTCAACTAGTTTACGGGCATCAGGATAAGACAAATTTTGAGTAATTTTTATAGTAATTATTTCCTTTTCACGGTTCCAGTTAGGGCACTTGCGGGAATATGCTGTATGATCGCCTTTACAGTTTGCACAACGTACAGAATTTTCACATGTTTTATTGTCGTGACCGACTTCTGCGCAACGTGCGCAGGTAAGAGATCCACGACATTGGCCATTGGTATTAGTATGGCCATAACGCTGGCATTTGAAACATCTGATAGGGTTTGGTATGTATGGTCGAACTGGACAGCTTAGATAGCCAGCTTTAATTCTAGCTGGTAAATTGGGACTATTGAAAGTTAAAATAATATGTTTAGTAGGTATTATTTCTTCATTGCGACGGATAGTGATACGACGTACATCTATGACATTTTGGTCTTTTAAATTTTCTAAAAGTTCAGTTTTAGTAGAGAATAACAGATCAGGTTCAGATATAACACCACGACTTGTATTTAGAGTTTTATGTATTTGTACAGAAACGGAAAAGGTGCCTATTGTAGAGCAATTAGAAAGAATTTGTGATTGTTTAGCTGTAGAAACCTCAACTAGTAGATCCCCAGATTGCAGCTTTTTGATAGAATGGCCATCCCCCAGCACTGACTGGAATGTTTTTGCAACGAGAAATGGTGAAGTCTTTTTAAATGAATTATCAGATAGGCTATCTGTACGTTTAATGATGAAAAAACGAGTGAATGAAAGAGTCTGTGCAGTTTGTTGCTCTCCACTAGGGAGAGAAGTAGAAGGAAAAGAAGTGTTTCCATCCATATTTAAAAAAAAAATAGAATTCAGACCCCGGCCGCACCACCCTCTCCCGAGCCCTACAAGGGGATGCACATTCGTGCACCAGTGCTAACCAGGGCCCATACGGTCACAAGACAACCCTATGTCAGTCTCCACCCTTAACGAGATGACTAGTAGTTGCTCGATCACTTGATCCCTAGAGCCAGTGACGAAAGTCAGCTGACCAGCCGATTGATGCATACGGGACCAAATGCACCTCCCGTCTACCTGAAGCAGAGGCCAAAGTAGTGTGTTGGTTTCCCTCAACTACCAGGATCCCCCTTTCCAGGGACACGGGTCGCCACGCACGGCCAACACGTGGGTGGTTTACAATTCTCCATGAGTCGATATGCAGGATGACATCGGCTCATACAGAATTGCCCTCACCTCCGAAGAGGAAACCACAACGAGAGTGAAACAAAGAGGAAAGGAAGACCAGAGGAGTAAGAGGAAAAGGAAAGGAGAAAGATCACTCAGGTGCCCCGGGGTTGTGAAGCCCGTGAATACCTAAAGAAGGTATCCCCCTGGGGGGTTCTCAGGCACGGAAAAAGATGAAAATTACATTCTACAATTAAAATTGATTTAAAATGAATCATTAATAGCAAATAAGGTGGAATTTTAGAAATCTTACACTTATTTTAAATTACGGGAAAAACCTGAAGTAAGAATTTCAAACATTAAGAAAAATGTTATTAATAGTTGAAGAGCTCATATGATAAATCTGGTACGTGACACAATCATCATTTTAAGATAATGAGCTGTAAAATTAAAAACATCTATTTGCATTTATTGTCAGATGCCTCGTTTACAAATTAAAATCCATTGAGTATTAAGTGTTTTTTTCAAATAGTTATTAAGCAGACGCTAAAGAACCATTGAATATCTAGAATCGTCAGAATCCCTCATTATTTATTATTTTGTCACATACCACGCTTGTCATTTGAGTGCTTCAGTTATTAAAAAGTTTTGTGTGTTTTTATCTTTGGTAACAATATCAAAAAGTAAAACTTAAAAATACGTATTTCTTTATGCTCTTGCTTATACAGTTAAAGATGGGAATTTCGTAAAACAGGGGTATTTAATGCAAAAAAGGAATGAAATCATTCAGGTAGGAATTTTAACCGATATTTCACAAATAAAATTATTCTAAAATGTAGTGTTGCTTTAAACAAGCAATATTGAACTTCATATGAAGTTTTTACATAATAAAGGAAAAACATAAAAAACTAATCGTTTTATATATGTGATCCTATCGCACAAGAAGATAAATTATAAATTAATTCAAAATAGAGATTTAAATACTCAGAACTAATACAAAACGATAAAATACTGAAATAAGTGAATTTTCCTTATTATTAACTAATTAACTATTTTTTGACAGCTTACATAATCACTTTCTGTAAATCTGTTACAACTTTTAAAAAATGAATTATTTGGCAATATTTCATTTTATTTAGTTGCACAATACTGATGTACGACGAATACCTGAGTCTCAGCATTACTTAATATTGCTTTGCACAAGCAAACGCCTTATCAAATTCCACCATACTCTTGATCGGATCGATCCATTGTAAGGGGGAATTTGAATATCCTCGTGGAAAGCACGCCCACTTGTTGAGGAGACGTGCTCGATGGTCAAAAGCCATCTTGTTTTCCCTAAGGTACATTAAATGTTACAAAGTTAAACAATCAAGAGGTTCAACTAGTGCTATTGTCTGCAAACTTGAAAGGTGACACAAGAGTGTGCAGAAGTCTAAGTATCCGAATATTAAAAATAATAAAATAGAAAAGTTATCATTATATTTTTAATTTAACTGTCATCTTGTTAACATTCAAGAAATGCAATTTCTGTATGTTGGTTTAAAATGTCTTCATTTGTCTCGTATGAAACTGTCTTAATAGTTCTATGATGTATACATATTTTTTATAGGGCTAAATAATCAAATGAATTAGATGTTCCTTTAAACATCTTCAATGCAGAATAATTTAGCTTTATCGCATACCAATTATCATTCAAAAAATGCAAAGAAAAAAATGTTGTTTCCATTTTTTTCTAGTACTGACTTTAAAGTTAACGAAATACACAATCAATAATACAGGGATGACAGGGATGACCGCCCCGGGAACAATTATCAATGATAGAGTTTATAATAACTGTTATACATTTACTAATTATATAAAATGTAATTACTCTACTTGCATTAAATTGCCTTATACTGCATTTTTATGCTCATATACTAGATGATTTTATAGGAATGGATAAACATTTAAAACAATGTTTTTTCTATAACGTAGGATTATGCATTTTTTTTCTTTCCTTATCTGAGCATATTCAATGTAGAATAACATAATTTTGATGTAAATAGCCATGAATTCTTTTCTTGTCTTTATTTTATTAAGAATACCTAATGGGTGTTCAAGAAAAAAAAACTATTCGAATTTTAAAATCCTAACATCGGCAAACGTGTAATTACAGTGTTGTTGTAATTGTTAAATTATTAATATTTATGTATAAAAGTAATTTATGGTTTCAAATATTCTTTTTCAATGTTAAGATCAAGATATGATATCAATTGTTACAGGGAAAAATACTAATATAAACGAAAATTTTTTATTACAGTTCACAGTTATGTATATTTCTTTATATTCTTAAACATGACCAAACAAATATAGCACATTGCTTTGTTGTGACTATGAGAATTTTCCAGCCCATAATTTTAGAGGTTAAGCAAGGTTGAGGAAAAATCCAAGAATACGGATACTAAATTCTTATATAAGTAAATATAAATTTATTTTTACTCTAACTAAAATAAATAAAGTTTGTTATATGTTTTAATAAACGATCCTATATGTTTTAAAACACTTGTAACTGTTTTTAAAAGGTGGAATAAATATGCCGACTAAACATTTCGTTAAACACTGAGTTCTGCTAATTTTTTACGTATCTATTTAAACATCTTTAATGTAGAATAACCTGACATATAATTGTGACAAGAAGACATTTGATCTTGTAAGATTACATTATGCTAAAGGAAAATGGGTGTAGAATATGCGATATGTCTGTGTGGAATGTATGTACTTACTGAAAACGATATATTTAGCGGAATACTAAGAGTTATCCTAGATTTTATTCTGACTGTCACCTCAATGAAAGAATAGATTTGTTTAATGGTAATTGAATCATATGAAAACCTATTACAATCGAATACTAGTTTTGTCATATAAACTTTCTATAATAGAACTCACCATTAAACAATAACTTTTCGCAGTACATACGGAAAAATTACCATGTGATTATCCTCTTTATACCCAAAGGTAAAGTAACACTCTGAACACACGTTCATTGATTCTGCACAAACGAAAAGACACTCAAGATGAGATATAGAGCCTTTCTTATGAACATTATACATTATGAAACTGGTATTTTAGGTTAAAAAATAAGGCTCTAAAATGATTAACACAATCAAAATACCCATGCAATGATCCATAACCTAAATTACGCTGTAAGCTTTTAATTAATATTATCATCTAAAAATTCTCAATTTTTTTTATTGTAAAGCATTTAATTAATTTTGAATTTTTTTTACTTTCTTAGACTGTGTCATTACCCGACACACTGTCTGGTATGCATTTTACACACTCAGATGATAGTAATACATATTTTTTGAGGAAATATGCATCAGTGCTGCCCTTTATTGGTTTTGGTCCAAAGCTAGATACATTCAGCTACAGTGAAACATGTTTAACCTTCCGTAGCGTCGGGCGCACCGTTGTAAAAAGTACAACATTCACTATCTTTTTTCTTTAAAAGAAAATTCGAGCATTAGTGGGTGCTAATAACCGTTTGTATTCGTTTATTGGATACATTTACCCAGTTCCTGAAAGTTATTTGTATTTCAGATTGCGCAATTAGCTGCACCTGTCATTTTAATCTGTTATCAGTGCGTGGCGCAAGGTTTATTTGTAAACAGCCTTCAAAAAAGATAATCTTATGCTTGATATGGGAAGCGACTAATATAGATGAAATATAGGACTAATTCTGTAAATCCGAAATTACTCAATGTTTAGTAATTCATTATTAATTTTTATTCTTTGTGATTGTAGTAGAAAATAGCTTTTTTTACATCTAAACTTCTGCTTTAATATGTTATCAGAAAATAAGTGGAATACTGAAATATTGTGGAATACTTTCATAAATTGTGATCAGAGATAACTTACATGGTATTTGTAAGTTAAATTATTTGTAAAATTAAAATAAAGGATCAATAATTGATTCTTTTTCACCTATTGTACAATTTACAGAGCGCGCCCGCTCATGTGATGAAAATTTGCGCGCCCGGCGAAAGTTTAAGATACGAAACAAGGGACTGAAAATATTTCGTATCTTAAGCGGGATCGTATCTTATACGGCTAATTTTAAAGAGGTTTCTTTTTCAAGAGACCTCAGATAATTTATATCTTACGCGGGATCGTATATTTAATGGACGTATCTTAAACAATTTTCACTGCATTTAGAGTTAAAGAAAATAACCCGAAAGTTCAATCCTATCGTCCAATAGTTTTTATTCATTTCGGTTTGCGGGTATAATATGTGATACTTCAAAACCGAGGCGAATAAGTCTGTTAAAAGAGAAAATTATAAATAAAAAACATTTCTGGAATAATTTTGTATTAATAAATTTTCTTATGTTAAACAAACAGAAGAACCTTCTTAAAGCGGAATCACTACTGGCAAAACGAAATTCTGTTTTAGTCAGATTTCCGATTTAAGGCATAAATGTATAGTATTCTTTTTGTAGGTACTAAGACATTTTTACTTTTGTGACACTATTCTGTTCTAATTCAGAGGTTTTACTGTACAAAATACAGTCTGATGTCCGAAAATAGACTTTCTAGCGTTCGGAAAAATACTCCGCTTCGCATCGGTCTTCGTCTTAGCAAGTAGATCTGTAAAGTATTATTTTCAGTTGGTGATAAAAAAATTCAATTATAAACAGGTTCGGTTTTCAAGATTTTATTGTATAATATTTGAATAAATTCAAGTCAAGAAACACCATGTTAACAAATGCATTGAATGGAATTAATGAATATACACTATATGGCTATTAATGACTAGACACTTGCGGTTTTAGACGTTGTGTTAAGTATCTAGAAAAATACATGAATAAATATTCTGGAACTTCAGGTGTGTAAACAAAATAGTACAGGTCATATATTTTCGCGAAGATTTATTTTCCAGAAAGTCCCACGGAGCACCGTCAACAAATTGTAAAAAAAAAACAAAGATATTTTGATAACCCTTTGAAAACTAATATAGCAAAAGCGTTAAAACTACAAATTATGATTAGGTAACTCATCGTTATAAACTGTGTTGATATTTATGAGGTTGGCATGTATACTCGTAGAAAAATGAAGGCTTTTATAAAAAGAGTCGCAAATTTTGCCAAATTTATTTGCTTATAGTTTGCAGTGTTCATAATATGAAAGAATGTTCTTTTCAGAAAATATGTCAAACAAAATTGCACATAATACCATGTAATTAAAATTAAAAAATAATTAAAAAATACAAAAAATGAGCAGGTTTACTTAAGAATGTTTCACTGTGCATGCGTGAACGCATGCACATAATTTACGTAACATGCATTAACATAATTTACATAATGTGTTAGCTAAATGTGTAGAGTAACGTTTGTGAAAGTCTCAAAAAAAGCTTGAAAATTCGGAAAATTATCGTCGATAGAATAAGCTCAAAATCCATTATTCCCAAAATGAAGCACCAAGACAAGATGAGCGGCTATAACCATATATACATTGATTAGTGGCAATACAGAATACACACTATTACACATACGACTGTATTTGGATACAGCAAATCATCTTGTTGCTTCACTTTGGAAATAACAGATTTTGAGCTTATTTTACCGATGAAAATTTTGAGAATTATGAAGCTATGCTTTTGAGACTTTCACAAAAGTTGCTCGATACATTTAGCTAATATATTATGCAAATTATGTTTACATTGAGTTACCGTTGCGCAGTAAAACATAATGTAGTAAACCTGCTCTTTTTTTCATACTTTTTTAAATTGTTTAATTCTGATTACAGGGTGTTATCTATAATCTTATCTGTCATATTTTCTGAAAGGAACAATTTTTTTTATTAAGAACTCTTTTTATAAGAACCATAATTTCTCAACGAGTATACATGCTATCATCATAAACATTAACACAGTTTATTACAAAAAACCATTTAATCATAATCTGCAGTTTAAACGCTTTTGCCACATTAATTTTGACAGGGTTACCCATAAGATTTTCGTTCTATTTCAATTAGTTCACGGTCCCCTATTAGACTTCGGAAAAAATCTCGAAAATATATGATCTGTACTATTTTGTTTACACGCCATTTCAAAATAATTTTTCATGTATTTTTCTAGATTTTTTAAAAAACGCCTAAAATCGTAAGTGTCCGGTCATTAATGGCCATATAGTGTATATATTAAGGTTTCGATTCCCGGGTTGTATATTTTTCATTTTGCTGGTTCTAAGCTTAATTAGCTGGTTAATAATTTACTTAATAATTCAAGAATTTGTGAATAATGGAAAATATCAAGACTTTGACGTCCAGCTTACTAATTCGGTTCTTGGAACTCCTGCAAATCTGGAAACCCTGTACAACAATTACACCCATAATTTTTGAACGGATGCTCCAAATTTCATTTTTGTTTGGAAGTGGCTCACTTTTGTTAGTGGTCCTATTTAAATTTCATTAGGGTAGAAAATTGATATATTGCTGCATATCCCAATTGACTCTTTTTCTCTCCGTCTGTCCGTGTGTCCACGGTCTAACCCCCTTAAATAAACTCAGATTCTCATGCAATTGATAAAGCGTATTTAGTGTCATTGGTACTGCATATGAAGCATGTAAGATTGGTGGTTCATTTACTGGGACTTTCAAAGCAATTCGATTACGTTATGGTGTATGGGGGAAAATCGTTTGGAGAGTGTTTTAATAACATTACGCGATTTCAAATGTATTTATACTGACATAAAACACTGAATTTGTATATCTTAAATGCTACTATTTTTTCATGTCAGACGAATAAATATCAAATAAATATTACTGCATCTTGATATCACAATTAATGGCAAGTAAGAGCAATTTGAAAATTTCCAAGGTTGTAGAGTTTGTATATTTAGAATTGAACAATTTGCATGCCATTATTCCATGTAATTTTATAATTTCGTTTGCACGGCGTTATTAACCCACATAAGTGGTTAATAACGCCAAAACAGAAGTTGTCAAAGGATCACGCCACAATATTTATTGAATATATATCTGTTAAAATATTCTTACTTTTCAACACAGTCAATAAGTTGATGTATTAAAAACTATATTTGTTTGTAAAATTAATCTAAAATAAAGACGTAAAAATTGGTAACACCTTAACGTAGCGTTATTACCCCCAGGACATCTTATATAACTGTACTTGTAAAATAGCTATTACTTTTTAATATTATCAAATATAACACAAGTGAATGAAATAAGAGCTAAATATTTGTCTGTTTATGAGTTTTTCTTTATTTTTTATTCAGTTTTCTCGTCTTCGATGCATTTTTGTTCAACAAATTTTCTTTTTTTACTTATTTAAATCGACAGAGTAATCATTGTAATACGTTTTCCTTGTGAATATTTTCATATACTTTGTATCCTCTGTAAAATAGCACTTTTTGTAAACATATTCTACGCCTGAGGAAAATGAATTCACTTTCGCTCTGCGTAAAAGATATTTATGGTTGATTGATTTGCTTACATGCTTGCTGATTAGGTTTGCATGGCTGAGTAGCTCAAGTTTTAGTGAATTTCTTTCAAAATTTATTCTCCGCATCTTCTTGGGGTTTTTTAAGAAAAAATTAATTCTTCGGATATTTTTCATTTCTACAATATCTACTGGATTGCTCAATTCAATTTAAAATAGGATTTTTTTCTTCGGAAATACAGGGTGTCTATAAAAGTACTCCGGGGTTTTAAAAATTCATATTTCACTAACTATAAAAGATAGCAAAATTTAGTCGATTTCTCTGAAAAGAGTAGCTCAAAAAGTTTTACTCATACGAATTGGGAATGTTTGCATCAACTGTTGGCGGCGCTGCAGGGCGTTGACCTTGAAATGATGGCGACTCCGCAACAAAAGGCTCAATGTGTTATTTGGCTCATAGAAACGATAGAAATTTCTTCTGGGGGCACATCAAGAATCTTGTATATGCAGAATAAATTCGTGATGTTCAACATCTCAGGGGACGAATAGTCAATTGTGTGGCAACCGTCCCCCCAGACATGCTCGCCAGGACATGGGAAGAGGTAGAATACCGTTTAGACGTCTGCCGTGCCACTAACGGGGCTCATATAGAACTTTACTAAGCATTAAAAAAAACTTGAAAATGTAAGCTTTTCAGTCATGTATAAAACATGTATGTATGTTTTTTATTTCATTAAAATATTTTGCCTCAAAACCCCGGAGTTCTTTTATAGAGACCCTGTATATTTTAAAAATTCCTTGCTACATTTATTCTGTAGAAAAATATTTTAAAATACGTACATTTGTTGAAACAATTTAAATAAAAACGATGATATAAAACAGAAAATATTTAAAAGCCAATTTGTCAAAATATGACGTAACAGTAAAGTAACATTGGTGTTACATATGAGCAAATGTGTCAGTCACAACGTGATCACAATATGACTTTTGATTGTGTCACAAATTAATTCTGATATTACTGCAATATATTGATTCAAATGTAAAATTACAGTCTTCATTCATACAGTCTTCTTTCGTTTAAGCTATAGACACTGGAAATAAACCATCTTCAACTTTACACAACGACTAGTAACATATTCATTACAGTATTTTTGAAATTTCGCCGTGTTTTGTGCTGAAGAAGAGTGCCAACATTTATTTTAATTTCATTTAATCCTTTATATTATACATTTTTGTGTCATATAACAGAAATATACCGTATACAATATATGAATATGTTTAGATTAAAAAATATGTAACTTCTTATACTTCTCTTCATCCACGTACCACACTTCATGTGAATTTAAATAAAATAATATTTAACACAAAATTACATGTTTTTCTTTAAAGACCTATTAAACTTTGCAACAATGCTTTAATTGAAACATAAATAATTTTACAGCTATATATCTCCACACATATATCAGGCAATTCTCTATGAATAATCAAAAAGATAAAGTAAATTCAAGTCATTATTAATACAAGTACTAAAATCTCCTCTGAAATTTCAATGATTAGAATTTCACTGAGGGATGTTCTTGGAATGTGACATTACAATGAACAAATTAATCAATATGTATAGTATGACGTTTCTAATCTATTTCCCTTGAGGAAATTAAAGTTTTGAAATATCCCTTAGGATCTTTAGATGTTTGTTACTAATTTTGAAATTCCAAAGCATTCGTTATCGGAATTTTTCTGGTACGTAACTCTTTATTATACAACTAAAGTTTTGATGACTTTGAGTATTATTCAGCCTAAAGCTAAGGATGGTAACATATTTTAGATCCATGTAGATATCTGTATAAGATAGTATTAATATAGCCACAGGGTGCGTACTAAGATACGGAGGTTTTGGCCAAACCATGGCAACTTATATTATAGAACTTGGCGGTCTTAACTTAGAAGACATTACGTAATTTTTTGTTTTGTATTCCAGACATATTAGACAAAATATAAACCTTAAGCGATATTGTAACAGTCTATGTTAATAATGGTTAACAGGCTGTTTTCGTCATACATTTTTCTAAATACATTGTAAATATAAATTTGAATTTATATTTACAACGAATATTTACAATTTTATACTTTTTTAATGTTTTGCATGATTTATAACAAAAAAAAATCCATTTAAAAGTTGTAAGAAAAATTAAAAATAGGTAAAGAAATTCATTTTAAAAATATCAGTTTTTATAATTAATTTATTGTAAAAATATCGTGGGTATTTAAACTATGTCTAAGAAATCTAGAAGACAGTCATTTTTTTAACAAAAAAATATGTGTCCAATTTTTAAAAAAATATTTTCAGAAAAAGTTTTTAAATGGATGGGATTTAAGATACTTGATAAATTTAAAACATATTTCGAACGCTTCTCTCTCTATATATATATTTTTTAGATAAATGTAAAATATTTTAAGATTTTTTTAACCGTGTGATATAAAAATTCAACAAATTAATAATGAAATTTGTGAAAATTTTTGGTTTCGAATATCTATTAGTATAAAGGCAACAGTAATTCACAGTCCAAGAATGCAATTTTTCAATACGCTATTTTTATTACATTTTCTTGGCTGTTTAAAATAGAAATACACATTATATTCTCTCATCTCAAGTAGAAGTTCAATTAACAGAGTGCTTACAAAAATCTCAAACATTCATTAACTGTCGAACAAAAATAGATTTTCCAATCCATTTTTACAGTAATAGTTTAAACCTTTCCGGCACGGGCAAAATCTGTTAGTAAAATAAGAAATTATAGACTGACATCGGAATTCACAAACCAATGTTTTAGTTATTTGAAGACCTTAATTTAAGCTTTTATAAAATAAAAAGCAAAACTTCACTAAAATATTATTGGTGCAGTTTGCATGTTTTGGAATAAAAATTAGGCATCCCAGATCGGGCACAGTGTGCCAGAGAAGGTTAAACTGCCAAACAGAGAAAGAGCCAATACCTAAAATGGTTGAAAACGAGCTTAGATAATTAAGAAAATTAACTGCAAATATTAGTTTTGTAGACTGCTATAAAAATTAAATGTTTTATTGAAATGTTCAGCTTTTATGTTTATAAAATTAGGAGGATGATTTACGTTCTCCAACTTAGGAAAACTGACATAAGCTAGACATTCATAAAATAAGATGGAGTTTATTCATCCATTTACATACCTTTTCACCTATAAAGTGTTTGTGTTCATAAAAAACAATGTTAAGAATACATAGGGAATTCATACATAGGGAGCTACCAATTACCTAAAGTAGAGGGTATTGCACTTGAAATCCAGCAACAAGGTAGCAGTTGTGTTTGCAACATTCCCACTGAGCCTACTACAATCTGAAACAGTCGCATTTTCTGAAAAACGAAGTTTTTTGAGTCGTGATACTTTTGTAGTAAGGGTGCGATATGTTTTACATTCTAATAATGTACTTTATTCTATCCAATTTTTAAATTCATACTTACGAATGGTAAACGCGAAAATATTTGTGCCCATAGTCCAATCTATCATTAATGATCTTGATTTTTCCTGAATGCAAAAGAAGATAATCCTCTAAATACCAGATCACCTAAGAAACTATAATCCAAGTTTTAAATATCAGTATAGAATTAAATACATTTAACTTAATTTGAGGTCTTAGAGTAATAAAAGTTCATTTTCATTTGCGCGTAAACTTATCTGCTTTTCTTGTTTTATCAGATGTCTTTTTAATGTGTTCTTCTTCTATTAAGAATTGAATTAAATATGCTTAATACCTAGAATATAATAAAGTGCATCCTTCTTTTCAAAGATATCCTGCGCTTATAAGTAAATCTATAGAAGAGTTTTTTATGAGAGTTAACGAGTGTATAATGAGTCTAGCAGCAAAAATGCTTAATGATTCCACGAAATAGCATTTTCAAGGCAATGAACTGTGGAGTAATTAGTTATGTTTATAATCGATTCACAAAATGTAATCAAACATGTGTATTATTCTGTCATCTTAATAAAATTGTTAAACTACTTTTTATATTGCCAAAACTGTTGCATGTGTCCCGTGTAGTAATTGTGTGCATAGCTGTAAACTTCCACGAGTATTTGTCACCAATAATTTTTTTAAAAGAATCTTTGCAATATTCAGCTGAAAAGATTTCTGAATATAGCTTGAATTAAATGATGTGTCGACTTCTAATCTGTAATAGTGATGACGAAAAACGCGCAAGATTTTGACGATGTAATACACTTGTCAAATGATCCAATCTTCGGTTAGTTTAGTTTTAATATTTTTATATTCATGTGTACTTATAAAATATGTGTGTATTGGGTGGGAGAAAATATAGAGAACATCAAAAATCGATTTTATATTTAAATACAATTTTACAAAAAATAAGAATACGAAAGAATTTTAAACTTACAGGCTTGTTTTAAATCTTGCCTTCTAAATCTTCCACAAAAGAAATTTGTGTCTGATAATAGAAAAGATATTTTTGCATTATTTGGAAAATATTGTTTAATTTTGTAGCTAGGAATTTTGTATAAAATGCGTAGTTTTCGTGCAATAGAGTGAAGAAAGTCCCTTATCTAGTTTTAATTCAAAGGTGAAACATCTTTTTTTTTAGGGCGATACAACTTCTTAATCTTTTATTGGAGAATTAAAGTTATTTTGTGAAATTTATAGAAAATATCGTTTGCTTGAAATCTGTAAATGGATGTTTTCGATAAAATCCAGATTTGATAAATCGATACTTGGTGAGCGTTTTTGTCTTGTTTTGGCTAGAAAACCAAAAAGTTGCCTGTTATCAGCGCACGCCAACCCCAAACCCTTCGTCAGAAAAAAAATCAATCTGTGAAGGGAAGCAAAAATCTTGGCGCTAGGGGGTAAATTCTCACCCATATTTTTTTTTAGTTTTTTTCATTTAAATCTTATTAGTATTCTTGTAAACAATTTAGACAAAAAATAACGGCTAAAATTTACTGCTGGAAAGACCACCTGTTGGCGCCTAGATTTTTTCACCCCTGAATATGTATGCTTTACAGTAAATTTTATCTATTACGATTTTGTAATCGGATTTTTTAATAATTTGCGCAGTTTTTGATACATAAATTGAATTTTCGTGACCTTTGACCTTCAAGTATATGGGGAAGCGGGCACGAAATTTTATGAAACTTATCTTTTGCAATGTCCAAACAAGCATTTATGCAAATTTTCAGCTTGTCATTAATTATTCTAGAATTTTCTTTTTTTCAAGTGGTTTGACTGGACTATTAATCCCTTTTAAGAACAGCAAATTGCGCAGAGAGGAGGTAAGCTATTAACAAATCAATATTTATGCTTGAAAAAAGCTGATAAGAGTATATAACCCGATAAGAGTACTTTGGGGGGGGGGGGTAAAAGCTGTTTCGTTGTTTGTCGAATTATTTTTGCTTTTCAGTATATTAATGGAATGAAGAAATAAATTTTAACAATTTGCTACGTGAAGTAGCAGACTTTCCTTTTTTCGAAAAACTAAGATTAAAATGGGTATTAAATATTGCGATCCGTGTTATTAACGACAAAACGATTACGTGTTGCTTAATCCCTTTTTGGTCGGCATTGAATGACAAATGTTGGCTTTTTGTGTACTTATTGTCAGCTGCACATGTTATACGAAGAAGAAGATTATAGCATATTTTTAAGTGAATTCGCGATTCTTTGATTGTTTTCTGAATTTCTGTGTTTGAAGAGTTTTGAGAAATTGAATAGCATTTTTTCTACTATTTTAAGTTTACTATTTTTGTTTGTATTTTTTTTCAAATGCTGGCTTTCATTATTGATTGTTCCATGTCAAAATAGCCTTTATGATGGATTCCGAACCAGAGTCCGAGGGCGGTGATTTAAGTATTCATCGATTTCAACATGATAGATTTTATTTATCTAGTGATGACATTTAAGAAATATTGAACCAAACTATCTTTTATTGAATAATTGATACTTCACGGAAGTGTGCACTTCGTAAAGCACAGGAGATCTGCAAATGCGATATTACAAGCATGAACATTTGTGGTTCAAGCAAAATCTCTTTGTTGCCAAAATGTTTTACATTTTGAAATTGAACATAGTATCTATACTAATTTTTAGCAATTAAAAGAATGTTTTTTGTTGGATCTGAAATAAAAAAATCCGACCAAGAAGAATAATAAAGATAAATAAAGATACATTTTTGTTTAATTTTGAGCAGTGGTTGCTCAATGATAGAATACAAGACTGCAACATGAGAACCAAACTATGTGCACACCAGAAATAATTTTTAATTTTTTTAACGATCGGCATCTCTATCTTCATAAGATTGTTTACTGAGGTCACTGGATATTTCAATGTGCGAATAAATTTCATAGCTTGCGAAATTCATTCCATTCCTGCCTAATTTTTATAAAGAAAGTAAAGGAGTAATTTCATGAAAAATTATTATATTATAGATTTTGACACCTTTCTTATACTCTTTAAAAATTTCATCAATAAATATGTGTTTCTGGTAAACAAATACTACACAGAAGCGGAGAAGTTAACTAAAAAGAAATCGATAAAACTGTATAAAAAAAGGTCAAAAAGTAGGATAGGTAACATGAAATTTCTTGTTACTTTAGCAGAAAACAAATATTTGAAAAAGACAAATGACCGCCCTACTTTAAAATTCTCGCTGTTGTATCCCGGTTTTTCAGATTAAAAATGTAGCCTAGGCATGTTATTTAGATCTATCAGGGTTTTTTTATATTCTTTGGGAGACATAATTACTAAGCCTGATATTGAGTGGAAACTCTTAACATTTTACATTTTTTCTTTTAAAGTCTAAACCCCTACGACAGATTTTGGATTCTTATTGATCAGTTTCACTTTTTAAAAAATATTTATTATTTATAAAGATAATTAAATGATTCAAGGACATTACACTGTACACTATCGGCAGATTTTTGTATTTTAATTTTTATATATTTTCTTTTAATGTCAAGCGCATCATTTTAATTATTAGTAGTTCAAATTTGTTCTCATTCTTGAGCCCTCAGAATTTGGTAACTTATTTTTTGCTATACCTGTACAATAACAAAAAATAAAGCAACACGAATAAACTGTAATAAATTATTCCTCAAGTCAATGTATTTATATTACAATTGAAAAAAATACTCCGAATTCTAATAAGTGAAAGTGATTTCAGTGTACACAAAATTGTATTTTCAGAAAAAGACCTCACTAGAAAATTTTATTTGTAAGTTATTTTTAAGTATTTTATTTGTAAGCGGTTTTAACATTTTAAATACATTCAGAGCCTCATTTTCTAATAACAATGATAAACTCATTGAATGCAAAACAACGAAACACAAGAAGTACATAATAAATATTAATAATTTCAAAAACTTATTGCTTCATTAATTTTCCATAATCTAATTTCTTTTCATTTTAAAAGAACGACTTTTTTCATAAACATCAATGGCTTGGTTAAATTATCGTTTTTCCAATCTAGGCTTTTTCAATAAAGATTCGATGATCTGAATTTTCAATGGAACAATGCACAGAAATCTTTACAAATAAGTTAGATAATCTTAAAAAGTTATCTTGATCATTGATCTATGTTAAGTACTAATCAATACCACTTTCTGTATGATCCCAGATATTGTTATCGTAGTTTCCACTCTGTAAATACCTTTATTTGTAAAATATAAAGACTTTGTTTAATTTAAACAAAAACTTATTATTTTGAATGCATGCATTTATTCAGACGTTTTATTTAAAGTTGTCTATTTAATTATTCAATTTGAATTTAGAATCAGGCAAGCGAAGAGCTATTTACAAATAACATTACACCATATTCAGTTTTCCTTCTTTGTGCGTACAATAAATTTTTTATGGTATATTGGTTAAGGATATTGCTTTTGTAGATACGCTCATTCTTCATTGTATTTAATTGCTTCGTATAATATTTGAAGCTAGAAAATGAATGCTTACATTAGCAAATAAATACTGTTTAAATTCAGTCTAAGATTTATATATTAACTTTTATTTTATTATAATCTGTAAAATCCTGGATTGTAATTTAAATTATCTACTATGCGCCTGTTTATTTACATTCAGTTTAAAAAAAAGGTAATTGATAAGCCAAATACAAATATCATTTTAGAAAACAACATTGCTCATTTATTAGTATAAAAATAAACATTTTGTGTTAGATAGATTAAGGACAATGGAAAAGGCGATAATATAGTATACTTTTGAATGTAAAAACTGAAAAAATTACCTTGATATAAACTACTTAATACATCAAAAATACAAGTCTGGTTCATAAGTCGACCAACATAAATTGACAAAAAGTGGAGTATATTTTTTTGTCAAAAATGGCTGGTAACCTGGCCTATCATTAAATTCTTGGATATTTACCAAATTAATAAAAGGTAAATAACATTCAAGTTGGATATTTTCATTAACTATTACAATTTTAAAGCGGAATTAAGGGAGTCGTGATAAACGAAAGAATTTAATGTAAAAATAAAACGCTCTTTTAAACTTTTGGACCAAAGGGCAAACCAACCTTAACTTGATATCTCAAAATGGGATTGACGATAGGCAGATGAAACCTCGAGAGGGCACTGTGGAACTAAACAAAATACACCAAATAATGCAGAACAGACAGTGTATTAAATGGTCTTGTTCACATTACAAAATTAAAAACCCTGATCCATATTGTTACTTTTTCCTCTATAGCATCTGGATGCTTCATTATAATTATTTTATATATTTTACTCCAAATATGTGTTTAAAAGTATAAGGTATAAAAGAATTCATGTGTGATTCAAATGAAGCCCAGTAGGCGCAAAATATTTAATTTTAAACATATATATATATATATATATAAAGATAAGATTGTTTCATATTTAGTTTTATTTTATTTAAACTGATTACTTTAGCAATTTTTTATAAATAATAACGGACTGAAAATCTTCAAAGATTATTTCTACATCAGAATAAATATGAATTAAATCTATCTATTTATATATATATCAGTCACTCTTTGTGAGTGTGTTCCTTATACAAATCTTCAGTTTTTCACCGATTTACATGTAATTTGAAAATTTGCTGTGCATACGCTTTAGAACATAGAAACGGTCCTTGTAAACTTTAAAAAATCTTCAGATCACTATTTACCCATAGAGATATTACCTTCTAAACTTTCTATTTGAATAATTTTTTTCCTGTAGCCACTCCCTAGAAAATGACACAACACTTAAAGCAGTACGATGACGTGTGCGTTTTGTTTTTATTTGCCAGTAAAATTTAGATGTATTGCTATATAATTGCATTTTTGAAAATGACATCTATCTAAACAGAAAATGATTACTTTTCCTATACATATGTAAAAACTTTACCTAAACGTATGTTAAAATGACTTAAAATCTTAATTTAAATGTTTTTTAAATTAAAAAACTGCTAAAACAGATACTTCAATTTCAAGAAAACAATTTAGGAAAAAGAAAAGAAAAGGCTAAGCATGACGTCACATTCTGTGAAATCTTTTGACCGTGAAAACAAACTCAATTTAAATAAAGGGCTTCTTCATTTGTTTACTACTTCGATTAGATACAACAGCCTTATCTTATAGCTAGAGGCCCAGAGGTCTAGAGTGCGTGCACTGAGGAGGTTGTACAAGCGGACGCTTGACCCGACTCAGAGGGAAAGACGTGAGGCTCTCTTTAAGCGCTCGCGGGCGGAGTACAAGCGAGCGATTCTGCAAGCTAAGCGTCGTTCGTTCCGAAAGTTCCTTTCGGACAAGCTTTCTACCGACAAAATCGGTCAGGTCTGTGCAGTGGTGCGAGGCAGGTGGCGTCCTGAAGCTCCAGCTATTCTGGAGCTTCCCGACGGGGTGGTGGCATCCACATGGGATGACATCCAGGCAGCCCTTGCGAGACACCACTTCAGACAGGTCGATGAGGTAGTGCAGACAGCGATCGAGAGGCCTGATGACCCGGACTTGTTTGACATCGGGGAGCTAGAGTTGGCTATCGACTCGATGGCGCTCGATAAGGCGCCAGGCCACGATGGATTCAGTCTGGGAATCATCCGTGAGGTCTTTCGCTGGCACCCTCAGTGGTTGCTCGGCTTGTTTAATCACTGCCTTAGAGAGTCCGTGTTTCCGAGAAGTTGGAAGCGGGCGGTCGCCATCTACTTTCCCAAGGAAGGTAGAAGTAAGAGCGATCCGGCTTCCTACCGTCCTATCTGTTTACTTCCCGTCGTCGGGAAGATCTTGGACAAGCTGTGCGCTACTCGACTGATGGCCTTCCTCGAGTCTAACGGCGTACTTGATGGTCGTCAATATGGTTTCAGACGAAATCGGTCGACTGTTGATGCGCTCCATGAGGTGGTCAAGTACATCTCGCAGAGTAAGAGGACGGGTCACTACACCTGTCTCGTCAGCCTCGACATCAAGAATGCCTTCAACAGCGCTCGGCGGGATGACTTGCTTCGCCTGAGTACGGAGTCCCTCCGGAGCTCCTGGGCTTGATCGATTCTTTTCTTTGGAATAGATCGGTCATTTCGAACGCAGAAGAGCATTACTTCAATGTTGGGGTCCCGCAGGGCTCGTGTCTCGGGCCGGTCCTGTGGCTTGTGTTAATCAATAGCTTGTTGAAGCGGCTTGGAATTGAAGAGGCTTGGACCGTACTTGTCTTCGCCGACGACATACTCATCCTTGCACACTCCGTGGCTGTCTACAGGTTCGCTGACATAGTCCGGCGAGTTCTCGCAGAGATTCTCGCATGGGCTGTAGGATGCAGCCTGGAGTTCAGCTACGACAAGTGTTTGTACACTATCATACCACCTAAGGGAAAGATGGATTACGAACCCTCATTGCGCATCCGGATGGGTGAGCATCGGGTGAAGTTCTCTAACCAAATCAAGTACCTAGGAGTGGTCATAGATAGGGACTACAGCTGGATGCCTCACTTGGACCTCGTCCGAGAGAAGGCGACCAGAGTCCAGTACAAGCTTACGAGATTGGCGACAGCCACGTGGGGGCTCAAGCCCGATGTTCGAAAGGCAGTGTACTCGGTGGTAGCCGAGCGCATAGTCTTGTACGCGGCCCCTATCTGGTACTCCGGCAAAGTGGCTCTTCGTCAGAGACTGCTGAGTATTCAGCGAGGTCTCTTGCTGTGCGTCACCAAGTGTTACAGTACGGTGTCAACCGCTGCGTTGAATGTCTTGTCCGGGGTGATTCCCCTGGACCTCCGTGCTCGTATCGAACGCGACTTCGAGGCCCTCACCAGATGGGGCGAAAGCGTTGACAGACCAAACCTCTTACCAGAAATGGTAGAGGTCTGGAAGTACCGACCCCAACGACGCTATCCGGCACGAATACCTTGGACGCCGGATCTCAGCCGGAAGTCTCCGTATACTTACTATACGGACGGTTCCAAGCTGGTGGGTGAGAGGGTGGGTTGTGCCTACCACCTCGCCGCCAGGGATGGCGTTGTTGCGGAGGGAAAGTTCCGTCTCTCTGATGGGTCGACTGTTTTCGCGGCCGAGGTCCATGCGATCAAGGAAGCGATTTCGGACGCCCTTCGGAGGGGTCTCAGTGAACTCGATATCTTCTCCGATTCGAGATCGGCGCTTCAGGCTCTTTACGCTTTGGTGCCTCGGCACAAAGCTGTAGCTGAGATCAGGAACTTGGTTGAGAATACAGGAGTCAGGGTCCATATGCACAGGATTAAGGCTCATGTCGGGTACGCCTTTAACGAGCTGGCCGATTCCCTTGCAAAGGAAGCTGCGTGTCGACCGTCGGTCGACATACTTGTTCCTCTTTCAGGACGTCAAGTCAAGAGGAAGCTCCTTGGTGAGGTCCTTTTGGATTGGCAGCAAGGGTGGGACCGATCTGAGGACGGCCGGTTGACGTATGCGATCTTCCCGAAGGTCTCCACTCGGAGAATGATTTCTTTCTCAACCAGGTCCTAACGGGACATGGTGCCTTTGGCGACCATCAAGCCCGCTTCTTTAAAGGCAACCCTGCGTGCTTTTGCGGGACTGGGGAGAATACGATTAGACACTGCGTCTATGAGTGCCCCCTGTGGAGGTCCATCAGGGAAAAGTGTTTCCCGCCTGACTTCCACACTCGAACGCTGACCGATCTCGTCTTTGACAATTACAGCAGGAAAGGTATCGTCGACATCGTTGGCGACCTCTTGACAAGGACATTGGATCGGGTTGGTCGTCGGGCCAATTGAGCTTTCGACCGACTCGACCGAAGTCTTAGAACGCTCGACGATTTTCCAGTTCATTCGAACGCAACACTCGATTTAGAGGAGTCCGAGGCCTCTAGCAGGCGCGATTCGGACGAAGCGACTATACAAGGTTTTCCGGGTTTCCCGTGTACGTAACGAGAATTCGAGTCGCTTTCCTGTAAGTCCTCCCGGAAGGCTGGGTCTCTGGATCAGTGGTTGTTCAGGCGGCTTGTGCTACGATTTCTGCTTGGCTGCTCCAATTGGCGTGTTGGGCGCGGGCGGCGTCGAGTGGTGGCTGCGGATGGTGAGCGGCTGAGGCCGCGACGCTAAGTCCATGTCCGTGGGCTGGGTGTCCTCGCTTGTCTTCCTGGCCGGCAGCGGGCGCTGTCGTGAGGCCGGACGTCACTTGGTTCCTCCTCTTTCGGGGGTCTCGTGACCTCCCTGTGTGGACCGTATGGAGCCACTTGGCTCTGGATCGGGAAACTCACTGTTTTATCTTATAGCTATACGTTATAACTAAGTATTTTATTAGTTTAGATGCAGTGGTAACATTATGTTTGATTTATAATTAAAAAAAATAGCAGTTATTTGCTTTTTTGAACAAACTATATGACTGATGGAACGAATACAAATTTTTGGAAAACCACTTTCAATTAATATTTGTAGATTTATTTTCTACTGATGAAAAAATTAAGTTTTCATTTCAAAGTGGTGTTCAATAAAGAGTGAAGCCTATTGATGTAATCCTCTAATTAAAACTTATAATTATACATAAAGTGAAGGCTATTGTTCAGTTTATTTCACTAAATGCATCCTCATTTGGATGCATTAATTGTATTTCTTCTCTTATTTTGACAGAAATCCCATTCATCCGTTTTACGTGCCAAAGAAAATATGCACTTTAGCTTTAAAAATGAAAATTTTATCACAATAGTGTCAAAAGAACTTCCTTTTTTATGAATGTAAATTTCATGAGTTCGAAAATCAGGCTACAAAATTTTTTTTTTCATTAAAGTTTAGTTAAAGCCGTTTATAAACGTCTAGCAGAGGTTATTTTGAAGGCCAAAGGAGTTACATGACATGTATTTTTAGTTTGAATTTGTTCAAAAGAGCGCAGAAATGATAGGCTGTCTTATTAAAAAAATATGTAACCAAAAGATTTTTACCATTTTTCAATAGGTAGACAGTTTTTTATAAAATACTGTCGAAATTGGTGGTTTGAACTGAATTTTCGGACACAACACCGCGATAAATGACAAACACCAGTCGCGTGTGACCACAATTGCTCATAACTCGATAAGTGATTTATTTATCAAATATGTTAAGCTTATTTATGTTCTAGATTGCTTCAATTGTCTGGCCTGCAAATTTTAAACCTGTACGTTTAATCAGCCAGAAAATGTATCCGAATGTTTTGCGATTTTGAGCAGGGAAATGGAGTCAAGTATTATTGTAGATTAATATTTTGTAATAGAGTTACATGCCAAATTACTCTTAAAATAATAATGATATATTGCTTTAAACAAAAGTGCATGCCATAATGGGTGTGAGGTGAATTCATTAAAATAAGATTACGCGAAATAGCATACCAAAGATTAACCCATCCCTACTTAAAAAAGATAAAAAATAGGGCTGTATTTTTTTAAGTAATAAGACTAATCTTTCTTATTCGCGAATCACGTGATTATAGAACTTTCCTATATAATTCTATGACTAAGCAACATAAAACAATATGTTACACAATAAAACCTTTGAAAAATTCAAGTCGCATCAAAATTCGTAGAAAAAAATTCAAATTACATGCAGCCGGAATAAAATTCCTACCTGTATTTCATATACTTTCTGAATTATTTTGCGTAGTTCGATTTGATATCTATTAAATTTGTGTCTCTTTTTTTTCACGTTTTAATTTTGTTTGTTAATTTAATTATGAAATATTACTCGAAAACAAGCAAATACGGATTTTTTTTTACAATGTTTTTGAACAATTCAGTAAATTTTTGTAATTGAATTACACACACATTTAAAAAATATTCATATTTGAAAATTGCTTTAAAAGAATATGTAAATAAAGAATCTGAAAATTTAGAAAAACAATGTAAACAAACATTATTAAAATTACTTTTGTTTCCTATAAATCGTTTGAACAACAGAATGTGCGATGTTTAGAGGTTGAATCTTAATAAAAGCGAAATTCATTGTTCGGTTAGGTTGTTGCAACAAAATATATGAATCAAATATTATTCAATGACATACCTTTTCTATATAATGTGACATTTAGAACAAACACTTTCATGTTTCATAATTGGGTTGCACGTACAATTAAAAATATCCATCCTTGAAAATTACTTTAAAAACCATAAAATTCAAATTATTGAAAACAAACGAGAATTTAACTAAATGGTACACCATTTGAGGATTTTGATCGTGTGGGGCGAACAATCGTAGATTTTTTGTTTTGTTACACATGCTAAAGAAATGAGCATTTTAATATTATAGCTCAAGAATTATTATTGTGACTCGGAGATAGTAACGTCATATTTTCTGATTGTCTTTTTAACAATTTGTACACGGGAATGCACAACCTTCAGTTACTTTGATAGCCGTATTCTTTTATTTTAATGCGGCATTGTTTTGTCTGGATGGCTCCTTATAATTGACACGGACGCAGCCGGGTAGTTCTGCTTGTAAAAATATAAAAATGCAATAGCCATCAGGTACATTAACGTTTAACGTTTAACTGTTATTGATCTCCACTGCTTTTTTCAATTTTTATATCTTAACTTGTAATTCTCAGCTTAACTACAAATACTACCGAAACTTTGTTTCATTTGGAACTTTAGTAATATCCCCAGGGGCTTTTAAATGGTGAATATTAATTCTAACAGCCTGTACAAAATGATTAGTACAAAAACATCATCCTATGAGTAAATGATGAATTTTATTAGTCTTTTAATCTAGCCGTCTCTCAGAGCATTCACACTAGTTATGTTTCAAGCTCTGTCACATCAGTTAAAGGTTATTTAACAATTATAAAACCATGTCTCAAGTGCATTATGAAATTATTTATTAAACAAAATTTTCTCATTATCTCAAAGATCTTAAAAGCAAGCTATCTTTAAAACAGATATAATTTGCATTAATTATAATGTTGATCTATTCAATACACTGTCATCCAAATATTCCGATCATTTTGCATCATATTTATATGCATTTGATCAAAATGTTTAAATTTATATTAGTGTACAGCCAGATTAATAAATCACCATTCCACATACATCTTTAATTCACATCATAATCAGGATTTCCTGGGATACATCTGGATCATATAATATGTTAAAATAGCCGATATATTACTGAGGCGATAAACTGTAGATAATAATGTTAAGGTTTAGGATAGACAAAAATATAATTTATAGGGATTTCAATATTCAATAATTCAACAAATAAATAATTTTTGATTGGTTGATGGTTGAATTACAGTTTTTACAAATTGTTAAAATAGCATATTTGTGTTAAAAGAATATCTGAGATACTGAGTAAAGTAAATGCTATGCTTAATTTTAATTATTTTACTGAAGCGTTCTAATTAAAAAAATCAAAATAAGAAACGTAAAAAAATTGTAATAAAAATAAATATTTATGATTTACGTACTGTAGTTTTAAAATATATAATATGATTAATAAATAGGTTGGGAATAATTGCATAAAAGTTTGGAAATAATTGCAGAGTTTTGAGATGTATTTTGGTCGTAATTAGACTGTTATACAGAAATTCGAAATGCATAAATGTAAAATAGTACCTAAATGTAAAACTTCACATTTTCCGCGTGCTTCACTTTAATCTTTAATTTATGTGGCAGAAATCATATAACTATTGTAAAGTGGTCTATGAGACCACTGCATTGAATGCTGAATAAAAGACATTATTAACTCATAGGATGGTGTTTCTGCGCTAAAGATTTTGTACAGGGCTATTATAATCAAAATTCATCCATCAAAAAGCATCTGGTGTTAGTACTAAAGTTCGAAATGAAACAAAACGCCGCGTCGCGTCGGTAGTGTTTGTGGTTAAACTGAAAGTTAATAATTAAACTAGAAAAACTGAAAAAACAGCGATCTGTGGGATCGGTAACATTAGTTCTGTGTCTTCCTGTAATAACAAGGTAAAGCACATATTTGAAAAAATTGAGATCACTTGGGAAAATGTAAACTTAAAAGAGTTCTTTCATCTGCCATAGTACTGAAAAATGAAAACCGAATATTTCCCGTCATAGGAAGACTATAAATTTTTATTTAAAAATTGAATTTTTTTTTGTTTGGTTCTCAATTACACTCGCTTCCAAAAGTTAAGCACGGAGAGGAAAATTCTAATTTCTCGAAGCCAATCAGAATTGAAGTGGATGCAAATAGCTGCAGAGGTAGATAAAAGTATGCAAATATGTTAGGTAACAGCCAATCGCGCTTTCATGTCAAGAAATATGCAAAAAGGCAGTTTTATAAGAAGCCAACTTTATGAAGGGTTACAGAAGTTGATTGTAAGTTCTGATAGAAGGCGTTTAAAACTTTCGTACCCATTTGTTTCGAAGACATACGTGATTCTAAGACTTCCAGAAGACGAATGGAAGATTCTGTGTGCTGGCGTGCTGTGGGGCGCAGTGAAACAGGACAATCGATCACAGATGATGCTCTTTTCTTCGGCGTTAATCATTCTGTAATTTCACGTTTATGGAAACAATTCCAAACTACACAGACAGTTGTCTGAAGGCCCATAGTTCGTCGCCCAAGGGTTACAACCCCCGTGGAAGATCGATATATTGCTATTGTAGCCAAGCGGAATCGCAGAGGATCTCTACACGTGTGACATCTATGGTTACAGTGTGCATTGTTAAGGCGATATCTGCAGCTACTGTACTCCGAAGATTACATATGAGTGAACTGTACGTCCGGGTACCTCTAGTTTGTGTTCCTCTATCCGTCCAATCAAGCGGGGCACAATTAAAGTGGTGCTGGGAACATGTCAATTGGACTGTGTCTGACTGGGGCAATGTCATGTTTACTGATGAGTCAAGATTTACTCTGCACAAGTGTATAAGGATATCGCGTGAACAAAGAACACGCAATCAGCCCCAAAAACATCACCAAACATCACCCATTCCGAGGTGGAAGCATTATGGTGTGGACAGGGATTTCATTACGATACTGCACCGACCTGCGCATCTTTAAACTGGGTTCTCTGACGGTTGTCCGGTATCGAGATGAAATCCTAGAACCTATTGTGAGATTGTACGCTGCAGCAGTTGGCCCTACTTTTATTTAATGGACGATAACGCACATTCCCATAGAGCTGGCATCGTCGATGACTACCTGGAGAGTGAAGGTATTGCGCATATGGCATGGCCAGCATATTCGTTCGACCTTAATCTCATTGAAAATCTTTGGGATGTTCTCGGCCGTGCTGTATGTCTATAGCTTTACCATGACCCATTTGGACCCATCATGACCCCCAAATGACCCTTATAATCGAAATCTCTCGAACATGTAACATTGCCCATTAGTTTTCTCGTGTCAAAAAACTGTTACAGGCAAAATTTCGATGAAATTGATTCTGCCGTTCTTTAAATATAAATAGCTTGACCCAAACACATAATGTGACCCAATATGACCCATTAAATTTTTTCTCGAACATGTAACCTAGCTAGTTTTTCTTGTGCTCGAAAACCATTGAATGCAATTTTCAGTCAAAATTGCGTGAGAAAATCTCTAGATAAAAATAGTATGACCCACAATGACCCCAAAAGTGACCCACTAACGGAATTTTCTCGAACATGTTACCTGACCCAATGGTCTTCTTGTAATCCAAAACGATAAAGTATAAAAATTGGTCAAAATCGTTTGAGCCGTTTTTTAGGTATAAATGGCTTGACCCATAATGACCCATAAATGACCCACTAATCGAAATTTTTCGAACATTTGACCCAGCTCAATAGTTTTCTAGTGCTAAAAAACGATTGAATACAAAATTTTTTTTAAATCGATCCAGCCGTTCTCTAGATATAAATAGCTTGATCCTGACCCATTATGACCCAAAATGACCCAATAATTGAATTTTCTCGAACATGTGACGTAGCCCAATGGTTTTTCTCGTGCCCGAAAATGGTAAAATGCAAATTTTTGCGAAAATCGTTTGAGCCGTTTTTTAGATAAAATTTACACACACACACACACACAATTTTTGCTCGCATTATAGTATAAGATATGTAGTAGATATAATTTCGCCTAATGAATAAATCATTGAGTTCATCTATTTCCGACTTGTTTATAGGCTTTTTGTACTTAGACGAAATATAACTTGAATTTTTTCGAATATATGAATTATTTGAATAGACATAATTTCTCAAAATGTTTTGAATTTTACCCAATATTAACAAAAAGCAAATTTAGGTAGTTTAGTATGAAAACTATATTTTAGGAAAACTGTGCGAAATGTCATCTCTCAGGCAATTAAATTGCTTCATAAGCCCGTAAAAAGCACATTGAAATAAACTTTATATTTTAATGAAATTCTTTTTGTTTTACAAGATTTTATAGAGAATTGTTATTCTTGGTTAAGTTAAAAAAAGTCTTATAATTTTACTCACAATTTTTCACCGCGTAGTACTATAGATATGTGCATTTGAATTATATTTATTTTCAATCGTATCGTTTCTTCGTTAATTTCGATGATAACTTTATTCATATAAATGCGCGATACATTTTATATCTTAATAGCAACTACAAGTTTACTCAATATTTCAAAATCCCACAACACATCAAGAATGTTTGTCATGAATAAATATTAAACCATGTCTCAAGTGCATCTTGAAACTTTTGATTAAACGAAACACTTTTCCAATATCTCAATGAAAGCAGCAGATCTCGAAAGCAAGCTATCTTTAAAACAAATTGCATTTACATTAATTATAACCCAGTTCGATTCAATACACTGCCATCTAAATATTCCAATCAGTTTACATTAAGTTTCCGTATACGCTCAAGCTTTTAATCATAATGTTTAAAGACATCTAATGTATATTCCTTTCATCGACAACTTAGTGTCTCATCATTACGTTACACATAAATCTTTAATTCACATTATTATCAGAATTTCCTGATACAAGTTTGGATTATGTAATATGATAAAAGATCCGATAAATATTAGAAATAATGAAACAAATTTGAAATAATGATACTAATTATATTATCTAATACATGAGACTCCCATGTACATTTTTATGCAAAAGTTTTTTTCAATTTTTGTTTAATTTAATCACTAAAACTGCGATTAGAAAACACTGAATTTACTGTTCAACTATAGTGGTGTTCAAATTCAGGGATTATGCCCCCCCCTATAACAGCGCCTATATATGTGTGCCCCCCTATATATGTGTGCCGATTTTTGCGAATGTTTTTAGTAATAGTAATAATCTACTATAAGAGACTTTAAGATTTAATGACTTAATTGATAAATAGAATATGTCATAAGGCGATGATTCAGTTGATTTCTTATTATAATATATATGAGTATGTATGAAAAATATTATAATTAGGTATATCATTTGCAAAATTGAGTAAATTAAACCCATTTCTATTCTGTCTGATGTTTTATTTATTTAATAAAACTTTTCCCATTAGTTAAAAAGAAAACAGTCACAAATGTCGAAAATATCAGAATTTCTTGTGCGTATGGAGTACAACAATTTGAATCAGTTAAATATTCAATGTCTTACTTTAAAAAAAAACTTATCCAAAATTCTCCTCTGCATAATTCTAAATGTAGAAATAATAATATATGTAATTGAAATACTTGAAAAGCGTCAGTTTTGTCAAATATTAATATTTACTTATACCAAACGCAACTAAAAATGAAATATTTTTTATATATCAATAGGGATTTACAGGTAAATTGAATATTTTAAAATCCCACAACGCGTCAAGTTCTTTAATACCAATAAATAATAAACCATCTTCCAAATTCATCTTGAAACTACTGATTAAACAAAACACTTTCCAATCTCAATGAAAACAGGAGATCTCGAAAGCAAGCAATCTTAACAGATTGCATTTGCATTAATTATAGTGTTTGTTTCGCTAAACTGCCATCCAAATATTCTGATCATTTTGCAGCAAATTTATGTATACGCTTAGGTACTTAATCAAGATGTTTAAAGACATCTCCCTTTTCAGGAAGCTTAGTAACTCATCATTGCACATACATCTTTAATTCACTTCATTATCAGGATTTCCTGGGATACATCTGGATTATGGAATATGATAAAAGATCCTAAATATTACTGAAGCAATAAATTGCGAATAATGATATTAGGGATTATTGGACTGATAGAAAAAAATCTATGAGGCTTTCAACGTTGAATTATTTAGCTGATAAATGACGTTTGCGGAGTAGTTGATGGTTCAACTTGAGTAATTTCAAGTTGTAAAAAATTCAAAAATAATTCTGTGTAATATATATATATATATATATATATATATATATATATATATATATATATATATATATATATATCAGAGATATTATTTTGTAAATAAATGCCACCCTCATTCTAAATTTAATTACAATGACAATTACTGTTCAATATCATTAAAACGATGGTTTATATTTGGTTGTGCTGTGTTTCCTTAACTAGTTATAGATAATAACGTTAAAATTCCAGCTCTGAATAATCTAATTTATTCATTCTGAACATGAAATATTATTTATCCCATTAAATATGTTCTGAAATTCCTCTATTCCAAACTCGATTTTACTGTGATTTCTACTTCCTCTATTAAATTTATTCTGTTAGGACATTCTTTTTTTAACTGTACTATGAAGATTAATGTATATTTAAGCATTTTTGAATCATTTTAATAACGGAATACCGTTTAGCCATTAATTTTCCTTCTAGAAACTAAAATATTTACATTTGATTTTTCAGTATGATTAACCATATTTCCCGCAAAATCCTTTGATTGGACGAAACACACATTCTGTACTGATCCACCGATTCAAATTTAAAAGTTTCTACTATCTTTTGATGTTAATTTTTTCAGTTTTTAAAAAGTTGCTGAAAGCCCATTTTAACTTTCAGTTTTTCCTTCGAATTGTCCAGTTTTTCGGCAATGAGTTTAGTGTTTTAAATTATAATATGTGTCAATGAATGAATATCTTCGATCTGATTTTTGTTATCTCACTGGAAAATCCATATGGGATTTCAAGTGTGTATTTGAGCTTTGGGTTTCTCAATATAGTGGAAAAGTGAATTACTTGGATAAACACAAGATCAATATTGCATATATTTGACGTGAACTATATAATTTACATATGATTATGCTCTCATTACAGTTAATAGTTGTTTAACATATCCTATCTATGTTGCGTCCGAGACTTTAACGCTGATAAGATGCGACTATTTCATACAAATTTGTTATTCGATATGTAACATGAGTTATTTATTTTACAATTTCTCAAATAAATAAATTGCAGTTTTAATCGAATTAAAGAATGAAAACATTTTGTGCTATATAATAATAATCTTTCTTGAAATTGGAGCTATTGTGCAACAGACAATATTTAGAAACGCTCTTGCGGAGGTATCTGAAAAAGGAAAATACCTAATTTTTAAAGGATATGAACACCCCAGTTTATAAAGTTATTTTCACTAAACTTTTCCTCATAAACACAGATATAATGGGCTTTCAGCATACATTTAATTTTACTGTAAAACTTTGAAGTTAGAAATAATAGAGATATTTTGTAAAACTTTATTTCAGAATTATTATATATAAAACATTAGCCTTTAGAAAATGCATTTGATAATGATATTAATACTTAGAAATATATATTTCAAATATATTTAAAACTATATTAAATAAACAGATGGCACAAATATAGTTTTATATATTGCAATTATCAGTTAAATATTGCAATTATCAAGCAAAGTGTCAACGCTTTTGCAGTAACCTTGTATAGCAGTGGGGGGAAAAGTAAACGCCACCTACTAAATCTGTAAAAAATATAATAGAAGAAATTTACAGGTAACAAAAGATTGGAAATAAAGTCTATTTTTAAATTACGTGTATAATATTTGCTTAGGGGCCCATCTACAAATCAAAACCAGAACAAACTTTATTTTTTTTACACTTAAACGGTAACGTATTTTTCGGCACCTTTAATCGGTAATCATGGGTCACTCGTGCTTAGCGCTGTAAAAAGTGGTTTAAAGTGCTTTAAAAATTCTAAAAAAAATCATGATATTACATCAACTACCCTTGAATAAGAATCAGTCACAATATTGCTGATTTATTAATTTGTTTAAACAATATGTTTAAATAAACAAATAACAATGTGAAAAATGCACATTTTCTTTAAAAAATCATAACTTTGGATATAATTGACATTTTTTGCTGTTTGAAACGGGAAATTGAAGTTTAAGAATGATATTTTCACAAAAAAAATATAAAAATATCCGGTATAAATTAAAAAAATGCTTAAGTTTTGAGCATAAAAATGACGTTTTTTAACTTATAAATAGGTACAATTTACAATGAAATAGAAATTTTATTAGTTTTTAATCAATTTTATTTATGAAAATGATGTTAATTATTACTATTAATAATTATCATTACTGTTAATAATTATCATTACTATTAATAATTATCAAACTTTATTTAATTAAACAAAAAATATAATAATGAAAAATTACAGCAACACTGATATCATCATTTATAAACAATCGAAGGAAGCCAAGAAGAAGAGCAAACTGCAATCACACCAAACAATTTCATAAACACGTTTTTGCATAAAAAGTAAGGTTCGGAAACCCATGTGAGTGTAATGTATCGATTTTTTATGAAAAAAACATCAATTCCTAACCAAACAAATTTTTTCTTACCTTATACTTTTCGTCAACGTAAATGGTAACCCTGGGTCACTCGTGCCTTTTCGAAAATTTGACTGGCTCTTACGTCGGCTGTGAACGCACTAAAACATCGGCGTTTCGGGAGCTAATAGTCTAATAGTGTACTATTTTTTTCAGGGTAGTTTAGTCCCGCTCCCCACTTTCTCCTCTAAGCTAGCAAGGAAAGAAAATTTGACCGAGGCACTAGTGACCCATGGTTACCGCTTAAGGGTTAATACAAACCACAATTTTCACAATTAAAAACTTTGGTTCAAAATATACCTAGATATGGAATTTAACTCATTTAGAAGGTATCAAAACTTCCAAACGTACAAACACAGAAAAAATGCTAGAACTACATTTTATTTTCAAATAAGTTGGTTTTTATGTTGTTTCTTCTTTCTTAATGGCACCAAACATATATTTCTTGAAGTTAAACTTTTACAGAAATTCAAAATAAGCTGTTGTGTTCATAATACATGATCTCAATTTTTACAGCGTTCTTTCCTCTATCCATAATATATTTTTTTGTTCTACTTATTGGCCTTTTTTATGAGAATGCGTAAGAAGTATACACATAACTGCCTGTATAAGATAGAGATATTGAAACATTTCGATGCATGTTACTATTTAGAAATTAATGTAAATCTGACCTCTCTTTTGGAATCGCATATTATTTTTTATAGAGTATGTTATCTCTTTACAAGAATCTGATGAGGTATTCCGAAGTAATTCTACATCTAAAATTCTTTTTTGTTATTAAGAAATAATTAAATTGAATGTGAGGAATTTAATAAGTTACTAATATCTCTGACATTTATGAATTTTAACTAAAGTAAACATATTTTCTATATACTTCTAGATGTAGAAACATTAAAAAAGTGAACTACATTTTACTTTTAAATAAGTTTTCTTTTGTTCTGTTTCTTCTTGGTTAATGACACCAAACATATATTTCTTGAAGTTCGATTTTTACAAAAAATCAAAACAAGCTCTCATGTTTATAATACGTGATCTCAATTTTCACAGCGTGCTTTTCTATATTCGTTATATATTTTTTGTTTTACTTCTTGGTCTTTTTTTTTATAAGAATTAGTAAAATGTGTATCCATAACTGCATGTGCAAGAAAGAGATGTTGAATCATTTCGATGAATGTTACTATTTGGAAATTAATATGAATCTTATCTCTTTTTAGGTGCGTTCGTAATTATGTAAATACATAGCACCTATAGTTGTCGTTCAGTCCGTCCGTCTGTCCGTCCGGCGGCATATAACAACGCAAAACTACCCAACTGAATCGTTTGAAATTCAAAATATATAATTATTACATAATTTTGAAGAGACACTTCAAATTTTTTGAAAATCAGATGCATAGATTAATTACAGCGACAATCAAAAGTATTCCGTTACATTGCGGTCAATAGGGGAAAATGTTTCAAATGCATTTTAATGGTGTTACACTCATTGGAACATAATAAAATTGATATGAATCTGTAAAGTACATATTATAATATACATTTTGCATAATCTGTGGTGCAAAGAACATTTGTTATTGATTTACAAGGCATCACAAAAGTATTCCATTACATAATTATATAAGGAGAATATTGTTTGGTGCGCATTATAATTGTTATTAACTATTTACAATTTTATGAGATTGATATATGAGAGTGATTTTATCAAAACTTTGTTATCGTACGAACCACCTCATTTGCTACGCTTCACGTACAATGTCCAACTTGTTTGGAATTGCATATGATTTTTATAACGCATGTTATCGTTTCATGAGAATCTCATATAGTATTCCAATGTAATTCAACATATAAAATTCATAAATAATAATAAGCATTTTAGGCTCCCGGAAAATCGCATTTTAATTTAGAAATTATATAATTTACGTATTTAATATGTTTTTATACACGAATTAGCATAAGCGAGATACGCACACATAAAATAAAGCAAATGCTTTCTCATTAAAGCATTAAACTCTCACAATACTCTTTACCTCATATTTTTACTCTGCTTCAAAAGTCCATTTCGTTTAATCTATAAATATTCAGTCTTTATGAAAAAAGATAAGGCTTCTCCAAATCTTGGACGAAATCTGTGTTTCCATTATAGTTTTACAGTAAAAAGTCTGGACGAAATTTCTGAGCATTGATCTTTTCTAAACGATAATCGATATTGATTTTTTTATTATTGATTATTCAATGTTGAAACTTGATGTAACGCCATGCATACATAGTCATGTTGAAAATATTTTTAGAGATGTATAAACTTTGTTTCTTCCTGTCATATTTTCGGATGTTTCGGCATCGAAAATGGGTGGTACAGAAGTAAATCATTTTCTTATACCCGATTCATTATTGAAGTATATTTTAGATATCAATTTATGCAGAATTTGAATTTAAAATAGCTTATAACTGTAAACCATAAGAAATGAAACTAGATGCATTTAATAAAAAAGAACATTGTTTTATGCAGTCGGCTCCAATAACTTACCCTAATTTCCTGCGTATAATTCGCGGATCAAACAATCATTTTTCGACACAGAAATTTTATTAAATAAAATATAACTTTTCAGATCGCCGTAAATATTTGCCTTCATTTACGAAATAAGATTTCTGGGTCGAAAAAGAATTGTTTGATCCGCGGATTATAGGCAAGAAATTAGGGTATTCTGATATTAAATTAAAAAAATCCTTTTTAATAAAGCTAAGTTTTAGATACTGATTTCAAAATATTTTGAATGCAACATTGTTTTTAACATTTAAGATAATCATGAATAAACTAACGCTGTTTGAATATTTCATACTATACATCTTTTATACAGAATGTCACAAAAATATTGAAAAATCTTCAAGTTTTTTAACTGTTTGGAGATAAATAAAAACATTATAAATTGCAAAAGTGTTCAATATCAGGAAGCAAGTAATAATGCTTACTGCAATTGTCCTTCCATTAATTTTCAAGCAATTATTTTTTTAAACATGATGTTCTTCCTTAATACATAATTTATCAATTAGGTTTTTACCCTTTTACTCCAACTACTTTGTTGCAAAAATCTACATACCTGTGTCCATTAAATTAACCAAAACTTAAAAAAAAATTTCCACCCATCTTTTTCGCCCCTTTAAAAAAGTATTATATCAGTTAAGATGGGGACCGTGCAAAAATTAAAAATATGTATATAATTCTTCAAATGAAATTTATAGAGTGCGAAAACATATTTCTTTCTTCCTTTAGTGCACAAATGCCAAGTAAAATATTAAATAAGAGATTATTTAATTATTGACATTCCGTGATTTAATCAAGTGAAATTTGTTGTTCAAATTTTCTTGTATGAATTCAGATTTCTGGATTACGAAATTTCTAGAACATATTCTAATATGGAAATTAAAGAGCTTATCTAAATTTATTTCACACATCATGCTTAGTAAATCGGTGTGCGTGATTACGCCGTTAATAATTACTGTTACAAATAATTTCCTGGAATTCTTAAAACTTAACAAATTATTTGGATATTAATCCCCCGTATAAAATAAATCAAAATTTCACATACGAGCGGCTGTTTAAAACTGCGGGTTAATTTTTGGCACGAATTCTTTAGTTTTGAAAATGTCTAAAATTTGAAATTATTAAGGATTTAAATTTTTGGGGACATTTGACTTCCCATTAAAATAGGCAATATACGTAATATAGGTTTCACCGTTTAAAAGGAATGTTTCAAGAAAAATACATTTAAAGTTTTAAATTAAATGAAATTAAAAACGTTTTCAGGTTATACTCTTGGTACTTTAAAAGTTAAGTTTAAGAGATTAAAAAAGCTACAAATTTGATTTTCGGGAAGTTTTCCGGGATAACCTCATGTTAATAAATTTAAAACGATTTTACGCAATGTATTTAATAAGAGCTAAAATACCATATGAATAGGCGAAGAAATATAGCTTGAAGATAATATTAATTATTATTTGAATTTCTGTTACATTGATTTTATCCATCAAGATAAATCTGGATATTAAACGTCTATTCTATTGATTAAGTGAATCTAATTAATTTAATACACTTGAATACCGTTTGTGTAATATTAAATTTATGTACCAAATTAGTTATATGTTTACGATGATGAACATCCTAACATTTAGCTAATGCTATAATCTTGTCGTTCACTGAACTAAAGCTTGATATCATTACATCACCGGAATATCAAGGATATATTCAGATTGTTCATGTAAATGATGTGTTTTTGTTGTATATAGTGATTAATGTATGTTGATAATCAACATCAACAAATATTTTTACTATTTCACATAAAGTGCAAAAACCCACTATTTATATGTAACCAAGAGATTCGCAAACGGCTTTTGTAAATAATAATTGTGATAAATTCAGAATATAGTTTAATTGGCAATTATTTAATTATGTTTAAGTTGACTACGCAATGGATGTTACATTAATTTAAATGCATTTCAAAGAATGAAAATCTTGGTGATGTTGAAGCTACTGCGTGCTAAATAAATTTAAATTGGGTAAAGGCTATTTTTTCACATTACTCTTTAATTAAATTAAATATAACATTTGCTATTTTTTATGCTATAGGAAAAAATTTATTAAAATATAATTTTTAGAAAGCTGTGTACATCGTGTAAATTTACAGTCGTTTACTTATATTTTGTATTTGCTCTTACAATATATTTCAATTAACCGTATATTTCAATATTAAAAGAGCTCGAATATTGCACTCAAGTGATAAATTTAAGTAGAAATTTAAGTGATAATATTGAATTATTAACAATATTTTATATAATCTTTTGACATATTTTTTAAATAAACGGTTAAGTGCAAGTATCACTCGCGCTCAGAGGGACCCGTATAATAATAATAATTATTAACTGTATTATATTAATGAAAGATATCTTTGCTAGAAAAATAATTTGTCAAAAACTATGCAACGTAGGGTTGGGTACAGATGTATGTACTAGAAAAGAGATGTATGGATGTCTATATAAAAAATGATGAAAGAGATAAGAATCCTAAATAATATCAGAAATTGCTATTCTTTATAACACTTTTAAGCTATTGCATAGCTTTTATCACGGGCTTTGAGCGCGGCGACCGAATCCAAAAATTCCGTAACGCGAAAAATCCTAACACATCGGTAACGAAAAAACCTAACACTCGGCTAACGTCGTTTCAGCTCGGCAGACTTCGGCATGGTATCCTTCGGTAGACTTCGGTAGACATTGATGCGGTATTTTTCAGATATTTATAGGATATCAAATCTCAAACTTATGTTTCTTATTTCAGTTACCATAAATCTATAGTTTCAATGATAAAAATTCCTGATAGAATGTGTATAGAAAAAAGTCGTCTTAAGATAAAATAAGGTAGGATAATGTAGCTTTTGGTGATTGGAGACCCGCCCAACGGTGAGGATCGAAAAATTTAAAATACTTATAACTAGCGATCTAATTTTCGTAGCGCGGCCAAATTTTGTTTGGTAATTTATTATGAGACAATGTTAATTTTTGGTGACAAGAGACCCCCCACGGTGAGGGTCGAAAAATTTAAAATGCTTAAAACTCGCGATCTAATTTTCGTAGCGCGGCCATATTTTGTTTGGTAATTTATTATGAGACAGTTTTAATTTCTGGTGACAGGAGACCCCCCCCCCCGGCGAGGGTCGAAAAATTTAAAATGCTTATAACACGCAATCTAATTTTCGTATCGCGGCCAAATATTGTTTGGTAATTTAATTTAAGAGAGTGTTAATTTTTGGTGACAGGAGACCTCCCACGGTGAGGGTCGAAAAATTTAAAATGCTTATAACTCGCGATCAATTTTCGTAGCGCGGCCAAATTTTGTTTGGTAATTTATTAAGAGACACTGTTACTTTTGGTGACAGGTGACCTCCCACCTTGGGGATCGAAAAATTTAAAATGCTTATAACTCGCGATCTAATTTTCGTAGCGCGGCCATATTTTGTTTGGTAATTTATTATGAGACAGTTTTAATTTTTGGTGACAGGAACCCCCCCCCCCTACGGTGAGGGTCGAAAAATTTAAAATGCTTATAACTCGCGATCTAATTTTCGTATCGCGGCCAAATTTTGTTTGGTAATTTATTATGAAACAGTGTTACTTTTGGTGACAGGAGATCCCCCATGGTGAGGGTTGAAAAATTTAAAATGCTTATAACTCGTGATCTTATTTTCGTAGTGCGGCCAAATTTTGTTTGGTAATTTATTATGAGACAGTGTTAATTTTGGTGACAGGAGACCCCCCACAGTGAGGGTCGAAAAATTTAAAATGCTTATAACTCGCGATCTAATTTTCGTATCGCGGCCAAAATTTGTTTGGTAATTTATTATGAGACAGTGTTACTTTTGGTGACAGGAGACCCCCCCACGATGAGGGTCGGAAAATTTAAAATGCTTATAACTCGCGCTCAATTTTCGTAGCGCGGCCAAATTTTGTTTAATGATTTATTATGAAACAGTGTTAAATTTTGGTAACAGGAGAACGCCCACGGTGAGGGTCGAAAATGTTAAAATGCTTATAACACGCGATCTAATTTTCGTAGGGCGGCCAAATTTTGTTTGGTAATTTATTATGAGACGGTGTTACTTTTGGTGAGAGGAGACCCCCCACGGTGAGGGTCGAAAAATTTAAAATACTTATAATTCGCGATCTAATTTTCGTATCGCGGCCAAATTTTGTTTGGTAATTTTTTATGCGAGAGTGTTAATTTTTGGTGACAGGAGACCCCCCACGGTGAGGGTCGGAAAATTTAGAATGCTTATAACTGGCGCTCAATTTTCGTAGTGCGGCCAAATTTTGTTTAATGATTTATTATGAAACAGTGTTAAATTTTGGTAACAGGAGAACCCCCACGGTGAGGGTCAAAAATGTTAAAATGCTTATAACTCGTGATCTAACTTTCGTAGCGCGGCCTATTTTGTTCGTTAGTGTATTATGAGAGAGTGTTAATTTTTGGTGACAGGAGACCCCCCACGGTGAGGGTCGAAAATTTTAAAATGTTTATAACTCGCGATCAATTTTCGTAGCACTGCCAAATTTTGTTTGGTAATTTATTATGAGACAGTGTTAATTTTTGGTGACAGGAGATCCCCCATGGTAAGGGTTGAAAATTTTAAAATGCTTATAACTCGCGGTCTAATTTTCGTAGTGCGGCCAAAATTTGTTTGGTAATTTATTATGAGACAGTGTTACTTTTGGTGACAGGAGACCCCCCCACGATGAGGGTCGGAAAATTTAAAATGCTTATAACTCGCGCTCAATTTTCGTAGTGCGGCCAAAATTTGTTTGGTAATTTATTATGAGACAGTGTTAAATTTTGGTAACAGGAGAACCCCCACGGTGAGGGTCGAAAATGTTAAAATGCTTATAACTCGTGATCTAACTTTCGTAGCGCGGTCTATTTTGTTCGTTAGTGTATTATGAGAGAGTGTTAATTTTTCGTGACAGGAGACCCCCCACGGTGAGGGTCGAAAATGTTAAAATGCTTATAACACGCGATCTAATTTTCGTAGGGCGGCCAAATTTTGTTTGGTAATTTATTATGAGACGGTGTTACTTTTGGTGACAGGAGAACCCCCCCCCCCCACGGTGAAGGTCGCAAATTTTAAAATGCTTATAACTTGCGATCTAATTTTCGTAGCGCGGCCAAATTTCGTTTGGTAATTTTTAATAAGACAATGTTAATTTTTGGTGACAGGAGACCCCCACGGTGAGGATCGGAAAATTTATAATGTTTATAACTCGCGATCTAATTTTCGTATTGCGGCCAAATTTTGTTTGGTAATTTATTAAGGTATTGCATATCTTTTATCGCGGGCTTTGAGCGCGGCGAAAGAATCTAGAAATTCCGTAACGAGAAAAAAACCTAACACTCCGGCTAACGTCGCTTGTGTTTGGCAGACTTCGGCACGGTATCCTTCGGTAGACTTCGGCAGACATTGAAGCGGTATTTTTCAGATATTTTGAGAATATCAAGTCTCAAACTTATGTTTTTTATTTCAGCTACCACAAGCGTATAGTTTCAATGATAAAAATTCCTGATTAACCTACATGTATTGTAAGATAATAAAAATATTTTAAACGATATTAATTTCTCATTTATTCAATAAAAGAAAAAAAATGTTTTGTTATCGGTCATCACGCTCAAAAAGTATAACTTGAATTAATATCAAAGACAAAAAAAACTGCATAAATAAAAAGTAAATAAATAATTATGATTGCATAAGTTGATAAAAAATGCTATGCAATAGCTTTACCGCGGCAGTCCCCGAGTGCCACAAGTCTTTTTTAAAATCTTATTTTAATCTGTTTTAAAGTAAAGTGGCTGTGACAGAAAGACATAGGAGTGATCTTATAATGATTCCTATTTCACTTTTTAACTACGGAACTCTAAAATGGATAACTCGAATATGCATGCATAGCTTGTTTTTTTTTAATTGAATAATAGTACACTGCACTTAAACAGAGTAGAACTACCGGGTGTCCCAAAAATGACTGATGGATTTTAAAATTCAATAACTCGCAAACGGTGACAGCTCTTTAAAAAATTTTTGCAGGAGGATTATGTATAATGTCAGGAGTTTTTTTTTTTTTACCGTAATTTTTTATTTTAGTTCACATGTCAAATAATAGGTGGTGCTGACGGCGATTGAAGGCCAGGTGATCAGTGCTGAGTGAAGCGTCGATCTGGCCTTCAATCGCCGTCAGCGCCACCTATTGTTTGAGATGCGAACTAAAATAAAAAAATACGGTAAAAAAGCTCCTGACATTATACATAACCCTCCTGAAATTTTTTTTTAAATAGCTGTCACCGTTTGCAAGTTATTGATTTTAAAATCCATCAGTCATTTTTGGAACACCCTGTATATACTGCTAATAAAAAGATTTTTCAAATTGATCCAGTCTTTCTCTGTAGTTCCTTCAATCAAATGGATTTAGTTCGCGCAGTTTTTTTCATCTTGAATATTCCCAGTGCATTATGAAAGACCATAAAATAATGTTCTATGTAAAGAAACATATACAGGGTAGTCATAAAAAAACTTTGCCGATATACGGAGCTCTAGCGGCCAATCCGCTGAACCGATCGAAGTGAAATTTCAGATATAGCTATTCAGAGGTATGAGCTCGAGATTCTGTAAACGACAACAAAATGGCGTTCACGGTTACAGTTATAGTGACAGAAACTCGAAAATTTCCAATGGCAACACCCATTTTTTTCATCGCAAAATGCTCAGCGCATGCGAAAACCCTAAAGAGCGTTGGAACCGTACGTGTATCGCAAGAAACGGACATGTTATGCAGGCACAAAAAACCGTTCTGGGAATCCTCCCTCCCCCCCATAGAAAAAACTCGTTTGGGGCGCAAGGAGAAAATTTGCGTATGACACAGAGTCAGTACACTAATCTCTGATTGCAATATAGATGAGAGAAACTAAAACTTTTATTTTGATTACATATTTTCCACATGGGTGCCATCATAGGCAATTAATGGTCATGGCACCCATGTGGAAAATGTGTAATCAAAATAAAAGTTTTAGTTTCTCCGATATGTATTGTAATCAGAGATTAGTGTACTGACTCTGTGTCATACGAAAATTTTCTTTTTGCACCCCAATCGAGTTTTTTCTTTGGGGGGGGGGGGATTCCCAGAACGGTTTTTTTGTGCGTGCATAACATGTCCGTTTCTTGCGATATACATACGGTTCCAACGCTCTTTAGGGTTTTCGCACGCGCTGAGTATTTTGCGATGAAAAAAAATGGGTGTTGTCATTGGAAATTTTCGAGTTTCTGTAACTATAACCGTAACCGTGAGCGCCATTTTGTTGCCGTTCACAGAATCTCGAGCTCATACCTCTGAATATCTATATCTGAAATTTCACCCCGATTTGTTGAGCGGACTGGCCGCTAGAGCTCCGTATATCGGCAAAGTTTTTATATGACCACCCTGTACTTTTCTTCAAAATTCGGCGACAATTTTATGCATATTTACTGATTTAGTTTTCTTTCTATATGATATGAAAATTCTCTATATTTCGTTCTAAAACTCGCTTTATTTCAATTATTGTACTAAAATAACAGAGTTTCATGAGCATTTCACTTTACTTTTCATTCGTTAAATTTACTGAAAAAACTGCTGGCAGTAATGTTGCCAGCAATTTTTGCAGTGAAAATTGCAATAAAATTAGATGTAATTTTTTTATAACATCAAATTTTAATGCAATTTTTACGGCAAAGCCTGCTGGCAACGTTGCAGCAAGCAGTTTTTGCCGTAAATTTAACTTTTTTAATAGTGCAGGTTAAAAAATGTTACAAAAGCACTGTTAAACGGATTTCCAGAATGTGAAAATTTGAATATTTTTTCTTTCACTTGATAACATTAAAATTTTTTCCTTCTTTGAAAATTATTATTTGAAAAAAAAAGCGATGGCTTTTCCTATGCTATAGTCTTCATGATACGTTCCAATTCTTCTTATAAATGCTATAAAAAAAATCAATGAAGATTATTCTTTCTGAACTAATTTTAGCCAATGGTTTACGTAGAATTTGCGATAGTGAAATAAAGAAAATATACCTTGTTCAAATACATTACCTCCATTTTATGTAGCGCCTTCTTTACTTTTGAATTGTAAGTGGGTTAGTCATAGATATTCCGCGTCGCAGTTGACAAAAGAGTGAAAAGGTTAAATGTAAGAGTCTCAAATTCTGAAATTTAAATATTTCAATGTTTGAATTTTTAAGTTCATTACAAATGTATAAGGAAATGTACCTTCTTCAAATAGATCTTCCTCCATTTTATATGCTGTTTTTGTTACTCTGAAATAATAAGTGCGTTAGTAATTATCGCTGCGTGTCACACTCAGTGAACGAGTAGAAATAGTAAATGTTAGAAAACCTAGAATTTTGAAATTTAAATATCTCAAGGTTTGAAATATAAAATTCATTAACAAATTTATAAGGGAATATACACTTTAAAAATACATTTACCACCCCTTTATGTACTTTTTTCTTTCTAAAATGTAACAGGATTGGGAATAATGAATTAAACGGATAATAAAAATTAGTATACATTTTTAAACTGTTATATGCTCTATAATAATTGATGTATGAAAATAAAAAAAAATATTCCATTTTTTATGAACTTTTTGTAACACAAAAAACTTCATTTTTTTGCAGTTTGTAGTTTTACATTGTCAACGTTATGTAATAAACCTACGTTTTTGGAATACTTTGAACGATAACAATAATAGTGGTTTATAAACAACATATGGATGTAACTCCTCAAAAAGAAATGACATAGTGTAGGATACGGGGATTTAGATGGAAATAAGAAAACGAGTAAGTCATAGTTACTCGCATGTAAAATCCAGCGTTGAGCAACGTCAAAAAACAAGCTTGGAATATTTTTCATTTATTTTAATATATCACTTATTATAAATTGTGTAATAATTTTGTAAATATACTTGTTTAACTTGTTTTTTAATAATTTTGTAAATATACTTGTTTTACTTGTTTTTTAATCCTGTCATTCATGTATGGTAGTCCGTATTATCAATATATAAGTTAATAGTAATTCAGTAGTGATCTAATATTGTGCAAATATTGCATTCATGAAAAATGTATCCAAACAGTGGTTGAACATTATCTTTATATTGGAAAAAATTGTAGACAAATGTCATTGTTCAAAAAAGGTTTTAAAATTGAAATAAATGGCGTTCTAATACAACTATTGCAGATTTGGCTTTACATTGGAAGTATTCGCAATAATATGGCTACTTGTTTTTTTAATCCGGTCATTCATGTATGGTAACCCGTATTATAAGTTAATATTACTTCAGTAGCGATCTTATGTTGTGCCAATATTGCATTCATGAAAAATGTATCCAAACAGTGGTTGAACATTATATTGGAAAAAATTGTAGACAAATGTCATTGATCAAAAATTGTTTTAAAATTGAAATAGTAAATGGCGCTCAAGTGCAATTTTTGCAGATTTGGCTTTACATTCGAAGTATTGACAATAATATGGTTACTTATTTTTAATCCGGTCATTCATGTATGGTAACTCGTATTATCATGACTAGCGATCAGTAGCGATCTTATATTGTGCCTATGTTGCATTCATGAAAAATGTATCCAAATAGTGGTTAAACATTATCTTTTTTTTGAAAAAAATTTTAGAGAAATGTCATTCTTCAAAAAATTTTTTAAATTTAAAGAAATGGCATTCAAACGCAACTATTGTAGATTTGGCTTTACATTGGAAGTATTAACAATAATATGGAGGAATACTTTTTATTCATCTTGAACTAATATTTGGTAAAAGGAAAACACTATTTTTGGCAATATTTCGTGCCAAATTTGACAATATTGGGCCAGATATAACAAATACAAATTGTATGGCCCAATAATGTTTAGTTAATAATTTAATATATAACAACATAATGTTTTATTTTTTAATGATACTTGTTTAATTTAATCAATATGTTTTGAATTTATATTTTGACGTAATTGTAAAAATATTATACCTTAATAGAAAATCCTTTAAATTTAATAAACATTTGTAATTTTGGAAAAAAGAATAATGTCCCTTAATTTAATCAACAACTTTTCAATTTACGAAATATTGGAAAATGTCTATGCATTTCATACAATCATTTCTCGCTTAATAATTTAAAGACTATCCACATATTATAATATGTCTGAATAAATATTTTAAAGTTTGAGATAAATTGTGCAAAACGCATTTGATTTTCCTTTTATGTAATAAAAATGATGAAATAGAATGGGTTTCTTAAATTAAAATCTACTTTCAGTATAAAATATGCATGTTTCCTACAATAGATAAAAAATTGTGTGATTTTTCTTTAGGTTGTGCATTTTCCAACCATTTTCTATTACGTTGATGAAAAGACCAATTTTCAAAAGCACGTAGTTCCTTTTCTGTAGCACTTAACAGAATTAAAGTTCCTATTCAAAAATGTAATGTTTGTAATATGTATGAATCGCAAAGCAGCAAAGTTAGAATTTTTTTTTTTTTCAGATTTGTTTTTGAGTTTAAAATATTTTTTAATTATTCTTGCCTGTATAAAGTTTTAAAATTAAATATTTTAGTCTTTATATGACCTTATATCAAATTTAGTAACTGTATTTGCAATTAGAGTTGCAAAAAGTCGGTTTATTCCCGGGTTTATTGCCAATAGACCAGGTTTATTCCCAGGTTTATTCCCAAAAAACCGAATTATTCCAAAAAATCCCGGGTTTTTTCCAGGTTTATTCCTAAAAACCCGGTTTATTCTCGGGTTTAAACCGGGTTTTTTTCTAACCTTTGCAACGCTATTTGCAATTATATTTCATATTCATCCGCAAGCACTAAAAAATATCAGAAAGTCTACCACTTTTGATTAGATATTTAAAATAGAATTTTTTAGCTAATTTAATGTTTAAAGGTTTGTGATTTAAAAAAAAGCAACACAAATTACTGAAAACTTTTTATGTCAAAAATATTTTTTTTTTCACACTGTACATTGGTCACATGCTATAGTGTTCAAGACTGCAAATAAAATTTTAGATTATTTCTGCAAGCCATGCATTAAAATATTATCGAATTCTGACTATTATATTTTCAATTTCTTTCCATGCTCATTTATTCGACATACATTACATAGTCGTGATTAACTTATTTGACATAGGATGAAATAAATGTTTATATAGATTAAGTTCTTATTACACTGTTGAGAATTTTACATACACATTACAGCATCAAAGTAAGAAATTCATGTATTTGAACATATTGCAAGCTTTGAAGAAAATCAGGCCAGATATCAAAGAAAGTACATAGAAATTTTGTTTAAAAAATTAAAATTCATCCCATGCCTAGTATAAAAAATTCATAATTGCGCATACATTTATGAGTAATTTACTTGTTTAAAATATTAATTTATAATTAAAAGAATGTATCTATTACTATCGACTATACTAAATGATGTAACATTATCGACTACTCATAAAAGTACAGTTAAAAAAAAACCTTAAAGTTTTCTGTTATCTTCTATTGTATTCCATTACTTAAAATTCTTTATTAAAAAATATTTTATGTAATAAGAATTTTAAAATATAACTCCATTTTAATAATGAATCATATGATAAAAAGGAAAAATAAATTAAAAAAGAAAGAAATTATTAAAACACATTTTCATATTATTTCTAAAATATATAAAAAAAATATTTTATTTGAAATTTCGAAACTGTTCAACGAATTGTTCTAATTTAATTCAGTAATTCTTGACCATAATAGATAAAGAAAATTCATTATCTTTTCCAGCATCTTTTCCATAAACTACATTAAAATAAATTCAACACAGTAGTATGATTTTCATAAAAATATCGATAATTTGCTAATATAATACAAAAATAAAAGTACAAAATTATGCCTATTTACGTATTATCGTCTCTTTTAATTTCCGGAGATTTCTTTTTCCAGAAGTTGTAATAAAAGAAAAGTGCTTTTCTTTAGTACAGAAATGTCTCTCAATTTATTTTATTTGAATTTCCTTCCTTGATAAGTGTGTGATATACATAGAACTTTGTGAATAGAACTTTCTGTATTCCTGGATGTCTGAGGTTAGATTTGCCCTAATATAATTCCTATTCTGATTGATGAGATTTGGTTTTTAACTCAAAAAGATAACTTTCTCCAAATCTAAATGCTTTTTCAATGAGAAATGTACATGAAAATGGTGTATGTTTGTTTTTAGGGCTAAAATAGTCCCTTGCCAATTTATTAAATGTCAGTAGCCTCACTGAGCTTATTAAAAATAAACTGATATTCAGGATATACTTGCTACATTTTCTTACACTATAAACGATTTCAACTCAGAGTCACCTCATTTACATCTTCATGTACGTTAAGGAGGAAAAAAAGTCCGAAAAAAAAAATAAAGTGCCAGTTAAACTGATGGCATTGAGCTCACAAGCTATTCAAACTAACTGTACATTGTAATCTTATTTTTAAAAAATGCTCTTCGAAAAATATATTAAGGGAATTACACCCCAGTTTTCCACCATTATATCGACGAAACTCGAAATCTAATCAGAAAAGCGGCTTATCGGAATAAAAAAATTTTTACATATCCCCAGTAGGTTCACCAAGTACCCCAATTTGGGAATTGCTCTTCTAGAGCCGAGCTCTACAGTATTAATCCGTCAAGAGGGGCGCGGGATGTTTCGATATCCTAAAACCGCGCACTGTATTAATGGTTTTTACTTTGTCACCAATAAATATAAATTATAATCATTTCATTTAGTCGGACACAATTGTTACAAATTCTGCTATAAAATGAGTTTAAGATTATTTTAAAAAGTAGTGATGACAAACGTAAAAATCATACGCACTCTGGGTCCATCCGGTCCATCGCCCATCCTCCCGAGTTAAGACGTATGGGTCAACTGTTGAGGGAGGCACAATAATAAGAAAAATAAAGATATCAGAAGTTCCAAGGAATTTTTCTGTAGAAGTACCAAGCAGTAGGCTAAATGTCAAAGATTAATTATGCCGATTATTCCTGTTTTCGGATATTGCAATTGCCTCCGCTAGAGAATTGCCATAAAAAAGTCCATACATTAGCTTTCTCCAGAAATTAAAAAGTGTTTGTAAACAATAGTGATTTTAAAAAAATTTCATCCTCAGAGTGTTTGGAATGTAGTATTCTATTCACTAAGCTCCAGGTTTCACTGCAATATAAGTAATATTCAAGATAATATAATTCAATAGATTAAAAATATATATAATACACTTTAGAATGAAAGATTACATTCATACTTGTAATTAAGTTTTTTTATAATGTTAAAAGAGTCATATTTTCTGAGAATTTAAAAAGAAATTGCAGAGAAAAAATACGCTTTCGCAAGACGCTCAGAAGATTAATGAAAGTTTGCAATTTTGCAGGAAAAAGTAGTTATAAACGATTAAGTTAACTATGACGAAGATTCAGTGAAAAATAATCAGATGCTTCAGATGTATAAATATGGATGTTGTAGTATGTAAATTATGGATTTGACAAATGAAATGTTCGTTATTTTACGATTGTATAAATATTTCTTAAAATTACATTTAATCCCGTCATTATATGTTTGTAGTTATCATGGCAAGAAATTACTATTTGCATTGGTAATATATTTTTCATTTTATAATTGAATTACAATTACAATAACACCATGTAACATATTTGTTTACTTATAAAGAGAAAGATAATTTTTTTTTTAATTTCACTTAACTCTTTTGCTGTTACTTGAAATGTACAAAACCGCATTTCAGATGGATTATTAAAAAGTTTCTATTTTATTTTTTGATTAAAAGTTATAAAATATTAAAACATAGCAAATTTTGTTTATAAATTTAAAAAGTTTTACGAATGATAGACATTTTATGTATGAAGTGCGAGGAGGAGTAAAAAAAAGGCGGAAATTTTAAATATGCTGAGGATTTAGATAAATAATTCTATATTTAGTATTACAAAAATAAAGTAACAAAGCCAGAATCTTCATTTTTTATTAAAATTGAGAAAATATTATTCTCTAAGCAATAGAGGCAAGAGTAAGGGAGGGGGTCGAAACTTTTGAAAATAATCTAATTAATGAATTGGAATACATATTATTAAATTCGTAGTAAATACAGGTGTCTGAAACTACATTTTTTAGATTTTCTAAGCTGTAGAGGAAGAAATGGGGATTTCACGTTTTTGTGTATATGGTGTGGTGGATGAGGCAAAATTTAGCAAATGTTTAGGGGAAGGAAAAGAATTAAATATTTATTTTTCTTATTTATGCATTTTACTGATTGCTTAGATATTTCATTGTTACTTTGCAATAATATTTGAAAGAGAACAAAAATAAGATTTTAAAAGATAAATTTTGAGAGGCGGTGAGAGTAAGCAAGATGAAAATTTCCGAGGAGAAAGAATCAGATGATTTGTCTTAAAAAATAGAAAATATTAATTACATTCAAAAATATAAAATTATCATTTAAATGACGATAATAATAATAATAATAATACAACTTCTCTCCTCTCCCCCCCCCCCCGAAGTCCTTCCCCGGGGTACCGCCAATTAAAATTAGCTTAAATGCACACTGTAATGCCATTTAGAATACTGTAACATCAAAAATGAATCATATATAATCACTGGGAGAGTCACAAATAATTTTTGGCCACGTGGCCACGATTTGGGGCCACTTAAAATACGATTAAATCTTTATTTTACTTCATTTAAAATTAATAATATAATTAATAAAAAAACTAAAATCAAAATTTATTAAATTTATATTATGGAAAAGAGGGAGAAGAAATGTAATGAAAATAAATAAATAAAAAACGACGCATGCAAAGTTGCTTATTTTTCTCAATCAAATAATAAAAATAAAATTATATAAAATATCAGTAACATTATTGCATAAAATTAAAATAATCATTTTATGAAAAAGAAATAACCCAGTTTCAATTAAATTTGGTCACAAAAATCTGCTTCAAGTGGTGGTAAGATTGTTAAAATATGCAACCAAGAATGTTATTAAAGAAAAAAAAGAGAGGAGATTGGAGATTTAAAATTTTTATTCTCAAAACAAAATAAATTTCATAGGATGCCTAGTAAGCAAATCATTATTGCTTTCCCAAGTGGTTTAGTGGTAAAATAACTTATGAAAAAAATCCATAAAATGCAGCATAATATTATAAAAATAATAGGAAATATTCAATGTTTGTGCTTCAATAAATATATCTTCATTCTGATTAATTGAAGGAGGGGATGAAGAGGGGTGATTTGAGGAAATATTTGCATATAAAAGCTTATAAGTATCTAATTAAATTATTGATGACATTTATTGTTAATCTAAATGGAAGAAAAAAAATTAAAGTTTTTGTTTATAATTAAACTGATAATAATTAGGGTTCTATTGAAATGCAGGAAATGCACTGGAGGAAAATATTTGTCTTTAAGATAGTTTATGCTATATGTAAGATGACTAATAATAATAACAATGAATTTATAAACTTTTTCCCCAATCCTCTTAAAAAATATATAGAAAACAACCCCTTCAACAGTATGTCACATTCTTCCATCACACAAATTTTTAGCGCACTGTGATTTCATTATCTCTCGGTAGAAAAGTTCAAATTTCTCGATTTTTTAAAAAAAAAATTGAGAGAATTGATAAAGCATGATGATAATGATGTCGAGCAAATGATGTCGAGCTGTACAAGATTTGAAACATCTACAACAATTAATTAGAGTACGAGTTATAAAGTGGTGGACACCGAAATGACAAGGGACCGAAATTTGTATACCGAGTTTGAGAATCCTATTTATCTTCAAACCACTTCTTTCTGCTATTTCCAGGATGAATTTAGACTCTGTTTTTGTGAAAAATTTTGTTAAAGATGGTAATATTTTGACCCAGGTTCACCAAATGGCATTTGAATAGGTTAATATGATTATGGCTATTTTTTTATCCGTATAGAAAGACAATACTAATCGGCAATCGGCATTCTACCTTGCAAAAAAAACAAAAAAAAAAAACAAGACAAACCATTAGGAAGCCTCTACCTATTTGAAGATTGGAAAATAAGGACTTTTTGAAGGCGATGTCAATATAATGAGTGCCATCCGGAATATAGAAATTAAATTCCTTTTCGTCACTGACGATAATTTTATACTAGATGTAAACTGAATGCGGGACTATGTATTGCCGATACTAAACATGGATATCTAGATGGTTATACATTTTTAAGAACACTCGACATTTTTTTTCAAATTATTCTGATTACGGCATTTTTATATGGCTTCTAAATTCCTTTTTTGTCTTCCTTTTACTTCGAAGCATTTGAACAATCAAACTTTCAGATCGTTTTGACACAATAAATTACCCCACTGGTAAGCAAATATAATAAATTATGTAACGGGTTTATTCGATAAATATCTTTCAAATCCTATAATTCTTGCTCAAAAAATTATCCTAGTTTTGGGAGATCCTAGAAATATCCTAGTTTAGTGGGAGATAGAATTTGAAGATTTGCCAAATCCTAAAATTCCTACACGATAGAGTACAAAATTATTCGAAGGTAGTCTTAGGTAGTAAAAAGGGATGCTTTCATGAAGATCTTCCAAATCCTAGAATCCATGCACAAAAATTTACTCCAGCGTTGTCTGAGAGTCGCATAGAGCGGAGACACTGTATTAATTTATTTATGCTTTTCCTATCGGATAAATACAGACAATATGAATACAAGCAGTACAAAGTGAAAAACAATTCGAATTTTTTCCTCAATCTTCTACATTTTCCTGTTTGGAACGTATAAATTACTACATTCTTTTCCATTTTAGCTTATTAAATGACACCATTTATGAAATAGTTTATTTCTTTCTAACTATAGAATTTTTTCCATGTCGAAAATGTGTAAATATTTTAAAGAAAATTCTCGAATTAACAAATATGTTATAAATACTTTGTAGGAAACATTTCTGTCTACACATATCTTTTATTCATTATGCATAAATAAAAATGGCAGAATACAACTATAATATCTCATGTAAAATTGAGCAGGTGCTTCAAATAGTATTCGTGCTTTAATCTTTCATCACATGGAAATATGTTAACACTCTAGACACCTACTTTCTTTAATTAAACTTATCTCTTATAATAAATGCGAGACAGCAATTTATTTAATAAACAGCTTCTCTTAATACAAGGAAAATTTTAATTTCTGGCATATCTGCTCCTACAATATAGCTGTTTTACTGAATCTACTAATAAACACTCCGCTTCATTAATCAAGTACATGAAGGTACTAATTAAAAGACTGTCACTTAAATTAAATTCTGGTTGTTGTATATGAATTGATTGGTTTACTCTAATGCTAAAATTTCATTCAAACTATCTATTATGAAAATAAACAAAATATATAAATAAAACGGGAATAAAATATTAAAGTATTTCATTTTTAAGAAAAAATGCAATTTACTAAAAAAATGTCATTTGAAATACATTTTTCAAAGTTATCAATTAATAAACTTTATTATAAAGTACCGTATTTACTCGTGTATAAGGCACACTTTTTTTCAAAAAATAGGGCAAAACTCCTAGGTGCGCCTTATACACGGAATAGTTTTTTACTATTGGATGCAGTCAAACTATATTCATATGAAACAAGAAATTATTCAAAGAAGATATCAAAACTCGGAAAATGTTACTTAATTGAAGTATTACCGCATATTTATTTCACTCCTTGCACTTTTTTATGCAACAGAGCTAGTGATATTATCTAAACACTAATTAGCAATTATCTTTACCGTCACTCATTCCTATTTCCCGTCATTTTCTTACAACCCGAAGTCTAAAAATTCATTTTCGTCTTGTTTTCTGGTCTGGTGTAATGTTTGTTTCGACTTTTTTTTTACTGAAATTCATTTGGTCATTCTTTATTAGCGTATCAAATTTATGTTGCGCGTTATACACGAGATTTTAAGAAATCGCCATTTTTACTTGTAAAGTAGGGATGCGCCTTATACACAAGTAAATACGGTATTACTACAAATTCTTGTAAAGATTTGTGAAAAAAATATACCATTAAAGAAAAAATTCATTCTTTTTTAGTGCCTTTTATGGTTATAAAGTACATACTTCACAAGTTTGGGAGACACATTTAGTCATGCTTTATTTTTTTCTCTAAGTCGTCTTATAGGAATACTTCCATAATACTAAAACACTGCACAAAAAAGGATACATATACACATAGCTTCGGTACAACAGCTCAAGGATATACAAGTTAAATAAGATATAGTGCGAAAATTGTATTTTTCGAGCAGTCGGAGCAACATATATCAGAAATGAACGTGCACAATTTAAAACATCGATTTTTTAAATCTATATTTTGTAAAACACATTAATATAACATTACTTTTCTTGAGAATATAATTCATAAGTAACACTGATAAGAGGGGTTACATTTAATTTACTTAACAAAATTTTAGCTAAATATTGGCATACATATATAGAATTAGTAGGTGAAATAAAGGGCTGTACAAATGTATTCAAATGTGTGTGTACATCACTTCAGTGTGTGTGTTCAGTGTGTTGCTATAAATTTCTGAAAGTCAAATATCAACCTATCATGCGTTTTTAGTACTTTCCAATGCAGTTAAATGTGTTTATGAATTTCGTTTATCCGTCCATAGTCCGATTGTCTGTCTTTCCAAAATCAAACCGTTAGTATAGTCGTATTGCTCTGTAATTGATGTATGGTTTTCGGAATAGAAAATAAAGGTATGTACCGTTCAAAGTCTTTTTACATAGACAATTTAAATTATTCCGTTACATTGTGGCCTATGGAAAAATATCGTAATAATATAAATATTTTGCATCTATAGTTATCCCCTGGTCCGTCCGTCTGTCTATCCGTTTCTTCTTATATAATAGCGCAAAAACTACCCAACCGAAAAGTTTAAAATTTAATATAAGTTATCGTTTCAGAATATTGTCGAATTATTTCAAATTTTATGAAAATCGAATCAAAACATAAAACCATATTAATAAAAGTTATCTCAGTGTTTTAGAGATATACCCTGATAAAAATGATTCTAGGTTTCCTTGGTGATTACGTTCAAAATAATTCGTATTATTCATATTATCTTCGTTTTGCTGAATTTAATACATAGAATACTAACACAATTTGTAGTCATTAATTTGTTGCATAAGAATGCAGAAGCTGTTGCACAAGGATCTGATTATTTATAGTTATAGTACAAACGCACCTCATTTGCCACATTTGACATACGATTTCCAACTTGTTTGTTTAAATCTTTCTGTACACTTTCCCCAATATACATCCTGTTATCCGAAAATTGTCATAAGCCTGCATGCTTAAGATCTCAAATTTACCGGATTAGAGGATTTTTATTTTATTACTTTACTAATGAAATATTAAATACGATACGTAAAAATTACTTCGAAAATATATAAAATAATAAATTTAATCATTAGCAGAATGTTAAAGATCAATTTAAACAATGTATTTTTAGTACACTAACAAGATTCGAATAAAAATAAATTCCTTTTATTCGACGCTTGCATCGATGAAATATTGACAACAATAAAACTTTTGTGGAACATGTCAGAAATTGTTTGAGAAATACTCAATATTTTCGATGACAGATGTCTTCGTAAATATTTCTCCATGGTTCCAATATTTTCAATCAAATGTGTTGAATCGTTGTTCAATTTAAAACACAATATCTGAAACACATCTCTTTAACAATATTTTATTTTCCAAAATTGTATTATTTCAAGATTATTTGAAAATGCATTTTATCCAGAAAAAAATAAAGCCTCAGTTTAGACTGAGAAAAATAAATTTCAAGAAATAGCAAATGTCAATTACTACCATAAAATAGAATAGCTATTATTAATAAATTCAAAAAATAAAAATATAGATTATCGTGTTTTAATCATTAAAAAAAAACGTATATATATATAATGAAGATATTCGTATATATTTATATTTCTCTAAACAGTGCTTATTAGTAGTAGGAATATGTTGATGAAATATTCACAGGAATAAAACATTTGTGAACTATTTTAGAATTTGTGTTTTGAGAAATTGTCGAGATTTATGGTCCGCAAAACTTTTATTATACATTTAATGTGATCGATATATGGTTTTAAAAATCAATATACTCGATTATTTACGAACTTTCTAACTCATTGTAAATTAAAAATGATCACTCATATTCATTGAAATATGATAAATATTTGTGCAATTATTTCAAGACAGTAAACTAAATCAATAAGGTTGAAATAATTTAACTTCTAAAAACATAGCAGCTTTGTTTAGCTAATTAATCACAAGCAAAACTAGAATACTAGTTCTATCCAGTAGTGAAACATCAATCATAATATGTTGGCTGAATCTGTATTTCTGAAAACTATACTGAAAATTAATTAAATATGAAAGTTTTTCCTTGCTTCACTTTCATTCTTAACTTTTGAATAATGTTCTCTTGACGGAAATATAATTTGTTGTATTATTTTTTTTAAATGACGTATAAAGCTATGTTTTAGTGAAAATTTTTATTTTATGATTTATAAATGCACTATAAATTTTGCCATCTATAGAAAACTCAGTCAAAATAAGTAAATTTGAAACAAAACGTAGTCAATGACCGATGAACTGTTCGAATGCATATAATTTCTTAATTTGAAACATTAAGTACTATGTGAATAGCTTGAAACATTAACAAAAAATGGAGAAACTTTCAATTTAAAAGATATTTTTCAATTTTCTTAAAGAGTACAAAACGAATTGATTTTTATCTTCTACCTTTAAAAAATAATATCTCACTTTCTTAAAAAAAATCTTGTCTCCATTGCATTTGAGGAGCCAAAAACAAATTGAATAACAAAATAGTTTCGAAATTAACTACAATATAGCCCCCGCATCCCAAATTTTTTCGAGACTTTTTTGATACTTAAATAGAATTTTATGGAAATTGCAATAATATTGTAGGAAACCTACAAAAGAATAATGATTTATAAAAACTTTATTACATGTTTTCCTATAAATTCACATATAGTACCGAATGTTCAGTATACGCGTCGCTATTACACATAATGATTTGCTTGAAATTTGTCGATATTTTCTCAAAACTTTGTAAAATTTGGTTGAAAATTCTGCATATTTATTATAAAGGACATGCAATCATCTTGATTTTAGTATTTTTTATTTATTTATATCTGCATGAAAATACCTAATGTTTTGGTAAATATATATACAAACATTATACATTAGCAAGAAAAGCTATTTCAAAAAGTTACAGATAAATTTCAGTTTCCTCTTATAGAATGTAATTACAAATACTGTTCTCTTTCAAATAATAGTTCAAGTACGTATAAATTAGTTAGTATAACTCTTGTATATATATTCGGATCGCAATATGATTTAAAAAAAATATTGAAGTTTATTCTCGAATGTAATTTTATTCCCAGAATATTTAATATAGAGTTTATAGTTCATTTACTGAAAGAAATCCGTTGTTTTGTAATCTAAAGAGAAATAAAAATTCCGATTTTTATAGATATTATTTTCTTCAAATATAATAAAATTGGTATGCATAACTAAGGGGGAGTAAAAAAGGCATTCTTTAGATTAAAGACAGTGTAAAAATTTTTATTCATTTTCCGCAGAGATGTCAAACTGCGGCCATCAGGAAACCACTAATTGTTTAAAAGAATAGTTGGTTCCATGAAGGAGAGAGATTCAATAATTAGGTAAGGCAATGATAACTATGAAATTTTAGTGGTATCTAGCGATCCACAGTTTGATGCCTCGGATTACAGAGATGTGGAAAAGAATTACACGAAAAACTTATCGAATTCATTGAATAAAAAATGTATAATTCGTGAAAATGATTTTTTTCATATTTTGCCTAAGTTCAAAGTACTAAGGATCAGTGGTAAAATGATTTAGAAAGAAAGTGTTTATGTTTTTAGAATCTTAAATCAATTTGCAAGAAAAGTAAGGAGAGATTTTTTTTAACTATTTCTGAAAATTTTACATAAATTGGTAAACATGAAAATTATAACGAATTTAAGGAAATTTACCATGCGTAATTTCTTTCTTTTTTTTTAGCTGATTAAAATAGAAAATTAAAAATATCTCTCCTTAGTTCTTTTCTATATACTATAAGACTATTTAAGAAATTTTAGTAATACCAAAATATTGAAAATTGAATGAGGAGTAGTAATTTTAAAAAGTGTATTTTTCGACAAAAAAATATCATAAAAATCCCCATAAAAATATACTTTTTAATAAAAAGTGAATTTTTTTTTGCTAATTATTCCTTACAAAAAGATTCTTAAGTAGTACACCAAAATTCATTACTTTAAAATCAATAATAAAAATTTTGGGTTTTTTCTTACGGGTCTCCCTTAATGAATCGTTTTCATCGGAATGGAAAACCTTTTTTGAAATATAGAAATATATGTTGCTAATTTCATTGATTTGGAATAATGATTTATTACTGTTGAAGATTAAGAAATATATATACTACTACAGCATAAATACTTTGTAGAACTACACTTCAAATGAACTGTCGATTAAAGAAGTGGTAGCCATTTCTTAACATAACTTTAAATCAGGAAACATAAATAATAGAACAAATTTTGCTGCTCATGAAATTACATGACAAAACAGTAAAGATCGGAGACTCATCTCGTGGGAAAGAAAAAGTGGAATCCCATGTTATTCTGAGTGAAAATTACATATCTACCTTGTTCTTTCAAATTTGGAAAATTTCAACAATATTTTTTTTTTGAATATGTAGATAGGAATGGTCTTTATCGCTTTGTAAGCTGCAAAGTTTTATATCTTTTTCCAGTCTTAAATTACAAAAGAGTAAGTACTTTTTATACTTTTCGATATTTTTGAAAATTTAGCGCAAATTTTAAAATACTCATAATTAGCATTAAATATTTTTAACTTACAGAGGTATAAAGAACCTTCCTGTCTGTATATCGAAAAAATATTGTGGAAATTTCCAAATTTGAATGAACAAGAATAAAAAGTATTTTTCCCATAGGATAACATGGGATTCTACATTTTTCTTCCTCAACAGGCCATATAACACATTTGTCTCCCAGCGATATCCTGGGGAATATTGACATCCAACTGCTCTCACCTCGCAAGCATCCTTGAGGATGTAGAAAATTGTCATCAGACGGTCCTCAGGAACCGAAAATGTCCGCGCCGCAGACAGAGTGGTCAACAAAGCATTTGAACTGCAGGAAAAATGAATGGCGTAGTATTCTTTTTTTATGACGATTTCCATTTTTCTGTTCAGCCTTATAATGTAAGTGGGAGAGGAAGGAGAGAGGGAACGTGGCTTTAGAAAAAAAAAAAAAATTCGCGTTCGTGCAAGGAAGTGTCAGTCATGACGATGGAGGAGTGATGGTCTATGATGGCATCTCCATTGGCAGATTCATCTTCCTCCACTTTATTCGTTAGAGCTCGGTGATATAGGGATAACACCCTCAGACCTGTTGCAGTCCATTACGCTGCAGCAATTGATAATGATTTCACGTTAATCAACGACGATTACAGACGATAGTACTGATACTATAGTGATAATAGTGAAGCTTCAGGCAAAAAAAATCATACACATTTATAGTTAAACTGAAAATTGAAATTAACCTCTATAAATGAAAAATACAATGGTCTGATAGACCGCTAACAGAAGTTAAGGGTTAATTTGAATTAAGTATTCAAAATCATCTAATTACATATATATTTATTTTTATTTGTTTTTGTTTAAAATGTGCACTTTAAAAATAGCAAGATGAAAAACATTCATAGAAATTAAGTTTTAAACTGTCATAACTTCTTTAAAAATCATCTAAAACTTAGTATTTGAAAAAAAAAATCCGTTTTCATTTAAAATAACTTAAAATAGTGACTCCCATAATGAAACTCCTTTCTTTCAGTCAGAATAAATAATAAATCTCTGTAAACGTCAAATAAGAAAGGGGGAAATGTAATCAAGTTCTTTTATTTTTTCATTGTGAAATAATGGCGCGACCGTTAAGACTTTAAACTTATTTTCTAGTTGTAGGTTTGACATTAAAATTGTTAAATCTAATTTTTATTGGATTTCTTTAGCTTTCTATACATTTCGTAATCACGTTTTTATAAGAAAAAGAGAAGTGTATGTTTTTGAATATTTTCTAACGCTGTATTATATAACTTGGCAAGTACAAATTATTTGCCCATGAGAAATACATGCACGACGGTTAATGGTTTAATTTAATTTGTTGCTGTACAATTGATGATAAAATTACTAAATCTAATCTTTATTTCTAGCATTTTAGAGATTTTCATGTTTTGTATTTTGCAAAAGTTATGGTGTCTTTTTGAGTTATTTCTAAAATGGATTACATAATTTCTAAAACAACGTATTTGATCATGACTGTTTTACCTCTATGTAACACACGCATTTTTCTTTTTAATTCCTCATTTGAGAGAAAAGGTATATCAGAATAAATAATAGAAAAACATTTCAAACCGGTTTCATAGATTGTCACCATTTTTATAATTATTGTTCTTTGGATAGAATCATCGGGCGGAAAGAAAAATATAAAAACAATAAAGCTGTGTGTAAACATCGTGTTTCGTGTTTACTATACAATTTTTGAACAATTTACCTGATTTGAACAAAGTAGATTTTGTTTGAAATTCTTTTCTCCTTAGATACCTTTATTATTAAATGAAGTATTTAAAATGAGAGAGACACTGTTATATAAAACATTGCATATTCGATAAAATACAATATTTTAAAAATTAATAATACATCTTAGAAATTATTAAAAAAGACACTGTTACTTTTACATAAAAATAAAAATTAAAATGTAGAAAATGGAACAAAACAGGAATTACATTTAGCAGTTTTACATTTAATTGTACTGTTACTAATTAAATTAAACCATTAACCGTCGCGTCGTGCCTGTATTTATTATGCTGAAATCCCAAATGCATATGTAACCAGTGGCTTAGTATCAGGGTGTGCTCAATTATTTTACTACTGTTATTATTACACATTAAATGTGAGATTACTTAACCGTATAATTTTCAGAGATTAAATAAGGCCAAATTTATTGGAATAATATTTGAAGTAAAATGATACAGCGTCCTCTGACTGCATGGAGCTGTTTGTATCATGTTTTAAATTAAATATATAGTACAATAAAAGCGTTCTATACTCTACAAAACCTGTCATCTGGGCGACGGGCGAAATACTGAACCAATGCGAAATGAATTTGGAAATTTTTCTAATAATCTCAGAAGAATATATTATTTATTTTTTAATATCATTAAAAAATAATGCCATTTTCGAAAATTTGAATAATATCACTGTCCAATTAATATTACTATAGTACTTTCAGTTCATTATTTTGCAAGTTCAATTTCTTCCATTTTAATACATTTGTAGGAAGGTTTTTTTGTTTGTTTTGGTACATACTAAAGAGAATGGAGATGATGTTTATTGATAATTTCATTTTGAACCACATTTGAGCGTCGGAAGTATACTATACAGCGTATACATTCCCAACTATACCCATATGCCTATAAACAGTTAGTCGTACATGTACTGTTCCAGTTTCAAAAACTAGTTGGATGTGCCAATCCCAAAACTTTCTTATATCCCATATGTACATTTTAATAGTTAAAAATTTAGTTACACATGTTAATGCTTTAATATTGTTAATTCAATATTATACCAACTAAGATTTTCATCTTAAATTTCTGCTTCAGTCAATTAATCGGAGTAAAAATAAGTTTCCGTCTCTGCACGAGCCGATGAACAATAGAACGATAGGCTGATTTTTTTTTTAAATTCATGAAGGATCTACTTGCCCTACCCAAAAATAATCATACACAAAAAATTTAGTTCAATTTTATGCATAAATTCAAACACTTTTTGATAGTAAAATATTGAAAATGGCACAAAAATCGCTCTTGCAGTACCCCTTTCCGGCGGATTTTTTCAAATTCAGGGAGGACTAACTAGCCATAGCCAAACACTTACACAAAAAAATTTGGTTCAATTCGATGCATATCTTCATACACTTTTAGTTGGTACAATATTGAAAATGATACAAAAATCGCTATTGCAGCGCCCGCTTCCTACGGCTTTTTTTCAAATTCAGGGAGGACCAATAAACCATAGCCATACACTTAGACAAAAAAATTTGTTCAATTTGATGCATAACTTCATGCACTTTTACTCGGTTCAATATTGAAAATGTCACAAAAATCGTTATTGCAGCGCCCCCTTCTGGCGGAATATTTTAAAATTGAAGGAGAACCTGCTTGCCACAGCCAAAAATATTCACAAAAAATTTGGTTCAGTTCTGTGCATATTTTCATACAACTTTTGATGGTAGAATGGCGACATACGGACACACACACGGACAGACAGACATTTTGTAAAAACATGTTTTTTGGAATCATTGACCTCTAAAACTATAAATCTGTCGAAAACCGTAAGTCGAAAAAAATTTGATTACAATACTTTCTTCTATTGAAGATAGAAGAATAATTTCTTCGGAGGAATACTTTCTTTTAGGAATATTTTCTTCTATTGAAGATAGAAGAAACTAATAATGTAAATAAGGTAAAGAAACATTTGTAAAGTGATTTGGCTCTATAAAACACATTTTTCAAAAAATTATGAAATTTGAATTTTTATATGGTTTTCCAGTCTTATAAGTTATATTTCGTAAATATAACCTATTATTGTAATTAAACTTCCATTCTTGTGACCGAGTAATAGCCGCTTAAAGTTGAGTCATCTTTTTGGCTTGGAAATAAAAGTCATTCGCAAAGGGCATAGCCGGATAAGCATTGGAAACATGCCTTTCAACCAAATTCCTTGATATTTTTTCCACGTATGTCTACCTATCTAACAATGTATTTCCCCAAGTATCGCCTTAAAAATAATAATATTTTATGAGATAAAAATGTTTTTTCAATTTTTTAAAAACCTCGTTATCTCAAAAACTATTGTACCGAATTGCGCGTCATTTATTAAGTGAATATAGACATAAAAGATGCATAACTGGGAATTTTTGTATAATTTTCGGATTATAAAAAGTCTGTGAAAAAGCTTTTAAAATATTTACGAAAATAAAAATCACATCTTACAGCTCTCCGAAAATTACCATTTTCTTGTAAAAAATTCCTCATATGTGCCCGCATATTATATATAAATTCCAAAGTTTTGCGTTCGGTACTAGATATAAATATTTACAGAAATATGTATAAAAATTATTAAAATTCATTTAAAGGCGTTATTTGGGGTGGAGCTAACGAACTTCTACATTCGAAGAATTTTTGGAACAATGTCAGCAGACAATGAGTTGACTGCTGTACTTTAGAGTTCATTAAGTATATAGGCCATAATTTTCAACACTCTCGATAGTATTTCGATATCGAAAATTGATGTTTTGTATCGGAGACAATAGAGAGAAATATTTTTGCTTGGAAAACAACATTATTCGATATCGAAATGTTACGACAATTAATAGAAAGATTTTTATTCAAACATTTTCACCACTTTTAACAAAGGGTAATACGAGTAAGTTCCGTTAAATTTTTAGTGCGCAATTACAATAAAATAAGATAAATATGTATGAATATTATATAGCAAGAGTTAGAACCTAATATGTTTATTAATACTGAGATATTACCTGGACTGGGTGCTAATAGACGACATTTTATTCAAGGTACATGCTATTCGCAATTTTTTATTTTTCTAATGGCAAATTCCCGTGCTGTATAGTTCAAAGATAAATGTTAGAGAAAGGCACATAATTCGAGTGAACAGAAAAAAAAAGGTGACAACATTGCATGATATTTTGTATGGAAAAATATATTTGTAATATTTTTGAATCGTTTAATGTTTGATGAGATAAAAACTTAAAAAAAATAATAAATATTCGTCCATAAACAATGAGAAAATTACCAGGAGATTAAAATATTGTAAACACAGCTAACTTTTTGCGAATATATTATAAACTTATATGCAAGTACGTATACATCAATGATATAGTCAGTTTCAGTGTTTTAGGGTTCTCTCTTGAAACAGTTCTCTTTCAAGAACTGTCACTTAAAAAAAAAAAAAAAGACAGCTGGCACTTCATAATGTATTATTACATTGTTTTATGTATAAAAATTAAAATTTAAACAATAAAAACAGTAACTATAGAAAAACAAAGATTAAAGAAAGAAATTAATCATTATCACAATTATCTTCAATCACGACAGTTATGCATTAATTACTGAATAGATTGGATAGTATTTCTAACGGTCTTAGAATTTTTGACAAATATCTCTCTTAAGACAGATAATAGATTACTGCTGCCAAATGAATAAATCTTTAGAATAAACTATAACATATTGTGACTATTCCTAAGCATAATTAACAGCAGCTCGTAACTATTACTTAAGTATAAATGTTATACAAAAAGCTTGAAAATACTATTTGTAATTTCTCTTTATAAAAACTGGTGAAAAACTTTTTTATTTAAAGTGATTGTGATCACTATCGTTACATTTTGATATCGAAGAATGTAGTTGGATTCTATGTCAAAAATATTCTTCCCTGATGTTGTATGCGAAGCTAACAACAAATTTTGATAACGAAATAGTATCCTCAGCGGTTGGGAACGATGTCTATGTCTTCATTAAAATTTAAAACACACCAATTCTGTAAGTGTATAGTCCAAAAATTCTTCGAATGTGGAAGTTGATTAGCTCCGCCCCAAATAACGCCTTTAAATGAATTTTAATAATTTTTTACACATTTTTGTAAATATTTATATGTAGTACCCAACTGAAAACTTCGGTATTTATATATAATATGCGGGCACATATGAGGAACTTTTTACAAGAAAATAGTAATTTTCGGAGAACTGTAAGATATCCTATTTATTTTTGCGAATTTTTTAAACGCTTTTTCACACACATTTTATAATTAGAAAATTATGCAAAAATTTGCAGTTATACATTTTTGATGTTTATATCAACTCAATTAATGGCAGGTTATTCGGTACAGTAATTGATGAGAAATTGAGGTTTTTATAAAACTGAAAAGACATTTTTATCTCATAAAATATCAATATTTATAAGGTGATACTAGGGGAAATACATTGTCAGATAGGTAGACACAAGTGGGAAAAAATTCACGAAGTTTGATTGAAAGGCATGTTTTCAATGCTTATCCGGCTATGCCCTTTACTATAAATATGCATAATTGTCAGATATTAAAAAAAAATAGTTGAGAATATTACAAATTAAAAATCTGTTTTCCTTCTGACCTATTAAAGCAGAATATATTACTTTTACTGAAAAAATAGTTTTAAAAATAACAGAAATTTTCTTAAAAGTATTGGTGAAAAGCGAAAGTCTGCAATGCACAAACATATACGTGACATAAATCCTTTTAATACTTGAAGCAATTTAAATACAATATCTCCAAGCTTGTCCCAACTCATCGGAGTTCAGATGCAGGAAATCGGCAAATGTCGCGCAATTCAAATTTGCAGAACTCGGTCAACTTTAGTGTTAGATGAATTTGAACATTTTTAGTCTTACGTGTTGGGTAATAGAAAAAGAAAAAAAAATCACTTATAGGATCTTATGATTATATAAAAATTAAAAATTCGTAATTTAAAATATTTCTTCACTAAAATGTCATTTAAAATTATTTTTATTTATCTCGTTTAAAAAATTTTTGTATTTGCAACTGTATTCCTTTGACTAACGGTTTAGAAATTTGCCATTGGACACCATTGAGAGGGGACATTCTGTATACAAGTATTGTCAGACGGTATGATAATAACTTCCATAGTAATGCACCATGTAGATAAAAATTTAAAGAGTGTATTGATCTTGTATGTATTCGTTTAACAAGGAGCTGCGTTAATCCATTCAAAAATACTGCCTTTTTAAAAATTCATATAAAATTACTAACAACTTCGTTATATTCTGAATAGAATGAAAATAAGAATTATAAATATACGTATGAACTTTTTGTTTTATCGTGAAATCGTCAGTCCTCGTTATACTAAGTTAAATCTAATTTCATGGGATAAAGAACAGCTTCGTTAAATTGTATTAAATCAGTTTTACAAACCTAAAAAGATAAAGACTTAAACCTACTTTACAATTGTTAATTTAAAAAATAATAAAGCCAATATATCGCGTTTTATCCAATAGCTGATATTTAAACTTCTGCTTCTTTCGCTGTAAGAGTCCGAAATTAAAAGTAAAATATCTATTTATAAACGCATTTTTCCATTTATTTTTACTACGCAATAAACAAAACTTCAAATTAGCTACTTTGTGCTTTTTTTAAGATTAGGTATTGCATATTTCTGATATATTTCTAGAAATAACGGTATTCCTTTTTAAAGAAATATTCATTGTTTTTTCATTGTTATCGTTTTTGATAGATCTGTTTACTTTCAAGATACATTTTGAAACTTTTAACGGGAGCCAGAATATACACATATGAACCTAATGGAACAGGAATATTGTATAACAGCAAAAAAATCCTCGTCTTTTGTTTCCGTCCTTCTGAAACATTATTTTGTCAATATTTATGTAACGTTCAAAATCCTTTTTAAGTCAATTTTTGTTTTAAGTTGTAAAGTGATCTAACAAATACTTATAAGAGATGTTTGTTCTATAAAGTGTACTTTTAGAAGATAAAAATATTAGAATGCATGCATAGAACAGTATGAGATACACATAGAATAGAAGATTATTTTGTTTCTCATTCTTTTATATAAATCTCCTACTCTTTTTACTCTTTTGTTTTAGTTACATATATATTTGACAAGTATAATATAGTTGGCTAAAGCATTTGTTAACACGTTACAGGCATGACTTTATCCAAACTGTCGATGTAATTTAACACATGGATTTCACTTTCGATGCGGAATTTGTATGAAAAACGTAAATTCTTTATTTATGTTTTTTTACATAATACATAGAAACAATAACATTAAAAAGACTTGTTGAATCATTGATATTCGTAGGCATTTATTACCTAATAATAAATAATCTATAATGTGTTATAACAAAGTATGCCATATACAGGGTGATTATAACTAAAGTTACGATTTCAAAAATCGATAATTTTTTAAAACTACTGGTCAGAATGACTTCATATTTTAGCAGAACAATGAGGCAATGGAATTTTGGCTGGCGAAGAAAAAAATAGTTTCAAGATTTACCGATAGATGGCGCTGTCAAGGTGATGTAAGGAAAATGACCAAAAATGTATTGTTAAACTTAGGAATGCTGTTAGCCAAAAGTAAAAATAGAGTTCTGTGATTTACTAAAACTTTTTTACGAAAAGACAAGAATACGTGTTTACAGCAACAATAACGATAATTACAAAAAATGAAAAAGAAGAGCTTTATGGAACAAACACCTTACCGATGACTAAGGCATAAGTTGTTCGAAATGCCCTCCGCCTTGTTCTGCTACTAATTGGAAGCGAAGAACGGCGTGCTCCACAACAGATCGTATTCGCCTGCTGTAAACAACATTATTCAGGTACTCCCCCCCCCCTCCCCAAAGGAGCCTGAAATCACGTGGCTTTAAGTCGGGGGAGCGTGATGGCCACGTTGTTGGAAAATGGTGGCTTATGATCTTATCATTTCCGAAATTAACACTCAGTAGCTGCTTCACAGAAATAGCAATGAACGGAGGAGCGGAATCTTGCATGAATATTGTGAGATCCTCACAATGACGCTGCTGTAGTGCCGGAAGGACATGGTTACGCAAAAGTGCTTCCTACCGTTTGCCAGTAAAGGTGCAGGTAACGAGACCCGCTGGTGTGATCTTTTCGAAGAAAAGTGGACCGATGCTAAATGTAGCCGTTATTGTACACCACATAGTGATCGTTACAGAACTGAAGAGGTAATGGCTGTAGCTGGGACGGATTCTCGGTCACCCATATCCTGCAATTTTGCGTATTTACAGAATTTTGCAAGTAAAGTGAGCTTTATCAGACCGCAGAATGTTCAGTGTACATCCATGGTCCATTTCCATCCGAGCAAGAAATTGTAGTGAAAAAGAATGATATGTTTCCAGGTCAGCAGATAGCAACTCTCCACGTGAGTTATTTTGTACGGATAGCAGCACAAGATACTCCGTAGGACTTTACCTACTGTGCTGTTTGGCATATCCAGTATTCAGTCATTTCCCCGTTTATTGCTAATTCTAGCATCAGTGTTAGTTTGTTCTTGTAATGTTGTAGCCACATCTTCCACTGCCGCAGCTGAAACTGGTTTCCTTCCTCTACCCCGTTTTACGTCAAATGAACCGGTCTCTTCGAATTTAGCAATAATTTTTTGCAGACCATTTGTTGTTATTGAAACTCTTTTTACAGATTTTAATGTCCGAAACTTTCTAATTGCTGTAAGTGCACATTCATCGTTCTTATAAAAAATTTTGAAGAGTGGGGCACGATCCTTCACGATCAGAGTCATGACGAAGCATTCAGGCACAGATTTGATGTTCTGTATTTTTATATTTGCTTTGTCTGCGGTGAACATGTCACTTATTATAATTTGCATATCTCCAGAAAATATGAACCCTGACAGCGCCATCCATCTTTACATTTTGAATCAATATTTTTTCCTTCGAAAAACAAAATTCTAATGTTTTACGATTGTTCTGCTAAAATATCAAGTCATTCTAATCAGAAGTTTCGAAATTATCGATTTTTGAAATTGTAACTTTAATTGTAATAACCCGGTGTTTTGAACGAATAAAGCCCGTGGGAAGATGTATGGAAAAGGAAAAGACGGAATTTTTTTAATCTATTTCCACAAACTAATAATATCATAAAAAACCTTTTATCTAGACATGAAACTGCCCAATTAAACAACAATGAACTATGTCAAATTTCCTAAAGTAACGCTATAGAAAATACTATTTTTAAATCATTTATGTTTATAAAACTAAAATAAACACCATAGAAGACACAATTAAATAATTCTGTAGGTAATTTCAGTAGATTTATTTTAGAAGACACAATTTAGTAATTTCTTTTACTTTGTTTTGAAATTTTAAATTTTCCTTCAAATGTTTTTTATTCAAATATAGACTAGGATCATCGTCCGGTGCTAAAAGCAAGAAGAATAATGGACTGTTGTGCTAGTTCCTCTATCTTAACATCGGATTTCGAATATATGCCCGCTCAACTGGTCAGAATGACTTGGAAACTTACTGTCCATTGTTTAGTGCCTATGCACGCTCGGCACGCATATTATCGATCCTATAAGATAGCTAGTTTGTGTGGAACTTGCCCAAGTCTGGAGATGAATCTCAGACATGTAGTGCGATAGCGCTGTGTTTTGTCGCGATACAAAATAATTCGAATATTTTACAATATTTCGACTGGATGGAATATTATGGGAAATACAAGCGGAGATTAATTTACCCATAAACATTTTGGTTTTAACTTCCTTCCTCTTCTATTCTTTATGAAAATTTTCTAACAGGCTAGCTAAAAGCGAATAATTAGATTTATCAATACATGTAAAAACAACAACAAAAATTATATTGAAGACGAGGTCCACAATGGGGTTATTGAATCCCATACGTAGGGTGCCTGACTTCATGCCGCATCTGAATTTTCTGTCTTAAACAATAATGAAAATTTTTGATTACATTTAATCTGTTTAAATGTGAAATGTGATAATAGCATGAGAAGTTATAGAAGTACACGGTAGCTCGGTCAGTGACATATTATGTACACTAATATCAGTATCAGCTGTTCACTAAATTTTGAAGCGTCTGGTTCTGTATAGTTCTAATGTGAACTATAGTAAGCTTAAAACTTCTTGAGATGTCATTACATTTCACAAAAACCTAATACATCTGTACAAAAAGTTTGTATAGATTCTTTATATAAGCATAAAATTTAATTAATTTTTCAATTAATTTCCAGCAACAAAACTACTCTCAAAATTATTAAATATTAAAATAAGTGATTTTTTCAAAATTGCTAAATAAGCGTAAACCAAAAGAATGAAAACTGCCTAAAATTAAGAGCAGAAGCAGGATCCAAGGATCCGTTTCAAATCCAGTATTGGACACATTTTATTTTGTTGGTTTACGCTTACACTGTAAGAAAAAAGGATCGATCTATTAAAAAAATTTTAGTGATCCTTGTAATTACTAAAAATTTTTTTGTAATCAAACTCGGTTACAAGGAATCTGTAAGAATTACTAGAAAAAAGTTAGGAACGAATGAGTTAATAGTTTTACATAGCTATTACTAAAACTCACTTGGTATGGCCGTCGTAGCCTAGTGGTCATAGCACCGAACTCCAGGCTGAAAGTACCCGGGTTCGAGGCTGGACGCTACCAAATATGCACCGAATGTATGAAATGCAAGTACTCGTTAAATAAAGGGATTATGAAAATCCTGTCGTAGCAGTTACCATGGGTAATGATCATTGGACTTTCCCTCCCTTTTAGAAACATGTCAAAATAGAGCAGGTAGCAATGTTTGGTGCTGCCATCTATTGCGGCTTTGGCGAAAATCTTTCTCTTCTTCCATTTTTACCCACTGGATGCAGCTCGAAGGAAGCTATTACCCTTCGGGCACACGTAATGGTTACTAAAAATAATTTTGGAGCTATTACTAAAATTTCCTTGGTGGCTCATACTAAAAGTTTTAAGTTAGTTATACAAAAAATTCTTTTGTTCAGTTTACAAAAAAAATGTTTCACTTGCAAAAAAAAGTTTGTAATGGTTACTAAAAAATTCTGTAGAATACAAATTTACTAAAAATTTTTTAGTAACCTCTTGAAATTTTTTTTACAGTGTAGTTAGCAGCATAGAAAAAATTTCAAGCATTTATTGTTCCATTTATATTTTTGTTACAAAAGTTATGAAACAAAAGCAGTTAAACAAAAACAGCTTCTAGTGAGACATTACACTAAATAGGTGGACTGTAATTCCGGTTTTCTATACTAATATTATTTGTATGTATATTATCAGTTCTAAACTTTTATATTTACGATTTTCATATTTCTATAGAATCATATCATTGAATACCAACTTGAAATGTATTAATTACAAGCATGAAAAAAGACTTCTATATATGTAAAAAAAATATTTTTTTCATATCCATCTTACATATTCTTCCATTACTTTAATTATTCAAAGCCGCATTGCACATGCACGACAGTTAATTAGTGTTAAATTCAGCTTTCTAAATTAATAACACAAAATATGTTATATTCAACAAAATTTTAATGTCACATATTCTGCTGTCATGTTTTAACTGTCTTTTTTGACAGCCAAACACGTTATTTTTACGATATGTGGTCCTGAGTTTAAAGATAACCTAGAATGAAACCTGTCAAAGAAACTGTTTTATCATAAAAGTACATTTATAAATAATCATTATATCCTCAGACTTACACATCTGATACTATTTTCCTATACATAAAAATGTTAGCGCTTTCGCTAGTATAATATTCACGTAATTAATTTTGTATTCGCACAGGATTATTTTTGACTAATATGCAAATTTACAGTAAACATTTTTCAACATATATTTCTAAAAAATTATCCATTTCATAGTCCTGTATATTTTTTATGAATATGAAATAGATGATCCAGATACCTTGTTTATTAAATATTTAAATTTTCTCAAAAAATATTAGTACGGGAATAAGATACTGCTGAAAGTATTTAAGATATCAGATGTATTTCATTCTACGTGAAAAATATGTGTAAAGTTACTCAACTTGATATTGTGTAGTTCTGTGACAAAATGTAAAATACTTTATTTTAAAATCTTAGATAATTTCTGGTTGAAAATATGTTTATATAGAATGATCCTCTGGGAGAAAAATTCCCCACATACATCCGAATGAAATGCATTCGATTGCACTATCAGTTACAGGCCATGTCAAATGATCGGAAAATTTAATGTTACACTAAAAACAACGGAATGAAAGAAATGACACATGGATGAGGACATGAAGAAATAATCAGCACTCAAATCAACACACAGTCTCTTTGATAAATAAAGGTACACAGAGCACCCAGGAGGTTGCGGAATGGGAACAAAAACACATTTGTGAAGAGACAAAAAAATGCAGCATATGCACATACTGAATATCTTGAGACCAAATTATCCTTTTTGACGCACCCTCAGGACAATGGCTAAATGTGGGCTTTTAGGTTACTACTTTTTACCAAACTCTATGTTCTATATTCTAACAATATGTAGACATATGTAAATATGAACTATATATGTACACAAAACAAATGCACTAGAAATTATTTCTTCTACAATAGCAAGGAAATTTATGAACTGTCCACGCTGTGTCAATTTTTAAATGAGCGCATTCTGTAATTCAAAACGGAAGAGCAGAAATTTATAAAGCATTATCAGTTCTAATTACGTCGATTCTAAACTCATCTATTTTAAGGATAAAGTTGATAATATTTTTACAATATTTAAGAGCTATATTATAAGGATACTACAGAAAATTACACTCGAATAACAGACAAAAAATATTGCCAACTCTTAAATCTCTAAATAAACCGAATGCACTGAGATTATTGATCAATCAGAAATAAATAAAAGAACGTCAAAATTTAAATTTCTTACGAACTTTTATTTTTTATAATTATTGCTACAAATCTTAAAACTTAATAGCCACACATTATATATTTATATGTAATTAATTATGAAATAATAATTTTCCTGTAACAATTTATATGGGTCATATTCCACAAGAATCGGGTAACTTTAGAGGTGAAATTGAAATGTACTATTTTTACCTCAGATTAAAAAAACATTTTGTTATATCAATGAACAATAAGTTAATTTTATTATATTCGTACAGCAACACTCAAATATCTAAATATTTTTCAAAAAATCGAGCTTTTTTAAAAAGTAGATTCCAGGGGACTGACGTGACTTCCAAGCGATTGACAGAAACCGGTAGTTATATTCTAGAATGAACTTTTTAATGAATAATTCAAGCTTAAAAAAATTATAATTATTAATAATTATCCAAAAGAGCAATGAAAACATGTTTAATACATAATCTCAATACATATTTTTTATATTAAACATCAACGAATACATGTTTTATTACTTATTTTAATAACACTAATTTAATTTTTTAAAGCTGTAAATAAAAATTTTCAAACAAGTTATAACTTTTAAAACCAAAGCAAACAGTAACAGTAATTTTTTTTCTCAAACATCAATAGTTTTATTAAATGTATAAGTGACTTTATTACGTTTGGTACTTGAAATGGGTATTGGTAAATTTTCCAATACAATGTCACAGCCAACTTCTCTCCGCTTTCTTTAACATGTGAACAAATTGCGGCACTCCAGTATTCTTTATTTCTTATTAAAAATTTGACTAGAATAAAGTCTCCAACACTGTACTTGATCCGTTGCTCACTTGTAAATTTTTTACTAGGCTTTTCACGTGATTTTTTTTCTTTGGAAGCTGTGAGTGTTGAACAACACCCTGAAAGATTTTTATTTTGTTCAAATTCAATCGTTCCCAATTCGAAATGTTCACAAGTTATAAGATCGCAGAAGCAACTCAAACGATTTCATAACAAGACTGTTAGAATGATGTACATGCAGCAACAACAAACAAAATTTAAATGAAATTTCAGTTTTACAATTTTCGGTACTGAAAATTTTGAACTTCTAAACATCGCACATTTTAAAATTTTACACAGTCGTATAGGAAAAAAATGACTTTTAAATCTAATTTCTTTAAAAGCTATATCTCAATTTGTTTTTTAGTTATTAATTTTTTTGTAGTTTTTAATACTTTTTTGTCATTGTGGCAACAAATGTAAGTATGATAAGCCACAGATATACTTATTCTTGTCCGAAAACAACAGCCATTTTCTAAATGATTGAAAAGGGCAAACATTCGTTAAAATATATATATAATTTCTTAAAAAATATATTCAAGTTTTTGACCCCAATCGTGCATGGACCCCCTATCAGCAATCCGTGTGCCTAATTTCATAGCCCTGCGCGCTGTGGTTTCTAAGTTTTTGAGATTATATAGTTACGCACACAGATTTTAATAGTATAGATCAGTAACTAATTATTAATTAATAAGAGAATTTAAAATAATGTAAAATTATTGTAGAAATCATGTTATCTAGCATTCACTAATGTGTTTAACTGTTTTTTGCTTTTACGTCAGTCCCCTGGGTGTTTTTAATCTGAAAAACTGCCAAGGGACTGATGCCAGGGGACTGACGTTTTCACTATAAAACACAAAAAATCTACTTATTGGAACCAAATACCATATTATTCTGTTTTAATATTAAATATAGCAATAAAAAGACGTTAAAAGCAGCACACATCAATAATAATTATTCATAAATTATTAAATTATTACTTACCAGGGGACTGATAAATTAAGTGTTTGCAATCTGTTTGTCGACACAAGAATGGCAATAAACATTGAATAAAAATTGCTTATGGATAAATATCAGTCTTCACTGCCATCTTTATATGATAAATAAATATGAAAAAGAGAATTAAGTTATCAACAATGGATAATATCATAAATTTTTGGAATCTAACATGAGCCAGGGGACTGACGCGCAAAGTAGGGGTACACAACTTAAAATTTAAAAAAAGTAATATTTTTATTAAAAAAATCACATAACATGCACAAATAGTTATTAATTAACTATCTCAGAATGTAACAACCTTCATTTTTTCTACCTAAATCCATTAGTTTAAAAATAATTAGTACTTAAGTCTTCAGTTTTTCCAGTGGTACACGCCAGGGGACTGACTTTTTGGGGTCAAAAAGCTAAATTTTAATAAAAACATTTTTCAATTTTCAAAATATTATACATGCTCCTAAACGGAATCAACTTTGTCTACAAATGGGCGTTTTTAAAATTTTGAATACATTAAATGATAAATAAATTTTTTGCAATTTCACGAAGTTACCTGATTCTTGTGGAATGACCCATATATATATAAGACTATGGAAAAAAAAGTCCCATATCAATTTGCCCTAGTTTTTCATTAAAGAGTTTTGTTTTGAAAAGTAATTTGAAGTTCGGTATTAAATTTATCAGTTTCTTCATCTGTGTCAAATATTGATATTCCTTATTGTTATTAACTTGGATAATTTTAAAATAATGTATTCTAGAAAACTTTAATAGACTTAATGTGATAAAGACAGTGTTTTCTCAATGTATAAAAAATTAAAGTTGATTTGTTTTTTTTTAATATGTTTCAATTAATGTTTTTTTCAATACTTCTTAAAAATACTATTTAATATAAGTCTGCTTCTTTTAAATAATCTTAATATATAAATTGAAACTAAAATTGCATATTTTTTAAAAAAATACAATACTTTTTTTCTAAAGTGACTGAGAAATAATTTACTTTGCAGCAAGGAATGTATAGAAGCAAGATTTAACCCGAGAGAACTCGCGCATGAGATTTTCTTTTAATCGTACCCTTTTTAAGACTATTTTTAAGACTATTTTTCATTGTAATAAAATTTTAAAGTGTGATTTCGATAACTTTATCTCTTTTTTGAATAAAAATACTAAGCCAAACAAAAAATTTGATATTAAGTGACTGTAAAGTAAAAGAAAGAATTGAGCACCGTGAAAGAAATTCTCATAGCGGTTAAAAGCAGCTAATCTAAATGAACAAAACCTTGCTTTCTGAAACATACTTTAAAAGTTCCTTTTGTATAAAAAAATGTACATTTAAACTCTATTTTTTATTTAAAAATCTTCAAAAGTAAAACAAAATATTATACTAAGTATTATAATTTCAACTGCAAAAAATGTAAGAGAAAATTCAACATATATCGAGAATGATTCCGATTTACAAATGCAATGAACCAATAAGAGGTCTTAGAAATAATAATTTTCTGCGGTCTGCAAAAACATATTTTAATTGTAAGAGTGTTTTAGATTCTACACACGAATTTTGAAAAACGTTTCATTGAATTTCATGTAGCGCAGTTTTCTTGAGGTTTTGACTGGTTCTACTTTTAAATTATTGTTCAAACTAATGAAAAGGCTTCCAGCAGCTTCAGAAAATGCAATGCTATATTTAAAAGTTTATGCAATTCTACTACATGAATAAATATTTCTGAGATTTTTCACAGCATAATTTAAATAAAAGGATAATATTGTTTTCTTGATTACTTTTTCCTTAACCCGGGAGAACGCGCGCTTACCCAGGGTGTGAATGATTTTAACTTTGCCGCCAATAAAATCGAAATATAACAGTCATTTTATTAAGACGGAGACAATTCTTACAAGTTTTGCGATATAATAAGGGGAAGATTACTTTTAAAAAAATAAGTGGTTACAATTGTAAAAAAAATGCCTACTCCGGTTCTTTTAGGCCCTGCGCGCGTCCTCCCGGGTTAAATAATACTTAATTTTGTTTTTCTTGGAGCGCATAAATTGCAAATAAAAAAAAAGCATTAACTGCATTAACTTATTTAAAAGTCTATAATATCATACTCATATAAATACATGAATCATTCTGATTTTATTTCTAATCTAATAACAGAAAACACAGTCATTTGACAGCATAAAATTTTCTATTCATTTACTAATATCCCCTTTTTCTGAAAACCTAAACTCAAATAAAATTTCCTAAAAGCGCAATCAACGAAATCAAAAAAGGGCCATTAACTGCATTAACCTATTTGAAAGTACATCACGCTATCTGCATTTGAAAAGAGTTACAAATTAAGCTAATTTAGTTACGAAGAAGAATTTATTACACTTAGCTGACAACTATAACAATAATTAACCTATATTTTAAAAGATGAATTATACCTTTATGAAATCATCTTCTGTAACAGAAGCTATTAATGTGAAAATGTAACAGGTAATTTAATTTATAGTTTGAAAGGAAAAGTTATAATGCTTTCATCTCTATCTTGATCTCCACTGGAATCGAAGTAAATTATAAATTGGTCCAATATGCTAGTATTTGTGACGTACTCCAGCCTTCGTAAGATAACTGTAATTTTTAGAATAGGTTTTAGCGCAATTTTAGTTTAAAATAGTTTTTTTTTCCTAGGTAATTTGTATGATTTTTCATTATCAAATATTCATTAATTATTGAAAAATTTATTTAGTGCATATTTAGTTAGAAGCGTATTTAGTGCATTTACTTTTTTGTAGATATATTATTATTTGGCATTCACGATTTTTAACAAAATCAAATCATAGTTACAGCAATGATTTTTTAACATCACGTTTAGTGTTTTCTGTATGGAATGACTGGATGTATATTAAAAATTCTTTTCATTCTAAGATTCATTTCCATCGGTTCCTTTTTCAGTAAAACTAAATAAATGTTTTTAATTTCATCTTTATATATGTTAAGCGTGGTGTGTTTTTAAAAGTGTGTTTTTAATATTTCTGATTAAAATTTTATTCGTTTATTGTGATAATTATTATTCGCAAAACATTATGAAAAAAGGATTCAGAATTTTTTCTTGGTGTGACAGATAACAGAAAATTATTATAGCACCAAATTATGAATATTTTCCAAAAACATTTCATTATCTCTATTAACAACTTGATAAAGGTTTTGAAGAAATGAAATAATTTAATAAAGAAACAATTTGATGTGAAAAATAAAAATTAGCAGGCTTTTTCGATTTATGCAAATGTTTGTTATAGAAAAATACTCTGTAACTGCCTATGAATTTCTGAAATGAAGCCTAGATATTTTTTTTGGAAAAATCGTTCATTGTCAGATTTCTGAACGGTTATTGGTGTAAATATTTCCAAGCATAAGGAAGATAAGAATTGGAAATTGTGGCAGATAACAGTTGAAACCAGGGTTCGAACCAGGAATACCTTGACTGAAGTCACCAATGCCCTACCGACAGAACCACCACGGAAGAAATCTCGACAAATAATTCACTCAACTAACCGTTAAGCGATCCCAGTATCGGATATCTGAATCAGCTCAACAGAATAAATTTAAGAGTTTTTTGGGAGAACTGCAGTAAATGTTGAATGCACATTATTTCACTCATTTGGAAATTTAAAACTGTTATGATTTATTTACCAATTGAATAACTGCGTTAAAAATTAATCTAATATAATTACGCCTGCATTGTTTACTACAGTTCCAAAAAATAACCGTCGAAGATTCAGATATCAGACCAGACACTGTGATCGTTAAAGGTTAGTTGTAAAATTTGTTGTCCAGATTCGTCCGGGATAGTTCGGCTTCTGCCAAAATATACTTGCTTTGAAACCTGCCCCTGATTTTGTTTCACCCACTTGGAAATTTACCACTGTTATGATTTATTTACCAACTGAATGATTTTGTTGAAAGTTAATCGAACATAAGCATCTACTTAACATTTTTTTTGGGGGGGGGGGATTAGGGACTGTCTCTAAATGTTATCAATTTCAGAGGAAAACCTAATGTTTTCCCCGGCCCTGAAAATGGTCTAAATGTTATCTTTATCGAAAGAAATAGAGATAAACAAAATTCAAGCATGAAATAGTAAGGAATGTTTAGAACCTTATAATGCATTATTGTTTTTGCATGTCTACGGAAAGAATATTTTCTAAAAACATTTAACTATTTAACTGATTCTTTTTTTACGTACCGTAAACTGAAAATATGGGTTAACATCACTATTATTAAGTTAGTACATTTCTAATATTTAATCTAAACATTTCTGCCATTAAATTATAGTATGAAATTGTGGTTTAAAAATTGTGGAATCAAAAGGCTTTAAGTGCTGCATCAAGTAAACTCTTCCTTCTCGTATGACGTACGGGCAAATAAGGGAATTAACTTGCCTAATGCTGAATGAATCGTCACCATTTGATTCAATTTTTGTCTTCATTTTAACATACAAAAATACCAGATAATATTGATTCAATAAGTCAGCTATTTAAAAATTATTTTCTTTATTTTTTCAGTTATTTCCTCTCCGAAATCTAAAATTATTTTTAAGTTATTCCGCAACAAAAGGGAATTCCCAATGAAGGAAATTAATGTCAATTTTATGTAGTTATGATAATAAATTCGAAATTTGTAACTGAAGTAACGTTTTATTTTACTAGAATAGTGGGCATGCAATAATGTTTTATTCGGCAACAAATATCCATGTTTCGCCTCTCTGCCAAACTAACAATTGACAGTATCAAAGGCGGTCTACCAAACGAACCTAATGCATGGAACATCGATGCCTACGACCTGTAAGCTTCTTCTCCACATTCAGCTGTTTAGCCATCCTATGTCTAACCATATAATGAATCTTTGCTTTTAAAGTTTTAAACGAAAACGTAACAGAGTCAGTTGAAAACTTAAATTTTTAGATCGTTTTAATTTAGATCTAGAATTTCAATTATATTATTGCGAATATTCCACTAAAACATCGTTACACAATTTGTACCTCTGTATACAATTGTAGCAACAACTGCGACATCATACTATTGCTTCATGTTCTTTCCTCTTTGTTTCTGCATATAATAAATGAAACTAGTTTTTCTAGATTATGTTTCTATCTTTTCTCTCCAGACGAAGTGAAAATTGCTTTTCATGAAGCTTTTAAAAACTGCCTATTATACACCAAATGGTATACACTATATGGCCAAAGATGATCGGCCACTTGCAATTTTAGATTTTTTTTTTTTTTTTTGGGGGGGGGGGTTGTGTTAAATATCTAGAAAAATACATGAGGACCTATCCTGAAACTCTAAGTGTGTAAACATAATAGTAAAGGTCACATATTTTCGTGAAGATTTTTTCCCGAAACTCCATAGGGGGCAGTCAAAAAATTGAAATTAAACGATTATTTTTTAGATAACCATGTCAAAAATAATGTAGCGAAAGCGTTCAAACTGTAGATTATGATTAAGTGGCATATTTTAATAAACTGTGCTTATTTTTATGCGGATAGCATTTGTACCCGTAAAGAAATTAAGGTTTTTATAAAAACAGTCCCAAATTTGTCCATGTATTTGCTTATAATTTGCAAAGTTCTTAATATAAAATAGTGTTTTTTCCCCGAAAATATGATAAACGACATTCTACATAATCCGGTATCAAAATTAAAAAATAATAAAATAATGTATGAAAATTGAGCAGGTTTACTCAATAATTTTTCATTGCGCTTGCGTGAACGCTATGAAAGTTTCATTTGCTTATTATGTTAGCTAAATGTATAGAGCAATTTCTATGAAAGACTCAAAAACATAGCTTAAAAATTCTGAATTTAATCGTTGATACAGTAAGCTCAAAATGTGTCATTCCTAAAATGAAGCAAAATGATGAGGGGCTGTATCCATTTATCCATTGATTAGTGTCAATATAGAAATGTCGAATACACAATATGGCACGTACTGCTATATTTGGATATTGTTGAATTTTTTGGTGAGCCAGATCTTACCAGAAAACTCAACATTACTTGAATTTGACCTGCACAAAAATTCCGAAAAACCCGATCCATCAGTCGAGTTGACGCCTAATAAAATTAGGTTACCCGCGGCGATGCAGCACTATCTGAATCTATAGTTTTTAAATTTTAACATACAATAATTTAATATTTTTGTAATATATTAAAAGCTAAAAGAACGACATCAGAATATATATATGGGTGATTCTCCAATAAGTAGGTAATTTCACTCATTGATTTGATGAAAAATAAAAATAAAATTTTAAGCAATATTTTTTTAATAATTAGATACAGCATATGCTACTGAGTAATAAACAACACTCCGGCATAAACTTTAAGCTTTATATATTTTTATAAAAATTATTTTATAAATTATTGGATTGTTCGTAAAGTCCTTTCCGTTTGGGAAATTCAATTCGCATCGGAAAATTCTGTTATTTAATTATTAGATATTGTTTCCGATATCTAATACTTAGATATTAATGAACAAAATTTTCCGGTGCGAATTGATTTTCCCAAACGGAAAGGACTTTCCGAACGACCCAATAATTTGGTAATCAATGTCACTATACTGTCCTCAAGACAGCTGTTTACTTTATAATCCAGGATTTTAGTAAAATTAAGTTTAATAGATTTGGAATGTATGGTATCACTGTATCCTTTGTCTTCAAGTCATATATGGCATTAATATCTGCTTCGGAGATTAAATATTCCTCAAATAAATAATTTAAAAGGGGACAGAAGTGACAGGGACAGTAGTGACAAAATTAAGAAAATTGCTTCTGTGTACATTAAAACTGTAAACATTACACTGTGTAAGTTAGGCTTAGTAAAACTGCAATAGGATATTTTGTACTATGAAAAAGTATGTTATATCATGACAAAATAATAAATAAATAAAAACAATAACAAGGACAGTTTAAGTAGGGGACAGTAGTGAGAAGTAATAAACATATTCTTATCTTTCTATCCATTTTGTAGCTTGTAACTATTGTTGAAGTCCTTAGAATTGTGCCATGTGTTTTTCTGGGCAATTAAGATGGCTCCTTCTACTAAATGCACCTGTTCACCAAATTTTATCTAGCGACCTGGTGGTCATTTTTGATGTTTTGTACAGAGGGACAGTAGTGACATTAAAACTAGGGGACAGCGTATCTCTGACTCAGAACAAATGTAAAACTATTTTTAATTTACAATAAAAATACTTTATTATGTACTTTGGAGTATAGATTTTAACTTTTGGTGGTAAAATTGTTAAAAATAGTCTGTCATTACGCTTAAAATTGTTCCAGAAGATCAGTACATGAGGTGAGGGACAAGGGACAGAAGTGACAATTTGAATGTTTAAAATAATATTATAGTAAAATTTACAGCTATTTTCTTGAAAATACTATTTGAAATTGTAGAAATACATTACAAAATACACTTTATGCTAAAAAACAACTATATGAATGACAAAAAACAGCATGTAACCCTAAGGGACATAAATTATTCACTTATCGGTGAATCACCCATTTATATATTTATCGATATACATCTCTTAACTTTAAAATCATAAATTTTTACTTTGTTCTTCTCCAAATATATTGTCCTAGGGCATTCAATAAATTGGAATATTTTTGCTGATTCAATGTATTTTCGAACGTTAATAGTACATTATTTAAGGTACTAAAACATGCTGTCAGAATCGATAAAAATAGAAAATCAAAATGCTTGAGAAAAATTTAAAAAAAAAATTCTTTAATTTAACCTTTCAGAAAATACAGTTGCATTCAGATCTACAGAACATAACTTTTTAATATACAGAGATTTAAAACTGATAACACAATAATTCAAAAAAATTTTCAACAAAGCTCAAATGGATTATTTTGTTACATTTTATTTCACGATAAGTTATAAAGAAAATGATTATTTTTTATACACAGAAAAGTACTTTTACAATTTTTTTAAGATTTTGAAATTTTGTGCGTGGACTTTTTTCGGGTACATTATTTTACTAGATGTTCATATTTAATTATTTTTATTTAATTTTTCCATTACAGTATCAGTTAATGATTAGGAATAAGCGGATTTTGTGAGCATTGGTCAGTCTTGACAATACTACATTTAAATAAGATACTTTAAGTCAGACCTTTGAAAAAAAATCAAATAACTATTGTTCTGTTATAAGAAAAAACCTTGAAAATATATAAAAATCAACTCTTTCAAAAGAAATTGTTTTCGCATCCACGGACTTTTCTTCAAACTTCAAATTTTCTGGTCAGAACCGTTCGCCACTATTTTAAAAATAGGACAAGAGATCTGCCCTTCAGCTGGGTCATTAAAAATCTTAACGGTTTGTCGAACACGATTCAAAAAATTTAAAATCAAATTAAGCTGCTAAAATATGAATATTTGACGGATATGAGTGAGACAAAAATGAGTATAGATGCTTCATAAGCTCTACGAACCGACGCTAGTTTCACAACATGAATACAAAATTTTTGTCACATACAGACTTACAGAGTGACATAGTGATAAATAGACTCCCCGACAGAGATTTCCTAAAAACCATCAATTAGAGTTCAAGACCTTCTAAAACGTATAAATTCATCGAAAACCGGAAACCGAATTTTTTTCAAAAATCCAACAAATTTTTTTTGTAAATATAGAAGAGAGTAACTAGTAATATTCTGCGTATGCACGATTTATCCCGACTTAAGAATCATAAAAAGTATGTTCTAAACTCGCGAAAGCCTCGAAAATTTTTAAGTTTTCTGATGTCGAATATTAAATAATTTTAAGTTGGATATAAGTAACTTTCACCGTTATGACTCTGCTTATATCGTTTTTGCATTGTCAAAACCAATATTTACATATTTATCCCAGATTTTTATGCCACTGTCTCGATTTACATTTTATATCGAATTAAAAATTTAATACTGTTGTATCCTATCCGTGATAGGGGTTTGCTGGTGTGTATATTTTACAATTTGAAAGTTTCTTGCAATAAGAATTCTTTAACCTTTATTAAGTATAATTTTGCGTTTCATTTTTTACAGTCAACAGTGCGAATGTTAAATGTATATAATTTTATGTAACGCAAATATATAAAATTGACGGTAATATTTGTAAAACAACGTTTACATATATTGTGCATAAAAGGTAAAGAAATATACATTAATTAGCCTTAATAAATTTGTAATGGAAACATCAGAACTTCAGGTGTAATTTATAAAGTTTTATCTCATATAGTTCTGGCTTATATCGTAAAATCCAAATTAAGATATCAAGAGATAGCCATAAAATCATCGACCATTATCCTCGATAATTACGTAAACATAATCAGCATGCCTAAAGGCATATATTAAGGTATAATGAGAATTTCATATCTACTTCATGAAGTTTAATATTTGATACGTAACATTATAATGAACTGGTGAAATGCTGAGCATATGAACGATGTAGTAACGGGATAATGAACTTGAATAAAATGAAACACAAGCGAATTTTTGTGATAAAATTTATTTATGTAGTTACTAAACTAACCCCTTTTTTAATGCGTTAAAAATGTCTCCTTTGAAACACATATTAAAGTAATAGTAGACTGTCTAAAAAATGTAGTCAGTTTTTAATATTTTCATAGCTTGTTGTAACTCCAAGTATTTAAATCTGAACTTGAGAACAGGTATGAACATATTTTTTTGAGTATGTGCAGTAGCAAAAAAAATTCACAATTCCTATTAACACTGCTACTAGCTATTCGGATGAAAATGTGAGCAATACCAATCGATCAGTAGGAAAAGTCTATATAAAATCTACAGATTAATTGTATAATTAAATTTTGCTTAGGGGATCATTTACATATAGAAATCGAACAAACTTGAAATTATGTAATATTTACACTTAATTTTGGAATATTTGTAATTTCGGTAAATTATAATTTTTCTGCCAAACGATAAGTCATAGGGCTCGCATCGTTTATAAAATTTTCACGCGTTGCTAACGGTATTTTAAATAAAAAATCTTCATGGAAGGTCCGTTTAACATCTACAATAGAATTATACAATAAATATTACCGTTTAAAAATTGTAATAGGAAAGTACGAAAATTTTAGGAACAGTGCAAACCATGAAGTCATGACGTATACTACTTTGGGGGCCATTTAATTTAAAGATTTGTTGATTTTATTTTTAATCGTTGTAAACAGATTGCAATAAGTGTAGTTTATTATGCATACTTCAAAATTACTTGGCAGAATATGCTGTAATTTTGGATTTTCATAGTAGACGATTGAACAAAACGATTCCTGTCAAAAAAATTCGTAGGTTAAAACTCAAGTATGTTTTAGAAATTTGTTTCGAAAAAAAATACTTTTTTTAGTAATACTTCCAACTTAGGAAAATTTTATTATTTTATTAATTAGTAGACGTTCTTCCTAACCAATAGGTACAAATCGCATTTTTATCCAATGATTTTTGACAGTCAGTACGAAGTGTTGGGTTTCGTTTTCAAGACTATACATCGGGGGTCATATAACTCGCTGCTAAATAACTAACATTTTACACCAATGATAAGCCACAAATGAATGTGCCGCAAGAAAAATGAAAAATGAAATTCACATAGGATTAAAAAACATCCTCCATAGTTTCTTTTTAAATTTGAAGTGCACAATTTTTATTTTTCAACTTGATTTAACAAAATATTTCCGAATTGTACACGTAAAATTTTTAAACAATTTCTCTTGAAATGTAATGTGTTACAACTCAGAGATAGGAAATTTTCAGGAGAGACAGAATACACCTAGATGATGGTAAATCACATGCCAATGCACGGTTGGGAAACTCTTTCTTGGTGTGGTAGTAACTGTGCAAATACAAGAAATGGAGGACATGAACATGGTAAAATAACAAGTTTCTTATTCTTGGTACCACCAAAAAGGCTTGGACAATGCTAGACAGTGCTGAAGAGCTTGTTGCACACAACGCGTCATCTACTAAGAAATTCCCAGACACGCCCGGTACTTTCGAGAACATTAGACCATCAATGCGTTGGAGATGTGAGGTTATGTGCCCGGGGTCGTAATTTAATGACGATAGCTGTCTTTCTTTTTTTTCTTATTCCTTAGTTTTTTTTAGTTGTACTAAGTATCATAAACATGTATTCTCACACTGTCAGTGTCCTTCCTTTTTTGTGTTTTGTGTCGTCACTACCACGAAAGGTAAACGTTTCCAACTATGCATTACTACGCAATTTTCCATGGTATAGGTGTATACTATCTCTCATGAAGCTTTGCCACAGTTGTGCTGAAACATCCTGCATGCAAAATAAAATGAGGAATTGTATTCATTACTACTATTTTTGACAAGAATGGACAGTTTTTTGCACTTGAACTTCTCATGAACGCGATTATGATACAATTATAGTTAAAAAAATTTGGAGAGGTTTCGGATTATTTTTTGAGTTTTCTTTTCTTTTTAGCAGCGTAAATCATCCCCTTTCAGACTTTGGAAAACAAGAAAAACTGTTTAAGTACTTATTGGAAGAAATGAAAAAAATACAGAATTGTATTTATAAATAGAATTAAAAAATATGAAGGGAAAATTCAAAATTCAGCAAAATATGTAGGAAGCAAGGAGGAATATTACTTGGAAATTAATTTCACTAATACAGTATTTCGACTTTTAACTTGAATAAAATGAAACACAAACAGCTGTTTTTTCAAATGAAAACTACATTTTCAGAACTGAACAATTTTAAATCCTTAAAAGAATTTCCTTTAAAATACTGATAGAAATAACTGTATGACTATAATTTAATTATTCGTTTTAACAATTTGACTTCAAACAAGCTAAAAATATGTAAAAAATGATGAAAGATTAGAAAAAATCTTTATAAGTGTGAAAATGTTTAAAACTTACAAATGAAATATAGCAAAATCTTGTTATACTTGAAGACTTCGGTGAAATAGAATAAATCTTGGAATTTTTAATTGGAACTTAGAAAATAATTCTTGGAAATTTTCCTCTATAAAATTTCTCAAGTCTATTTAAAATTTCTCACGCCGCATTAAAATTCACTCTATATTAAAATTAGAAATGTATTTGAAGACTTTTAAAGGAAATGGAAAATATTTAATATTTAGCTAATGAAATAAGTAAAGTACTGTTATTTTATTTAAAAAATTCTGATAAATAGATCTGTTATAACAGACTAAAACTTTTTTAAATTTAAAGCTTAAAAAATTGATTAAAGTAACTGTAAGATTGTGATTTAACCATTTGTTTATTGAAATTGGGAAGCAATTTATCTAAAAATATAGATAAAAGTTTCAAATACTTTGCATAAAATAATATATTTTTAAATTTACAAACAAAATAAAATAAATTTAATATAGCTAAAGAAATATAAAAATAATAAGTTGAGATGTTTAATCTATTAATATCGCTTTATTAATAAAATTATCTCCGTAATCTACAATAAAGAGAAATACATGTGGGTTTTCAGGAGAAATTTACAATATACTAAACTTTTAAATATTAAAATAAATTTCTTTTAAAACTGATTATAGCGATTTGAAAATAGTGATACGACTTTGATGCATTTATTTAGTTAGAAGCTTTCACAAGCAAACAATCTATCAGACATGGTGTAAGAATAAATATAAAAAAAATCATTTCTAGATATCTTCCTATCTATTTATATATATAATTTAATTACAAAGTAAGTATGCAAAAATGCATTTATCTACATGTATGAAGGAAATTAACTTGAGTAGCAACAAAATGCGCATATTTCATTAATAAAGTAACTGGATGAAAACGAAAATAAGGTGAATATTTGGGGTGAAGTTTATTTTTACATTAAACTAAAGAGATTATTACTTTAAAAAAATTCCTTTGAAAATCTCGTTAACGTAATGATGCGATTATGATTTAATAATTCTCTTTGACACTTTGGCAGAAAATAAATCTATTTATAGCAGTATAAGGATGAATGGAGAAAAGTAAACAAAATATTTATGTATAGTAAAGTATTTTTTAATAAAGTGAGATATAAGTGTATTAAATTTATTTTAAACCAAGCGGAATATTTTTAAATCTGTAATAATTTCTCTTTTTAAAAATTTATTAAATTATTGGTACAACCATGATTTAATAAATTATTTTCATAAAATTTCGTACTTTATAACAAGGAAGCTATTCGAGAAAATATGAAATAGAAATAAAAGAAACAAATGTTATTTTTAGGTACATACATGTTCCAAAGATTAGGGAATATATACGAAAGTGTATAATATAAATAGAGTGGGATTTTTCGTCTCTAATGTCAGAGTAAGATAGTGTTCTAGACGGTGTTGCCAGTTTGCTGCCTCAAAGAAAGGAACAAATAGATAAAAAATCGGCCAGCCAGTAATTAATACAGGAAAATCAATGGCACTTACAGAAAAACACTATAAATTTCCATCTCTTAAGTTGTAAGTCTTCCTAAAATGGAATTACCATATGATCTCTAAAGAAATAGATAGTAATAAATAACTCGTTAACACTCGTTCCTCACGAAGAAGCCTGAAAAAGTGTGTGACAGACGAATCATTAGTGACGTAAAAGGAAATTCCGTTTTCAAGAGGATTCGAATTAAGCTGTAATACTTTTAGCCTTTTTATATCTATTATATTAAGTAAAACGTTTTCCACCAAAGGACCGACTTTTGCTCCAAAATCTATTATTCGTGTGGTTTTTAGCTATTTCACAAACCAATTTTTGCATTCGAAAGCTGAACATAGGAATTACATGACTGTGTAATTTTTTTGTTAAAAATTTATTATCGTGTGTTTTTAAAAGTGTGTAAAATAGAGTCATCACGTCAGGAGATCAGAACGATTACGTACTGCAGGCATAGATGCCAATATCTCTTAATTATTCCTGAATCTAATCCAAGATAAGTATGCTTTTAATCAGAAACTTAATTTAACGAAAAATTTCAAAATGAAATCGAAAACTTGCCCCAAAAGTGAAGAGACATTTTCTTGTGTAATTTTCCCGGTTTAAACACGCAAATTTTGGATCAGACTCCAGAATAATTAAGGCCCCACAATAGTCACAGAAAAAGTACTCAAAAAGACCCGGATGATAATGATAAGTCTATGGGACCGTTCTTTTCAAATATCTCGCTCAAATTTTAATATTTTTCCATGATTTTTTTTTTGCATGGGATAGCTGAGGACGCTCCACAACCGGCCTAGTTTTTACTTTTTCGATTTTGGTTATATATTTTTTATATTATGATAGTTTCAGTTTCAGAACCGGTTTAAACCGGTGTTGAAAATTAAAGTAATTTTTTAAAAAAATATATAAAAAAAATTGAAAAAATAAAAACTAGGCCGGTTGTGGATCGTCCTTAGCTATCCTGTAAAAAAAAATCATTTAAAAATATTAAAATTTGAACGAGATATTTGAAAAGAACGCTCCAATAGACTTTACATTAGCGTTCGGCTTTTACCGCGTGACTAGTGTACGCTCTTAAGAGATGTTGGCATCTCTGACTATAAGTTTCATAACAAATTCAGTGTGACTTAGTGCTACAAAAAATTGTGAAAGATTAGGCATCAATACTGTTTCTTATGATAAAGTCAAAGTTTGGATTCAGACATTTAAATTTGCAAATTTTGACATAGAAGGGTAACCACATTCTGGTCAAACTAAGTTTATTTTTAGCAATTAAAGCCAATCATTGATTAAAACAGAAGTGTTTCAGCATGAACTATTGAATTAGAGCATAACGTTTTCCAAAAAACAATACTAAAGACTCTGAAAGGCTTAAATTTACGTTTAAGTTCAAAGTCAAGAAATTAACTGCTGAAGCCAAGCGCAAGAGGGAAACCTCTTGTTTAGCTCTTCTCAGATATCAAAGGAAAGCGAAAATTCTGAAGAGAATATTGACTTGTGATGAAAAGTATGTGTACTACGACAACACAAGCTGCAAAAAAGAGTGGCAGTACATGGGGATGCTGCAAACTCGGATGCAAGATGCGCCGTAAAAAAAAGTGCTTCTCTGTATCTGGCAGGATTGTCGCTGAATTCTGCACAAGGAGTGTCTGTAAAGCGAACAGACTATCATCAGTGCGATATGCCACACATGCGAATGAAATTTCGTGATGCCATTCGCGAAAAACAAAGAAATGAGTATCATAAATTCAGATGGCAGGTGGTTCTCTTTCATCAAGTTAAGGTCTGGCCACATGTTAGTTTGATGACTGAGTGAACGCTCTAAAAGTTGGAGTGGTATTTGATGCAACATTTATCAGACACCCCCGACATGGCTCCTTCGGATTTCAATCTGTTTTTACATCTGCAGCTTTATGTTGAGGGCGATATCTAATTATAATGAGGAGTCATAAATGAGGTATATCTCTTTCGGGACTCGCTCTCGCCACACTTTTTTCGCAGAAGAGATTGAAAAGTAGCCAAATCATTGGCAAACGACTGTAGATTTGAACGGAGATTACATTCCTCATTAGCTTTTATGTTTTCATATGTATTTAACATTTAATAATAAAAAACTTTTTTTGTCGGATTTTTACTCAACGTAATACAATATGTACAATCGTGGAAAAAAGGGAAACATCCCTTACTGACTCGTAATAATCGTAGAAGAAACTTACTGTTGTCAATCGATCAAAAATTAAGTCTAAAGTCTTTTGAATGATGTATATAAATTTTTATTAGGGAGGCATCTACAAATTAAAATTAGCACAAACTGTTTTTCTTGAATAGTAATACCCAATTTTTACAAGATATTTTAAATCTTCGGTTTAAGGTGTGCATAGAAATGACATTTCATGTCATTTGAGTTTTACGTTTTGCAATTATAAACACTCAAAATTTAGATCTTCTACTGCTAATTTACATTTTCATATTTTTATTAATATCTCCTGGAATTATAATACTAAAGTTTAATAAAATCGTTGTCATAGTACTAAAAATACGAAACATAATTACACTGAATTTCATGTTATTGAAGCATTTCGGCTGGGATTACGGTACCTCGTTTAAGATCGACATAAAATCTGTTTTATGATGAAAGCAAAGCTAAAACTTTTTCAGTACATCGCAATCTTATATTAACCTGAATCCTTTCAACATTCATGTGCCATGCAATGTACTATGCAATATCAAATTCTTAAAAATTTGACATTTTTAATTTCAAATTGTCAAATTATTTTCTTGATAAATATCATTTCTACATATCATACTAACACATAGGCTCTTTTAAATTTAAGCAAATTGCTGTCTTATATTTTATATACTATTCTACACATAATTTTCTGCTACTCTATTGTTAAAGTTCTATATTATGAATTATTTTTTTCTTTTTTAGAGTAATCATGTTTTTTTATATATATAAATAAATTTCAGTAATTTTAAATTTTGATAGCAAGTTGCTGCAACTGATTTTTAAGTTTTATCATGTGCGGACCAGAGTATCCTTGTATACATGTATGCATTTAATTGGTGTTTGATGTTAATGAAATAAACTGTGTTAATCATATTAGCATGAAATTTTTGAGAGCAAAGGTTAATTGTGTTCGTATAAACATGAAAATATTCATTTCAGTAATTTCTGTAAATTGAAAGAACACGTGAAATAGCTTTATATTTTTAAATAGAGACCATAATATTTACGGAAAATTATTAATCTAATTCTATTATTTGACATCTAGAAATTTTCGTCATAAAGATTTTTCATTTAAATAATCATCATTTCATCATTTAAACCATTGTAATATCAATGTAATCATACAGATAATTTATACTTATTATTTTAACCCATAACTGGAGACTTTAATTTCCTTACGCGTTGATTTTTCTTTGTAATCATTAGTAAACAACATTGGAGTTTATTTTAGAAATGCAATATATTTTGGAAATTATGTAATGATGAAAGAACTACTTGATAGTATTGAGGATATAACTTTATTGAAGAACAAAAAAAAAAGTGTTAAGATTTAAAGAACAACACAGACATTTTTACTTCTGTAGACAGCTACGGATTAATTTTTCCTGTGAAATAATTATCTTATCACACTGAAAGCCTCTTAGATAAAATATCCCTGCGAAAGTACTTCATTCAACTGCTAATTTAGTCTTATACTAACATTTGATTATCAATAAAAAATTATAATCTTTAAGTATCGATGTAAAGATTTTAACCCATTCATAAAGAGCTTTATATAATTAAATCTTTCCTTCCATAACTTAAAATTTAGATATATTTAAGTACATAGACTTTTAGGAAAGCAAATTTCCTTGACAATCCGAAGTACTATGCAGAATGAAAAAATAGAAATAGACCGAAAGACGATCAACACAGACAATCACCTCCTCGAGTTCTCAACTGAAATTTTAGAATTAATTAAAACTTAATTTTCATATTAAAAGGCAAATTGTTTGCCAAATTATATCTTGATGGTAAACACAACCTAAAAAACGAGGCTTTAGCTATTTATTCCTAGGTATATCATTATGTTTTCTTTCTCCCAGAATTCAAAGTTCTTATACATTTGCGTGCGGAAATACACAATAATAAATCTACGAATCAAGGGCTATAATCGGTATTTAATGTGTTTTCTACCGAGATATTCCTTGGCAAACCAATTGCATTTTAATATGACAATAGGGTTTTCTAAATTATTAGCCGTGAGCTCGATGAGGTTATTGTCTGTGCTGCCGCCTCTTGGTCTAAAACTTCGAATGGCAAGCTCTTTTTTGCAAACTGGTATTTAGTTAATTGAAAAGTTTTTGAAATGAAATAGCAGTATAAATTTAATCATATAATTAATAATCCTGTTTCAAATAAGAATAACTAATGTAAAGCTATTTTGATGTCTTTTTAAACAAAGTTTTAATTCCTTTGAACAAATATGAATATAAACCATGTAATCTTATCTGAAAAGATCTAACAAAAATCAATCCCTGCTACCAATTGTTCAAAAAATATTTTTCTTCAAAATGTGGCATTATTAATCACTTTGAGATTTTTTTTTCAGGCAAAAAAAAAAAAATATTTTTCTAATTTATTCCTTATACTCCATTATACTATTTTTTACCCTCAATTTTGCATTGGGCGATATTTCTTTACATTCTGTCAATAAATTGGAAAAAAAACTGAGTTCTGTAAATTCAAAATCTGAGAAAAAGCACTAAAAAACACTTATAACATTATTCCGATTACAATCGCATATTTAAAAACTACTTTAAATAAAGATAACATATATTTTTAAATCGAATAATTCAACACTTGTAAGCATTTTAAAATGAAAATTAAAGAGAATTTTAGGATATATAACAATATCCGATGCATAATCAATTAAAAGAGCATATTGGCAAAAAATAATACATTTATAAAGTAACATAGTCTTTCTGTATTCGATTAACAAACTTTAACTTAGATAAATCCCCTAAAACATAGCTTTTTAAAATTAATTTCTCGGAAACTAATGGTACGAATTTCATGCAATTTGCAAATAGGCTAATTAAAGGGTGCAAAATTTATTTATGGAGACAAACTTGAGTCTTGCTGCAGAAAAAAAGAATGTTAGGTCAGTTTTGATATTTAGATGCTTCCCTAAGCAAATTTCATATACATCATTTAATAGTAGATTTTATTTCTAATCGTTTGAAACCAGTAACTTTATTGTACGATAATTTGTTGTAGAGTTAGTTGCGGGTGTTTTACTTTTTTTTCTACGACTGTACATATAAAAAATTATATTTTTAGGAGATTCTGTTTTCATAAGTTTGACTGAATGAAGTACATTAAAACTTTATAAAAACGGTATCGCAAGGAAGCGGGAAAATATTAGATTCATTGATTTGCACAGTTTTCAATTTCGTTAAATAGGTCTACGTGTCTTTCTGAGGGACCATAAAAATTCTGTTAACTATAACTTTCCTGAAAAATGGAAAGTCCCATGTAAATCGTGGAACCGCGCGATACTAAAAAAAATGTTATAACGCAAAAGTTAGAAACAATAACGTCAAGCCTGTTTATTGTTTTCCCAGAATGAAACTATTGATTTAATGGATAAACGACATTGCACTTAATTTTCTTTATTTTTTTCCCGAAAAGGAAATTTTACAGTTTTGTTATTCTTCTTCTGTAGGTGGTTTGTTTGATACAGAAGATGACGAACAAGAACTGGCTTTTCGGATCGCTGTCGACAAGATCAATGGAGACTCAAGTGTCTTACCAAGATCGAGACTTGTTGCACAAGTCGAAAAAGTCGCAATCGACGACAGTTTTAGGGCAACAAAAAAAGGTAAGTTATTTTTTAAAGTCGAATATTTTCTGAATTTGACATGATTTAAGTTGATCTGGAACTCATGATTTATTTTTATTTATTTATGAACACTTTTAGCTCATTTTTTGTTGGAATGTACAATATAGATATCCTTCGCTTAATGTGGGTTTGAGTTTGAGTTTTTTTTTTTTTTTTGAGTTTGAGTGAACAATGCTTTGAGGTCTATAGCTACAATGGCTGTTACCTCGAATGATCCATAAACCACAGAAACAAATACAGAACACTTTTTTTATTATTACAAGAAATCCAGTACATACATTTTAATACACATCACATGGACAACACCCGCACACCCATGCCGCTAGCTGGACTCGAACCAGTGTCCAGCGGTGTGGGAGGAGCTCACGCTACCGACCACGTCACTGGATCGGCAATGTGGGTTTCAGCTAATGTGATAAACTTTAACAACTAACACAAATATTGTTGAGAAATCAGGTGGGTTTTTTTCAGAAATTTCGAGTTTACACTAGAAAAAAATTTATACTAATTTTCCTTCATTTTATTAACGAAATTCTTATAATTATACTAACCAAAAATTTCTGGTTACAATTTAGAATTTCTTAGTGATAGATTTACAAATGGCGCATATGCTTCAGATGACTGTATTGTGTTAGTAGGTGATCTCCTGATTAGTGTTCCTTGAATACCCCACAGAATGAGTTTCTTTTTTTACTTTTGATCCCAGAAGATTGGTATGAAATTTTAAAAAGTGAAATTTGACAAAAATTCTGGAAAAAGAAAAACACAGAAAAGTAATTGTGTAAAACTTTTCAAAATATTGGATTCTTCACGCAGCGTTTGAGAGATAAAGAACCAGACATAAGTGCAATTGCTTCGAGTATGTAAAAATCAAATTTTGCGTTTCTGCATGATGAATTGCAAACAGAAGGAAAAACAGTGAAATCAGCAACTGAAAAGTTTCAATAAATAAATTAAAATGCATATAAGTTTGAAGTAATATAATCGTGTTGTAGCAAGTTTCAAATGAAATCATGTAATTTAAAAAAATCCTAAATAATGCCGAAAATGTGAAATTGTTTCATAAACTATTTAGTTTAAAAAATAAAATAATTTTTAATTAAAATTCCTTTCAATGCTTCTAGATTTTGAATTATTAAATTATCCCACGTCTTTGTGTTAATAGACGTTCAAAAAAGTTAGATAAACTTTTCTTAGGGTTTCAAATCAAGCTTTAATCACTACTTTCTAACTATAATACATAAAAATAATATCTTACTACATTATTACAATGTCTATATATGTAGGGTTTTTGAGAAAATTGGTTGTGGATCTAATGAAATATTTTATGTTTATTGTATGTTTCGATTAGTGCTGCAATATCAGATTAATAAATTGCACAAATTCAAGAATACTTCAATATATATATTTCTCATCTAGTCTAAATTATTTTAGAGAAAAGTAAGTTTATTTTTTAAATTATATATTATTATTAATTTTAGCTATATTTAAAACAAAAAAAAAATGCTTTATAAATTTGTAGTTCAAGAAAAAATGTTATGAATTTGCCGGCAAGATTTACAAAAATATTTATTCCAAAATATATAATGATTGTTTTAATTTTCATTTGTCCATTTGTGTGAGTGCGGTAAAATAATGGATTATATTATTTTACTATATTATGCTTTCTTACAAAACAGATGTATTCTGAAAACAATTTAATCAATGTATATCAGAAAATTATTGAATGAAGATTCATATCTTTTTTATAGAAATTTGGGTATATCAATTTAAGAAGGACAAATTTTAAGAAAGTACTTTTGAGATAAATGAATTAAAACTTTATGTATTTAAGTAATAATTACACAACAAATGCATTGCAACATAAAATGAGTTACTACCTAGTAATCAGATTATTTTTTTTTAAATGTGTCTTTCGAATTTTTTTTTTTAGTGTAAACTCTTTTAAAGCCAAAGTTTAAAGTCTAAAAATAAGGTTTAAAATCTTACACAGATTTACAAAATGAGCGTTATGAATCACTAAAGAGTGGAATAACTGGATGATGTTATTTTTTAAATCTGAAGAAATTTTCTGAAATAAAAGAATATGACTATTTTTATAGTGCAAATACTGCGCATAAAGTAGATAATAATGTAACAATTATAGAAGAAAATATGTGTTTTTTTACACGTATGTCTACTCTATATAAAGATTTTTTTCATTATTATTTACTAAAATGTGGAGAAGATTTACTAAAATGTTTTGAGCTCAATATCACATCAATCATGTAATTTAGTAATCATTAACATGTTTTAAAAACTTAAAAACAATATTTTCAAAAACATAATTAATTTTTCCTTTGTAATTTCTGCTGCTTATCTGTTTTTATTTTAAATTCGAAAAATATATTTATGTGCATATAATTTTATTATTTGAAATTGCTGACTTAAGTTTCAAAGTACGGAATTATTTTTTCATTTTTATGAAAACAAATTTCTCTTAAAAACTTCTCTCAAATTTCTCTCTCTCTTTATGAAATTTCTCTTAAATTATAAAGATATAAAAAAAATCCAAATTTTTGCAGGAGAATCAAATAGACGACATTAAAGTCTATATCTTAACATAAGCGACATACCTAGAAATTTCCCGAAAATTTTGTTGATGCCATATTATTTCAACTGCAAACAGATATGGCTAAAAATGTAAATACAGGACTGTCATTCAGTCAAATTATTATTGTTGCCAGAAATATGTTTACAAGATTAATGATTGCGTTCGGAGTTTCTGTAGTACCTTCCATTCTTCTGGTATTATTATACTGTTTCCTTAACTTCTACTGTTGGGCTTTAGATATGAACGCGTTGTGAAAATTGTACATTCAGAAAACCAAAGGCATAATTTATCACCCAACTTTCACAAAGGAATTTTTAGCATATATTTCTTATGTACATAACAAAATTAATTTTTTTAAATTATGCATGATGGACTTAACGGTCAGATTAAAAATAAATGTAAATGAAAATTATAAAATAATTCTTAAGTAACAGTTTCAAATTTCTCATTTAAACTATTTATTTCGATGCTTAGTAAGTTGTGGCAAATACAGAAACATAACCACGATGTCTTTTCATGCATAATTTTTTTAAGTTTTAATTTTATGAATCATGGGATGATGTATTTAGTTAAAGAGAAAATAAATGCTCACTAAAATTACACACGTAGCCTTTGTTTTGTATTTTGGTACTTAGTTATTGAAAAATGTTAAATACTTACAATTATCCAGAATATACGTTTGGAAATTTTGCATCATACAAATTTTAAGACACAAAATTCTCCCACTTCTTTTTTTAAAGCATGGAGATATATACACATATATACACTGGTGTCCAAAAGTTAAGCATAATTGGTAATTAAGTAAGTAATGAAAGAAATATAAATCGAAATGTGGTGAAACTCTAGGTGTGCAAACAAAATAGTACGCGTCATATACTTTCGCGAAGAGTTTTCCACGAAATCGAACAGGGGACCGTCAACAAATTGAAAAAGAACAAAGATCTTTTGGATAACCCTGTCAAAACTAATGTAGCAAAAACGTTCAAACTGCACATTATGATTAAGTGGCTTATTGTAATGTACTGTGTTTATTGTTATAAGGATAGCATGTGTACTCGTAGAGAAATTAAGGTTTTTATAAAAACAGTCCTAAATTTTTCCAAGTTTTTTTCTTATAATTTGCATAGTTCTTAATATAAAATAATGTTCTTTTCTGAAAATATGACAAACATCATTGTACACAATACCATGTCATCAAATTTAAAAAATAATAAAAATTGTATGAAAAATGAGCAGGTTTACTAAATAATTTTTTACTGCGCATGCGTGAACGCTATTAAAATTTCATTTTCATATTATGTTAGATAAATGTATAGAGCAACTTTTTTAAAAAGTTTCAAAAACATAGCTTAAAAATTCTGAAAATTATCGTTTATAGGATGAGATCAAAATCCTTTATTCCCTAAATGAAGCAAAAGATGAGGGGCTGTATCCATATTCCATTGTAATTCCACAATATTACACGGACAACTATATTTGGATAAAACCCCTGACTTTTTTGCTTCCTTTTAGGAATAACGGATTTTGAGTTGATTCTATAGACGATCATTTTTAGAATTTTCAAGCTATGTTTTTGAAACTTTTACAGAAGTTGCACTATACATTTAACTAACACAATATGTAAATGAAATTTTGATATCGTTGACGCATGTGCAGTGGAAAATTATCTACTAAACCTACTCATTTTCCATACAATTTTTATTATTTTTAAATTCTGATGACAGGGTATTGTGCACAACAATGTTTGTCATATTTTCAGAAAAGAACATTATTTTATATTAAGAACTCTGTAAATTATAAGCAAAAAACTTGGAAAAATTTAGGACTGTTTTTATAAAAACATTAATTTCTCTACGAGTATACATGCTATCCTTATAAAAATAAACACAGTACTTTATAATAAGCGACTTAATCACAATGTGTAGTTTAAACGCTTTTGCTACATTAGTTTTGACAGGGTTATCCAAAAAATCTTCGTTCTTTTTCAATTTGTTGACGGTTCCTTGTTCGATTTCGTGGAAAGCTCTTCGCTAAAATATATGACGCGTACTATTTTATTTACATACCTGGAGTTTCACCACATTTCGATTTATATTTCTTTCATTACTTACTTAATTACCAATTATGCTTAACTTTAGGACACCAGTGTATATATAATCCATCAAAATAATTTACTTAGTCTGAATTAGTGTACACCCCCCCCCACACACACAAAGCAAAAACTCTTTTAAAAGTTAAAAAATCAACATGAAAAAATACAAAAAAACATCCTGCAGCCTCGTCAGCGATGGGTTTTTATTTCAGAAAACAGCCAAGCATTCAAATAATTAAATGAAATATGTATATGTATCTGGCCGAAATGGGTTTCTGCCAGAGCAGTGAATAGCAAAATCAAGTGTTAAAACACTCGATGGCTATATTTCGCATACTCCCCCACCGGACCATGTGAAATGTAGCCATCAAGTATTTATTTAAGTGGGGGGATTTAGATACTATTTGTAGAAAATCTGCCAACATACGAAAGATTCTCACTCTTGTATTTGCGTTATTTACTTCTAAATTAATCATAAAAAATGGTTTATTAATGATTTTTTAACATTTCATTTATAACCCTCTCGACAAATTTAACTTGGGATTTTGAAAGATGGGAGAGAAAGGGGCTTATAATCGGTACGATAACTATTGCGGTAATTTTAAAATTTTTACTGTCTTAAAATATTACTGATAATATACGTTACATAAAAGCATCATATAAATAACATCATATAAATAGCATCAAAACATCATATAAATAGCTGTTTTAGAGATGGAAGTAAGTCATTACAGTAAGTTGCAAGTTTAGGCAAATGAAACAGAAAAAATTGCAAAGTTGTTTAACTTAATACTTTTTGCATTAACAATGCATAGAAAAATATTGTTGTAAACCGTTAAGTAAGAAAATGCATAACACTATTGCATTTTAGTAAACATTAAATTTATTTAAAGTACAATTTAATGTAAACGAGCTTGTTGAGCTTTATGTACTTGCTGACAGAAGTGTTTGTGATACTTTCAATATAAAATCAACATTTTATGATGTAAATGTCTTCTATTTCAGAAAAAGTTAGATATTTGATCTGATATTATCTCTCATCAAGTTAATTGAAAGTAACAGAATCGCAGAATGCTTATTGGTGCATTTACGAACTGTTCATTTCTACCTCAAATAGTCTATGCACTATTTCTCCACATGGCTGCCAGAGTTAAATCGATAAATCATTAACATTTCTTAATTTTAGCAGAAAAATAAGTTATTAAAATATTCGTTATTATTCATAATACATGATAAATATTAAAGTTCAATTAAACAAATAATAATATTCGCTTATCAAATTGGGACTGAAATTTTACTTTTGAGATTTATAGACAGTGTTTTTGCTACTGAAGACAAACAAAATGTCAAAGGCTACAAAATTTTTTTATCATTTGTCTACCGATGCTACCGTCTTACCGACGCACACCGAAAGTATATGAATACCTTCGTATGCACACCGTATGCAACGCACTTTACGTATGCACACCGAAAAATTGTGATGTTCACATCTGCCCTACTTTCACATGTATCCCTGTCTCTTCTAATACAAACATACATAGGCGACAAAAGAGTAGTGACTCGCCAGTAACAATAATGAAACAGGGCAGAACATCTTTAAAATTGGATGACAATAAAAAGACATTGCGAAGAAGCTGAATGCCTACAAATGTTAAACACGTTACTATTTTAGAATTTACGACGCGTTTTTTTATCTGAGTAGCACATGCTATACATCGCCCATATCTTTAAAGGTCCATAGATTTAAAATCCTTTACGCAAATTATTTTAATTGATTTGTCTTATTAAATAATCCTTTACGAATGATAATTAATACATTATTCAATAATGTAGGTCTCTGCTTCAGAAAATGTAAGTACACGAGTATTTTAATCGATTTCAAAAATACTCGAAGTAGAATGTTTCACCTCATTTTTTAGACAGAATATAAGAGATTCCGATATTAACAGGTAGAATTTAGGCAGACATTTAGACAAAATATAACAGATTTAGACAAATTCATAACAGAAACAGCACTCTTTTTTATTTAAATACTGTAAATATATTTTGGTCACTAGCATACTGATCTCAAACTTAATCTAACTGCATCTAAGTTGAATAATCGTCAATGAAAGAATAGTTATAAAGTTTAAAATAATATATTTTCGCATCTAAAAAGTTCTTATGTTGACAATTTTCGAACAAATAATCTACCAAGAAACTGCAGAGAAAATAGCTTATATAATTTGAAACATGTAGATTTATTTAGCCGAAATGCAATGCAATTCGCGAAGGAAACACTAATTACAACATTGAAATACGAAAACTTTTGTAATAAATACCGTGACTAAAGCTATCACACGATTCTAAAAGACTCGTTTAAAAGGGCTCAGAAGCCGCAGATATGTTAGGCAACATGCAACAGTTATTTAATCTTGATTCGTTTCTATTTAAATATTTTAGATAGGACAGAATTTGGTATTTAAGCTTTTCTGTTTTGTTCAGATTGAGAATTGCTTAAAATATTGAATATTGTGGATAAATGATGTAAAGATTGTACATGCATAGCTTAAAAATTTCTTTGTATATTTTGTTTTCAGAAAGGATAATTGTATTTATTATAAAATGATTCTTTAGTTTTAAATAATACTCCATACACGTTGATTTTGATAGTCGATTTTACCTTGAGTAGCCAGTGAGCCAGCTTTGGATGCATTGTCTACTTTTAATAAAATTGTATGAACTATATTTAATTACGCCTCCTAGTTGTAAATTCACGAAATGGAGATTAATCTTAAAGTCCAAGTGATACGAAACATTTTTCAGTGACAAAGTTGTAGGACATCCCCGATTTAGTAAAAAAAGACGGTAATTAGTAATTTGTACGGATGGAGTACTACGGAATTGTACGGATTTAATATGAATTCGAAATATATTATTTAGAAAAAAATAATCGAAGAGGAAATTTATTTTACACTTACAACAATCTATACACTTTTAAAAACTAGGCAAATAGAAATTCTTAAAGTCTATTTTTTTTTCTTTTTTTTTTAAATAAAAAACGCGAAATGATTTGTTTTTTCTTAATTGCTTCTATACGCTGCAGTTTTGTTTCTTTATAATTATGTAAGGGAGCGTAACGGTTTGAGAAAATTGCATTTGTGTAAGCCTACAGATTTTCTTTCACTTCGCTTCATAAAATTTAAACAAAACACTTGTATCAATATGAAATATTTTGGTCTATGCTTATCACATACCCATAGAAAAAAAAATATTCAGGATGTATAACTCATTCATCCGAAAATAAAAAAACTGTTAGCGTGAAAATATCTTTAATATTCAAACCTGAAGTATCATGTTTTTACGTTTAAAAAATGTACTAAAAGTTTCGGTTTGTATAAAGAGGAAATTATTTTTGGATCTTTCAGTTCGGATATTTTGAATATTGTTAACTTATGATTGGTAAAATTTGAAAAATATTTGTATATATATCGCCATGACTATAAATTTATCAAAACTTTTCTAATAAATCTTCAATGAAAGTTTTTGAAACCCTTTTACAATATTTGAAACAATATTTGAAGCATCAGAAAACAGAATAAATAAAGAGACGAGAAAAATAAATCCTAAGTTTGATTAAAAAGAAAAGTTACATGCAATTCAAGAACACTGTTTATATTATTAGTGAATGCATGTTTAATGTTGAATTTATATCTTCTGTACAATATGATACTAAGAAACAAGATGCTTAATACCATTCATAAAACAAGAATTTTGAATCTTTATTGTTAAAGAACGTATTGGATGAGTGGTGTGAAATAAAACTACTATAGAAGTAACAATTATTCGTATATTATATTGTGAGTATATTTAAATAAATATTTTCCAAGTTTGTGAGATGGTTTGCAAATGTTATTTTTCTAAACGTCTATCTGTCGTATATATGGGATATAGTCAAAAGTGGTTGATCTCTAGAACACAGTACATAATTAGAAAATCATTCATCTTTCATTATTTGGAAAAAAAGCATATTTCCAATTCATCTGTGCACTAAGAACATTTTATTTTATTTTGTCACTTATAACCATTAGCTGCTGTTTATGAGTTAAAAGCTTAAGTTTTGAATGCATCCTTTACATTAAGGCAAGTTTACATTAATGAATATCTAAAGTACATTATTCTGTCCTTTTAACAATATGTTTAAGCTTGTAATTTTTTATGTATTTTGCAGTCTTTTAATACTGGCAGTTTCAGTCAACCAGGCTCTTTTTTTATAAATGTCATGCCAAATTTTGTAAGGGACTCTTTACATTAGGAAAGACCGTAAAACAACGAATGTATGAACAATGGAAGTCGTAGAGTACCTCTTCACTAATCTTTCCCCTTAAACGGTAGCTTCTTTTAAATGAGGACCTCAGAAGCTAAGGGGTATAAGTGAAAAAAATTTTAAAAAATGCACTTAGTGCACAGATGACACAGAAATATGCTTTTTATCAGATAATGAAATATAAATAATTTTCTAATTATGTGCTGCATTCTAGAGATCAAACACTTTTGACGAATAATAATCAACACTAATTAATTATAAATTTTACTGAAATTTTACTCTTTATTTTAATATTTATTGAAATAGGAATTCAAAGACCAAAGCAAAAAGAGCAGCAGTTTTCTATTTCAATTCAATCAATTAATATTGATGTTCAAAGTTAAAATCAATTATCATTGAACTCAATTTACTCGAAATTGAATTTTTGTCACTTGTACCCCTTGGTTTTGAGGTCCTCAAATACATGTTCTAGAAATATGGCAACGCATAAAAAGCTAAATTTCTTATTTGTATCGTTTACAGTCTATTTCTAAAACAAATACTATACATAAAATCTATACCAGATTACAATATAAATTTTAACTAAAAGTACATTTCTATCATCTACAATTTATGCTACAATAGCTAAAACCTTTATTCAAGAAACGTTTTAATGCTTTTTTCTCCACCAGAAATTAAATTTTAATGGAATTATTGCGCAAAGAAAGCACTTCGTTCTTTCAATGGTCTTTTTATGCTTGATTTTGTAAACATTGTTTTATGCACTCAATGGTTCCGCACATGTTTAAAGTCATACCGTTACTTCAAATAAATCTCAGCTTCAAAGCAGCCGAATATTTCATTTAGAAACATTTTCTTGGAAATTGTTAATGGGAATTGTTTTTGTTCAATGAAAAAACTTCTAAACTGAATTCAACATTTTTTAAATTGATTTACCTTTTCTAACTCATGTAAATATAATAGATATTTAAGACAATAAAATAAAAATGTTACATGATAAATATGGGAGAACATTTTATTTTCTTTAAAAAAGTATTTGGTAAAGGTTAAAAAATGACTAGAGAAAAACGCGAAGTGAAAGTTAGAGTCGCGAAGTATTTCCATGCGTTTCTGTGATTCACTTATAATAAAGGAAATATACAGGATTTAAAACATAAATATTATTCTAAGTACTAGAAGACAACGGAAAAGTGTGTAATATAAAAAAGTAACATAAAACAATTAATTAAAAAATCTCTGATATGGCAACGTATAAGAAGTTGAATTTGCCATTCATATCGTTCACAGCCAATTTCTAAAACAAATGTAAAACATAAAATCTATACTTGATTTCAATATAAATTTTTATTGAAAGCGTATTTCTATAATTTATAGTTCATGTTATAATTGATAAAATTTTTATTTAAGTCACCCTTTAATGAATTTTTCTCTATGAAAACTTATAGGTTTAATGAAATTAAAGCGCAAAGAAAGATTTTGTTATTTCTAAATTCTTTTCATGTTTGAATTTTTTAAACATTATTTCATGCAGTCAATGGTTCCGCACATGTTTAAAGTCGTACGTTACTTCAAATAAATCCAGCTTCAAAGCAGCCGAATATTTCATTTACACAAATTTTCTTTTACAATTGATGTGAATGATTTTCGTTCAATGAAAAAACTTCTGAACTGCATACAATATTTTTTAGATTGATTTATCTTTTCTAACTGATGCACGCATTAAAGATATTTAAGACAATAAAACAAAACAGTAACATGATAAATATGGAAGAACACTTTATTTTTTTTAAAGTATTTGGAAAAGATTGATAAGTGTCAAGAAATAAAAGTGAATGAAATGAAAACGTGAGGATCAGGATGTATTTCCTTGCGTTTCATTGATTCACTCACGAGTTTTAAAAAAGGAAATACACTTGATTTAAATTATAAATAGTATTATTAGTTTTTGAAAGCAATGGAAAAGTATGTAATATAGAAAAGAAACATAAAAGAATGAATAAAAATCTCTCACTGGGTTTTCAATTGAAAACTCATTTCTATCACTTATAGTTTATATTAAAATTTCTAAAACCTTTAATTAAATCATTCTTTAATTTATTATTTTCCATGAGAAATTCACTGTTTAATGGAATTAATGCGAAAAGAAAGACTCCATTCGTTCAATAGTCTTTTCCTTTTTTATTTTTTATACATTTATTCTTTCATACAGTTAGTGGTTCCGCACATATTTAAAGTCATATGTTATTTCAAATAGATCTCTACTTCAAAGCAGCCAATTATTTTATTTGGAAACACTTTTTTTTTAAAGTGAAGAGAATTGTTTTTGTTCCGTAAAAAATTTCTACGCCGCGTTCAGTATTTTTAAAATTGACTTATCTTTTTATAACTGATGTACATATTAAAGATATTTAAGACAATAAAATAAAACAGCATCATGATAAGTATGGCAGAATATTTTTTTTCTTTATAAAAGTATTTGGAAAAGGTTAAAAAGTGACACGAGAAAAACTCGAAATGAAAATTTGAGGATTGCGATGTATTTCCTTGCGTTTCTTTGATTCACATACGAGTTATAATAAAGGAAATATTCTTCATTTAAAATATAAATAGTATTATAAGTCATTGAAGGCAAAGGAAAAGTATGTAACATAGAAAAGAATCATAAAAGAATTAATTAAAAAATCTCTAACAGGGTTTTCAATTGAAAACACACTTATAGCATTTATAGTTTGTATTAAAATTTCTAAAACATTTATATAAGTCCACACTTTAATGCATTTTTCTCCATAAGAAATACAATATTTAATGGAATTAATGTGCAAAGAAAAAAACTCCATTCACTCAATGATCTTTTAATGTTTGATTTTTTATAAACATTCTTTCATACAGTCACTGATTCCGAACATGTTTAAAGTCATACGTTACTTCAAATATATCCAGTTTCAAAGCAGCCGAATATTTCATTTAGACACAAATTCTTTTACAATTGATATGAATTGTTTTCGTTCAATGACAAAATTTCTAAAGTGCGTTCAATATTTTTAAAATTGATTTATCTTTTCTAACTGATGTATGTATAAAAGTATTTAAGACAATACAATAAAACAGTAACATTATTAATATGGCAGAACACTTTATGTTCTTTCAAAACGTATTTGAAAAAGTTGAAAAGTGACAAGAGAAAAACTCGAAATGAAAATTTAAGGATCGCGATGTATTTCCTTGTCTTTCTTTGATTCACTTAGGCGTTATAATAAAGGAAATATACTTGATTTAAACTATAAATAGTATTATATGTCTTTGAAGACAATGGAAAAGTATGTAATATATAAAAGAAACATAGAACAATTAATAAAAAATCTCTCGCAGGGTTTTCAACTGAAAATACATTTGTCATCTATAGTTTTTATTAAAATTTCTAAAAGCTTTATATAAGTCACTCTGTAGTACATTTTTCTCCATGAGAAATTCAAGATTTAATGGAATTAATGAGCAAAGAAAGTCTGCGCTCTTTCAATGGTCTATTCATGTTCTATATTTTTTTAACATTCTTTCATGCAGTCACTGGTTCCGCACATGTTTAAAGTCATACGTTACTTGAAATAAATCTCAGCATCTAAGAAGCCAAATATTTCATTTAGAAACATTTCCTTTGCAATTGATGGGAATTATTTTTTTCAATGAAAAAAACTTCTAAACTGCGTTCGATATTTTTCAGATTGATTTATCTTTTCAAACTGATGTAAGTATTATAGATATTTAAGGCAATAAAATAAAAAAGTTACATGACAAATGTAGGAAAACATTTTATTTACTTTTAAAAAGTATTTGGAAAAGCTTAAAAAGTGACAAGAAAAAATATCGAAATAAAAATTTGAGGATCGCGAAGTATTGTTATGCGTTTCTTTGATCCCCTTACGTGTTATAATAAAGGAAATATACTTGATTTCAAACATAAAAAGTCTTTGAAGAGAATGAAAAGTATGTAATATAGAAAAGAAATATAAAACAATTAATTAAAAATCTCTTATATGGAAAGGTATGCATCAAGGAATTCAAATGAATTAGATGTTTTAGAACCAAAACTTTCTTAAAGTACAGGTCGCCATATCTGAAGATTCATTAAATAAAGCAAATATTACTTTATAAAAATTCTGGTAAAATGTTCTTGAAAGTTCTTGAAGCGTTCAAATCTTTTCTAATCATTTTCTTTTCCTCTTCAACAAATGAAGTTCTTTTGTAGATAATCCACGTTAAAAATAAAATAAAATTTGAAAATTACATAAAATCTTGAGAGCGAGAGTCAGCTGAGATATTAATGACTAGAGAAAAATTGCGACCACCTTCATAATGGAGAAAACTGTGTATAGTACTCTTAGATTGATCCACGCTTTTTGTTTCACGCTTAGACATTATTCTCATAATTTATTTTTCATTTTAGATATTTTTATCACTAGTCAAGCATTTTTGAGATCCAAATAGTAATTTGAAAAAATTCTACGAAAAATTTTGATAAACGGATTTGGTAGTTTGGCGTTCCATTGGTCTTCTTTACCCCCAAACAAATGTGTGTAGGCAAGTATAAAGAAGAACTATAGTGGTCATAATTTCCTTACTAGTGGTCTTATTCCCCTATAGTTTTGTGAGTTTTTGACGGAATAATTATAACCATGTTTTTAACTTAATAAAAAGGGGGGATTATGATAATTAAAACTTTTAAATGGTGTTTTTAATGGGTCAATGATATTTCCTATGTACAAAGAAAAAAAAAAAACACTTTTCCAAATAGATAAAAAGAGTAAAGAAAAGTAAAAAATTGTCATAATTACCCCTCCTCATACTATATTTTCTGTATCTTACATCATTTACCATCTGTCATCCACGGAAAGCTGATTCGTGTTGATAAATCTAAAAGGAAATTCATATATTCTTCATAAGTGATATTAGCAACAAAAAATTCCCTATAGTAACACAAACAATTTCAAGTGTTGTTTCGATAGAAAATTTTTTTTGGCATAGAACTCTACTAATTCAATGTATCTGAGAGTAAAAAATATGTGGTTAAGTGAAGACACAAATGGAAAGCTACGCCCACTTATCTCAATTTTTCTCGAACATTTTATATTCATTTATTACATAAAAATAACTTTTTCAAGCGTTTGTGTAGGGGAGAGGGGGGCACCTTTGAACTGGGGACACTTTTGAACACTCTAAATATTTTCTTCCAAATAAAAAAAAAAAAATTATATAGCAATGTATTACTACTGCTTCAATGATATAAGAATACGAAGCTTCACCATTTTGTATGAACAATACTGTCTAAGCAAGGTATGTATTTTTCTCCCTCTTGAATCTAAACTTAAGGAAATAAAGTTGTAAGATTTTTACTCACAATATATTTTATCCCTAAAATTTTAATTTATTGTTCAATAGTTAAATAAGGTTATTAGCTTTAGTTTATAAGCTTTGTTTTATTCTAATTCTTGAGCTGAATTTAGTAAATAGCCATAATGTTAAACTCCAGGTGACGGGGCACCATTGAACAAAAAAGGGTGAGGCATCTTTGAACAACGAAAAAACACCGAATAAACTGGAGTTATATAATAATTAAAAACATTTAAAAAGAACATTTAAAACTATGAAGTAAAGAGTTGTTTGCGGATTTAAATGTTATTATTTTGGGGATTTTTGTAATGTGAAAGTAGATTAATTACGAATCTCCAAGAACATGGACTTATACTCTTAGCCCCCCCCCCTACCCCCCGCTTACTGCACTCATAGATTCCAACCTCTGGATGTATCAGTATTTGGAAGTTTAAAATTTAGATTGATGTTGGCATTTATTTATTGGATAATTGAAATACTGGATACACAATAATGATTCATGATTTCGCAGTTTTGTCAAATTTTATATCAGATTTCTTCATGACAAGTGTGAATGAAAAATTTTAACTTTCCAGAAGCACCTGTGATTGCATTGGTGTATTTAAAGAATACTGTAAAACAGTTTTCACAACCAAACATAACAGGGGGGACACTCTGTGATGTCTCAACAATGAGTTTAGCATGAACTTTGATGGATTTAACTTTGATTAAATAATAAAAAAATAGCAGTTTCAATAAAATGTAGTTATTTAATTTTATTCATATTATTTTATATATCTGAAACATAAGTAAATTTTTATAAAAACTTTCAATATTTTTACATTTTACTCACTTGTTCAAAGGTGCCCCTTGCTTGTTCAAAGGTACCCCTACATGGGGCAGATTTGAACAGAAATCCTTCAACTTTTTAAATCCTCACAACTTATTTAATTTACATGGAAACCTTTTACTTTCTGGTTCATATGATGAAGAAATGCAGTCTTTTTATTATGTAATATTTAAAACGCAATAAATATAATTCAAGTAAGAATTCTATTGATTTTCTAAAAAATTGTTCAAAGGTGCCCCCTTGTCCCCTACACTTAGTTTAGGTATTTGATAAAACTGTGCAAGAACTTCACACAAATTAGAACATTAACTGAAAAATTTGAAAGAGCTAAAAAACTTTAAAAACTAATTACATAATAAATTACTCGAAAGATTCCGATTAAAAAAAATTTGGTGTTAAAGTATAAATATAAGATCATATGTGGCAGTCAGATAAAAAAAATAATAATTAGTTTCAGTAAAAAGAAATTTCTAAAAATACGCAATCTGTAGAAAATTGCCATTGCTCTAAAATTAAATGTTTTAGTCGCAGAAAAAACTGTCTGTCAAAACTCTTAAATATAATCCCGTCAATATGAATCTCAAATTTCATTAAATTTCGACAGGTAGTTTCCCAGAAAACAAATATTAAAGATCGGATATGTTCTATAGGATCGCACCTAGTCTTGTATATTTCAAATGATTTGACACTTTTTTTTAATACTTTGAAACTGCATTAGCTCAAAAGAATCAATGTTGAAACCAATTTATTTTATCAAGAATGTCAAACCGTATAATACAGAAAAATATATGTTCTATAAACAAATACTTAAATGTACGATAATTATATTGACAAACTGTTTGGCTCTACAATTTTCGTGTTTTTCACAAAAGAAAAAAAAATCCAATTTAAATTATTTCATAAACGTGTTAGAAACGATAGATTATCAGCTTGATAGATATGCTTGACAGATAACAGTGCTGAAAGCTTAATAGAGTTATCATTTTTACTAAGCAAATGTACTACTTACAAATTGGAAATTTTTGTATTTCTGTATTTTTGTCATTCTGTATTTTTGTCAGTCTTTCAAAAATTTAAGAACTCTAAGTTTCCTATTAGATAATTTCCATATTTGAAAAAGAATGAAGACACTAAAAATGCATCCTCTAAACGTTCTGTTTCTATAATTAAATAAAAATTATTCTAATATTTAAAGTATTGTAACGGTTGGGTGCTCGTGCTGGGAGTTAAATGCAGACATACTCAGGAATTAAGATAAAAACACAGTTTATTAAAAACTATAGGGGCTTAAGGGAAGTGGAGCAAGTCTTAATTTTCACAACTGAGAAAATTACTAAAAGATTAAATTCATACTCACAGCTCCGGAACTAGCTCAATCGTGGCACCTCTAATTACTTCTCAGCTATCCTTTAGCTAAGCTGCTAAATAAAACTTAATTAGACAGCCCGTGGCTGTATGTAATTCTTTATTCACTTTCAGATAATCAAAATGCAATTACTATTAAATGTCTTACCACCGGCCCACTTCTCTAGTCGAATACCAAAACTCCTTCACAACTCACTGTAGGCTCGATGCTACTTAGTAATCTGCTAGATACCAGCGGGAAACACACTTCGCTGACTAATATCACTAGACACACGCTTTGCTGGCTATTGCCAGAGACACCACTGCTAGCTGACTAATGCTCTGCTGTCTATCGCCAGAGACACACCACACACATTCAAACTCCAAGCTTTTATACGCTGCAAACTGAGATACTTCAAATTAACATATTACTACTAACCGCGAGCCATAACTGTAGAATCCGAAATAGACACACACACTCTAGAAAGTTAAAGTAAAAGAGAGGGTAGATGTCGCTTTTACGTTTACACATGTTAAATTATTGACGTCACGATCTCAGAAATACTAAAGTGCCTTTATGACAAAGGTCACTCCCTCACAACCCCCCCCCCCTCGGATTCCACTGAGAAAAAGGGCTGGGCCAAATGCATGCCCAGAACTTTTTCTTGTTATAAATTTCAAACCGTATAAAACAAAGTGATGGGTGAAATTTAGCGCCGAAACATAACTTTTAAAATATTACACTTTAACCCATCACAACAAAACCTCAGTTTGCCTCAAATATTCACATATTCAATTCAACCATCCTTCTATCTTAAAAATAGCCTCCGTGAAACCTTTCAAAACTCTTAAAACTTTCAAAACTAATTATTTCCGCTTTCAAAACAACCCACTCCACTGGGAGTGCTAAAATACATTAAAGCACTAAATTTTCGAAATTTTCCTCAATATTGAAATACAACTGTAACTTTACCAAAAATTTCCCCATAAAACCAAGGCAACACTAGATACCGGGCTTGCTCATTCCTTTCGTGACGTCACAAAAGGTGGCTGAATGACATCCAACGATTGGTACAAAACGATGGGTGCGTCACTTTGAACCCTGTTTGTACCAATCGCAGATAGCGGCTAGCCACCTTTTGTGACGTCGTGATAAGGAATGAGCAAGCCCGATATCTAGTGTAGCCCTGATAAAACTTTCCCAACACTAGAATTTGCACCAAGTCCAAAAAACCCAATGCGCAAAAATTTTCCTAAACAAAATTCCGAACTCATCTAAAATTAACTTCACTTCGTACTACCATAACTCTGCTACTACGTAATACCTACATACCCATTAGCCAATGAACTAACTCCCAAAACTTCTTCAGAACTAGCTCCACTTTCACAATATTTGGGGCATATACGTACAGCTTCACATAGCTGTGCTTATGCAATAATCTACAATATCAAATTTACAAAATGACGTCATCATATGACTCTTCATCTGTATAACTAAAAGAAAAATAGCAATATCAATATTTAACACAGGTATATTTCCCTGCAAGAAAATCACATTAACGTTCAATTTTAATACAATACAATTTCATATTCAAATGCAACATAAAACTTCGCAACTTGCGGAAACCATTCCCAACTAAAGTACAAACGTAACACATGAACCACGAACGGTAAGAAGAAAGTTAATTCATTAAATGTTAGTATAAGAGATAGAAACGCGTGTCAAGGACTTCTTGACCGCAAAACACGTGCACGCCTGACTCGCGGCGCGTGTACAAAATAACCCAAATTACTATCTATACTTTCTTAAAATTAAACATACATTAACATATATTTTATAACACATGAACAGTATAACAATATAATAACATTTTAACAACTAACATAACAATTCAACAATAGATCCAGAATTTTTAAAAGCAGTTAAGACCAAAATTTCAAACATACATAAACTAACAATTTTGCAAACAAATTTTGAACACAATTAAGCACTAATCGCGAGTCCGTCAAAAAATTCCAAAAATGGCCAAAAATACCAAACAGTCTCTCTGCTTTTTATTCCTTCACATTGCTACCACATATATGCACTCTAATAGAAATTTAATAAGGAATATGATCACCTAAGCATAGAGATGATTCGCTGCTAGCCGGCTTCATACTACAGGATGGCTTTCTCCTCTTGTCCCAAAAACCTTGCACGAAGGATCTTTCGTCATCAGAACTGTACGGTGACGCCACAGTTGACTGTCGTGCCTGCAGCCTGGTCCTGAATGGATGCCGTGGGATACTTGTAGGTTCCTCTCGACGACTCTGCTCTGGCCGGTTCGCTGAGGTCACTCCATGGCGAGATTCACACTGCTGATGCCGGTAATCTGAATGTTGTCTCCTCTTTCTAGACGCACCCGAAGTTACTGAAGATTCTAGGCCGCATATTTCAGATGTGTATATTGCTGGGACGATTACTGTTTCTAAACCAATAGGAGACCGTCATTATCACGGTCAAGTACACGCCCACACAGTTTGATTGACAGGAACTCGTGGACAATTGATCGTGTGTGTTTAATATTTATTTGTACTCGGATTGTTTGAATTTGTACTCGGTAATTAAAAATTAAAGGTACGAAAGATTTTTTTTTTTTCAAAATGACTGAATTTTATTTACTTCAATTAGATATTATATATCCTCTGATCCTGAAATAAATAAATAAATAAATAAATAAATAAAAATTAAAGTAAGAATTTTGCTTATACGGATATTTTCGCAGAATACTTTTTTTCCCATTTGTTTAATATATATATAAATCATTTTGGAACGATATTTAGAATATTAAAAGGGTTTGAAATATTTTTTTAATGTCTTATTTATTAATAAAAGACAGCCTCCAATAATTTTAAAAAAAAATCACCAACGGACTCTCGGCCCGCGATGGACTCGAACCCATATCCTCCGGTTTCAAGCTCGACGCTCTAACCATTCAGCCAGTCAGCTCACTTTCATCCGCAACAGATTATCGTTATAATTAGCACCGTCAATTGTCCACGAGTTCCTGTCAATCAAACTGTGTGGGCGTGTACTTCACCGTGATAATGACGCTCTCCTATTGGTTTAGAAACAGTAATCGTCCCAGCAATATACACATCTGAAATATGCTTCTAGGCCACGTTTCTTTCCGGATCTATGCTGTTTCTTATTGGGCAAAAATTCAGACTTTAAAGTACTTTTAACAGTTTGACGAGTGTCCATACGAAATTTTTTCCGAGGATTAATTATTGAAGACGTTGAACTATTGGATAAATTGTGTTTCTGAGGTTGCTGTCTAATAAGTGGAGGAACGGGACAGTTTATAATCTTTTTTCTTTTATGGCACACTGAGTCTGATGTATTTGACACTGCTCTTTTATTTTTATTATCATACTTTGCTCTCGGATTGATAGGCTTTCTACTTTCAATAACAGTTTTTGGAGCTGTTTGACCAAATTTTCTTTTTGAATACTGATGAAAAGAATTAGAAGAAGAAGTGCTGGACTCGGGACACTCATTGGATCGGGAATTTTGCGAAACACCACTCGACACATGAGGACCTTCACTACCATTTTCTCTAAACTTATAAACTCTAACTTGATCCAGATTAACAGTCATTCTTTCACCATTGACATTTACAATCAAATTATTATTCCGAACTTCCAAAACCTCAAACGGACCTACAAACTTCGAACCAAACTTAGCTACTCTCTTTTGACGACTTGAACTTAACCAATGCTTTTCTACTAACACAAAATCTCCAACTTTCACTTCTAACTCCCTCCTACGCATATTATAATACTGAGCTTGCTTTTCTTGCGCTTTTCCCATCTGAACCTGAGCCTCCTTAACCAACCTCTCAATATCTTGGCACATAAACTGACTTTCCGCATCCGACACCATAACTAGCCTTTGAAATGGAGTAATGACTTTTCTGCCCAAAAACAATTCAGCCGGCGTTTTCCCCGTTGACTCGTGAACTGCCGTACGAAGTGCGTACGCAAAATGCTGAAGAAACTGGTCCCAATTTGCATGATGCGAACCAACATAAGAAGAAATCATTTGAATTAATGTACGATTTACACGTTCAGCCATATTAGACTGAGGACGATACGGAACATTAAAAGAATGATCGATCTCCAGCTTCTCACACAGAGCCTTAAATATATCAGAAATAAAACAAGGGCCATGATCTCTAACTACCCTAATTGGTGCACCATATTTAGAAATATAATTATCGAAAAATGCATCGGCAACTGCAGGTGCAGAAGTTTTCCTGAGGGGGACTAACTCTACCCATTTACTAAAATAATCAACTATAACTAGTACAAATCTATATCTTTTAGGATTAGACAATGGATAAGGACCGATTAAATCTACACCTACACATTCATTAGGAAAATTTACTTTAATAGGAATTAATTTTCCAGCTGGACTTACATTTTTATAATTATAACGTTGGCATGTGTTACAGCTGGAGACATAAGCGCGCACTGCTTCCCGCATTTTAGGAAAGTAGCAGAATTCACAAATTCGAGCATAAGTTTTCCTGATTCCTAAGTGACCTGCTAATGGATTATCATGAAATTCTTTCAAGATGGCCTTACGAAGACTAGCCGAAATAAAAACTCTTAATTCCCCACGTAAATTTACAATTTTAGAATAAAAAAGAAGACCATCGATAAGCTTAAAAAATTGGGACCATTTCTCAAACATAGGCACATTTGCGCTCGGGACATCATCAGGGTTTTCCAAATAACGATACAAACTACCAAACTCTTCATCTTGTTTCTGCTCTCTTATCAACTGCTCTCGTGACCTTAACACCAACGAAGACAATCCACAACACTTAATTTCCTCCGTGACCTCTAAACCACCATGCGGGTTTCGAGACAAAGCGTCCGCTACAGCATTTTCCTTGCCAGCCCTATGTTCTATAATCACAATATACTCTGCCAATTTCAAACACCATCTGACCATACGAGACGACAAACCCTTTCCATTCGTTAACTTTGCCAACGCTGAATGATCCGTAATGACTTTAACCGGTATATTAGTGAAAAAACAACGAAATTTATTCAAAGCCCAAATTACTGCAAGACACTCCCTTTCCGTAATCGAATAATTCCTTTCCGCTGCATTTAAAATTCTCGACGCAAAAGCTATAGGTCGACCTTTCTGTGCTAACATAGCTCCAACCCCCACTGCACTCGCATCACAATACACTTCAAACTGAGACGAATAATTGGGGTGAGCCAAAACAGGAGGGGAAACTACTGCCTGTTTTAATAACTCAAACGACCTCTGAGCCGCTGACGACCACACAAACTTTACCCTTTTCCTTTTTAAATTATACAAAGATTCACGTAACTCTGAAAAACGTGGAATGAACTTGGCGAACCAAGCCACCATCCCTAAAAATGTCGCCACTTCCATATTATTTTTGGGGGGATTCATTGGCGTAATTGCCTCAATTTTCTCATTATCTATATTAATGCCTTCACGCGTAATTTTAACTCCTAAATACTCTATCTCTTTTCTCAAAAATTTACATTTTTCCAACTTAACTGTTAACCCAGCATCTCTTTTGCATTGATCTACCTTCAAAATTCTCATCCGAAGTTAATCTCCTTACTTGCGAAGAAACATTCTTGTCCCGTACTCCCCCTCTCCGATCATAACCACCATTCTGCCTATTTCCATACATATATCTATCACTACTCCTAAAATTATTAGCACCACCACAATTCCTATTACCATTACTAGTATTCGACATATTACGCCCAAATCTATTATTTCTACTACTCAAATTATCATGCATAAATCGCTGTCCCCCTCTCAAATTCATACCCCCCTCATTTCTCAAATTACTATTCGTGACAGGTCTCTGACGAGGGCTACGCGAATCCCGTTGATCCGAGCTATGCCGAGTCTCATACTTCGATAAAATCTGGTGCATTTCTGAAAAATTCTTCGGTGCTCTAATTTCAATATAGTCCTGTATATTCGGATTAAAAAGAGGGAAAACTATGTCCAACAATTCCTCAAATGTGATATCTAAATCCAATTTATTTTTTAGTTCAAGCTTACGTAGGTAAAACTTTGATGCCGATTCATAAATATTCTGCTTATTGCAATAGAATTCTTTTCTTAAAATACTTTTATCTTTAAAGGGAGGAAATGCCTTTTTTTAACTCAACCACAGTCTGTTCAAATCTTTTACCTTCATCATTAATCAGAAATTTTCCTATATTCTCTAACCAAAAAAGTCCTTCGCCCTTCAATGAGCACTTAAGCACTACGTATCTATTTTTCTCAGGTATATTATTGAACAGGATATAATCATCTAGTTTGACTAAAAATTCATTAATGTTACCTTCACCGGTAAAATAAACACGTGGCACAATCTCACAATGTTCGACATTTCGTTGGGCGCCATTTGTAACGGTTGGGTGCTCGTGCTGGGGGTTAAATGCAGACATACTCAGGAATTAAGATAAAAACACAGTTTATTAAAAACTATAGGGGCTTAAGGGAAGTGGAGCAAGTCTTAATTTTCACAACTGAGAAGATTACTAAAAGATTACATTCATACTCACAGCTCCGGAACTAGCTCAATCGTGGCACCTCTAATTACTTCTCAGCTATCCTTTAGCTAAGCTGCTAAATAAAACTTAATTAGACAGCCCGTGGCTGTATATAATTCTTTATTCACTTTCAGATAATCAAAATGCAATTACTATTAAATGTCTTACCACCGGCCCACTTCTCTAGTCGAATACCAAAACTCCTTCACAACTCACTGGAGGCTCGATGCTACTTAGTAATCTGCTAGATACCAGCGGGAAACACACTTCGCTGACTAATATCACTAGACACACGCTTTGCTGGCTATTGCCAGAGACACCACTGCTAGTTGACTAATGCTCTGCTGGCTATCGCCAGAGACACACCACACACACTCAAACTTCAAGCTTTTATACGCTACAAACTGAGATGCTTCAAATTAACATATTAATACTAACCGCGAGCCATAACTGTAGAATCCGAAAGAGAAACACGCACTCTAGAAAGTTAAAGTAAAAGAGAGGATAGATGTCGCTTTTACGCTTACACATGTTAAATAATTGATGTCACGATCTCAGAAATACTAAAGTGCCTTTATGACAAAGGTCACTCCCTCTCAGTATATGTGACTGAATTTTAAAGATGTACGTTTAACATTGTTTCAGAACAACTTAAGAAGTATATTTCATATTAAGCAATTTTCACAAGGAAAAAAGATTTAACTCGCCAAAACTGTATCATCTGAATATTCTGTATCATATATTAAACAACGTTGATTCTAATGCTTTCAAAGAATTTTAGACAATGGAATTCAATGGTTATTTCTTTTGTCACTTTATTCAATAAAAAATGTCGAAGCTGCAATTACACGAAACTCTCACACGGCTGAAACCAATCAATTTTTTTTCGAAATGTTCTTTTCTCAGAAGAATATTTTTTTACTTTCTCCCGTTATTTTTCTTATACTCTCTCTATCTCTGCAATAAACCTCACAGAAATGAGAAAAGCACTGCAGTCCTGAAATTTCTCTGCAGTAGTTTCTTCTGATCTAACAATGAAAACTTTTTAGACTTCGAAATTTAATGTTACCTTTGAGCATTTTGCTTTGCGAAAACTAGAAGTAGGGGCTAGGTAAGTACCATTATTTTTATATTAAATGCTTTTACTTGAGAAAAAAAATTTGGTCAAGAAAAGTCTGGAAAGATTCGAATTTTCTGCCGATTTAGAAAAAAATAAGATCTGAAAGATTCAATTCAAAAAATCCAGAATTTTGATTTAGCGTACATACAATTTAAAAAAATTATTTAATAAATTAGTATAAATAATTTTCCATGCATTTTTACAATAAATAATTTAAAAAAATTAAACTAATTTAAAAAACGGGAAAAATCCATGTTTGTCGCCAAACATACAGGCAAATTTCGCCATCTATGAGCGAAGTTTGTAACTGATTATTTTTAGTCGCTTGAAATAAACTTTTTATCGTGAGAAATATTTTAATCCAAATCGCACTCCTGTACGACAATTACTTGATTTTATAAGTTTTGAAATGTGTCAGGGACTTCTGGAGCACCCTGTATTTTTGTCATTCTTTCAAAAATTTCAAAACTGTAAGTTTCCTATTAGATAATTTCCATGTTCTAAAAAGAATGAAGTCACTAAAAATGTATCTCCTAAACGCTCAGTTTCTTAAATTAAATAAAAATTATTCTAATACTCAAAGTATCTGAGACTAATGAATTCTAAAGTAGTTCGTTTAACATTGTTTCAGAACAATTTAAAAAGTACATTTCGTATCAGGTAATTTTCATAATGAAAAAAGTTTTAAGTCACCAAAAATGTATCATTTGCATATTCTGTATCATACATTAAATAAAATTGATTCTAATGATTAAGTACCTTAGACAATTGAATCAAATGGCGATTCCTTTTGTCACTTCTTTCAATAAAAACGTCGAAGCTGCATTTACACGAAAGTCTCTCACGGCAGAAACCAATCAATTTTTTTTAGAAATGTTCCTTTCTAAGGAGAATAATTTTTTTTAAACTTACTCCAGTTATTTTTCTTATATTCTCTCTATCTCTGCAGTAAATCTCACAGAAATGAGAAAAGCACTGCAGCCTTGAAATTCCTTCGCAGTACTTTCTTCTGATCTAACAATGAAAACATTTTAGACTTCGAAATTTTATGTTACCTTTGAGCATTTTCTTTTGCGAAAACTACAAGTAGGGGCTAGATAAGTACCTTCATTTTTATATTAAATGCTTTTACATGAGAAAAAAGTTTGGTCTAGAGAAATCTTAAAGGATTCGATTTTGCAGTCGATTTAGAAAAAAAATCTGAGAAAAATATTTGAAAGAAAATTTAGAAAAACATCTGAAAGATTCAATTCCGAAAAACCAGAATTTTGATTTAGCGTACATATAATTTAAAAAATATATTTATTGACTTAGAATAAATAATTTTCCACACATGTTTTTACAACAATTACTTAAAAAAATAAACTAATTTGAAAATCAGGAAAAATTCGTGTTTGTCACCAAACTTACGGGCAAATTTCGCCACTTATGAGCGAATTTTGTAACTGATTTTTTTTAGTCGCTTGAAATAAACTTTTTATCGTGAGAAATATTTTAATCCAAACCGCACTCCTGTACAATTACTTTACTTTATATGAAGTTTTAAAATGTGTTGGTAACTCTTGGGGCACTTTGTATTTTTGTCATTCTTTCAAAAATTTCAAAACTGTGAGTTTCCTATTAGATAATTTCCATGTTCTAAAAAGAATGAAGTCACTAAAAATGTATCCCCTAAACTCTCGGTTTCTTAAGTTAAATAAAAATTATTCTAATACTCAAAGTATCTGAGACTACTGAATTCTAAAGTAGTTCGTTTAACATTCTTTTAGAACAATTTAAAAATTACATTTCGTATCAGGTAATTTTCTTAATGAAAAAAGTTTTAAGTCACAAAAAATGTATCATTTGCATATTCTGTGTCATACGTTAAATAACGTTTATTCTAATGATTAAGTACCTTAGACAATTGAATCCAACGGTTATTCCTTTTGTCATTTCTTTCAATAAATAAGTCGAAGCTGCATTTACACGAAAGTCACTCACGGCAGAAACCAATCATTTTTCTTCGAAATGTTCCTTTCTAAGGAGAATAATTTTTTACTTTTTAAAGTTATTTTTCTTAGACTCTCTTTATCTCTGCAATAAACCTCGCAGAATTCAGAAAAGCTCTGCAGTCCTGAAATTCCTCCGCAGTAGTTTCTTCTGATCTAACAATGAAAACTTTTTAGTCTTCGAAATTTAATGTTACCTTTGAGCATTTTGCTTTGCGATAACTACAAGTAGGGGCTAGATAAGTACCTTTATTTTTATATTAGATGCTTTTACTTGAGAAAAAAGTTTGGTCAAGAGAATTATAAAAGGATTTGATTTTGCAGCCGATACAGAAAAATTAGCATCCTTCAAAGATTCATTTATGAAAAACTAAAATTTTGATTTAGAACTACAAATAATATTTAGTAGGGTCAGGTGAGATAATTATGATTTAGGGGGTAGTTATGACCACCCCTATAATCGCGAAAGTTGTGTATTTTAAAATTTTATTTCATGCTTAGATATTAACGTCATAATGTATTTTTTATTTTAGACATTCTTTATCACTAGTCTGAAGCCTTTTAGAGATCCAAATAGCAATTGTAAACAAAGTCTACTAAAATTTCTAATAAACGGATTAGTCAGATTTGAGTTCTAATGGTATTATTTACTCCAAATAAATGTGTGTAGGCAAGTATAAAGAGGAAATATAGTGGTCATAGTTTTTCCACTAGAGGTCTTACTTAACCAAAATTTTTGAGATAACGAGTTTTGATGGGGTAATTATTATCACCTTTTTTCCTTAAAAAGAGAAAATACTATGCGAATTAAAACTTATAAGAAGAGTTCTCAAAGGCACAAAGTTATTTTTTATGTACTAAAAACGCGAGTTTTCTAAATAGAAACAAGTAAAAAAAATAACAATGTTGAAAATATAAAAAGTGGTCATAATTACCCCTCCTGATTCTACATTGTTTTACAGTAATTAGTTAAAAACTATGCTTTTTGTTCGCAAAGAACGTAGAGTGAGATGTTATTTTTTTCCTGAAATACAAAGACATTTTTTAGTTAAAACCTTTACGATATAAAAGGTACTGAGATGATCATTTAAAACTTCTTGTGAATTTCAAATTACTCTCCATATAAAAGATCAGGAAATAAGGAAATTTCATATAAGGTACCCTGGGGTAATAACGCCACGTTAAGGTTCTACCAATTTTCACGGCTCAGTTTTAGTTTGTATTCTTCAAACAAATATATGTTTTGATACAGCAACTCATTGACTATCTCTATAAAAAAAATAATTTAACAGATATGTATTCATAAAATGTAATGGCGTGATTTCTTGACCAATGCTATTTGGCGTTATTACCCACCTATATGGGTAATAACGCCATGCAAACAAAACTATGAAATAAGATGGAATAATTGCATGTAGATTGCCCAATTCTAAAAATACAAATTCTACAAACTTAGAAATTGACAAATTGCATTCTAAGCTATTGAAAATGTTCAATTTTTTGTGAAAGTGTAAGAAAAATAAAGGTGTGTTGTGGGGAAGGAGGATGAGGCAAAAGAATATCAAACTGTGAGCTTCTATTTGCTTAAAAAGGACCTCTTAAATAGAATTATTAGAAACATTGCATAGTTTTAACTGTGTTTATTTGAATCAGTATTTAGGATGTAGCTCGGCCACTGTAGGGAATCAACCGGGGTATTAATGCCAAGGATTGGCGTTATTACCCCATTATAGTTATTGCGCTGTACATTTTAAATTACAAATTATCTCGAGAAGATATCCAAAATCTTCAACAACATTTTGAAAGTCCATGAAATGTACTACAAATTTACGTAATTAACAAAGTATTTCCGGATAAAAAAATAGTCTTCACATCACGAAACGTATCTCGCAAATTTTAGATCAAGCGTTAATTTTAGTTGCTTGTAAAAACAATAGGACCTAAAAATGAAACAAATTAACTTGAAGCTGTTTTTTGCGATTTATATGACTCAAAACTCCTCTGTGCAGAGCACATAGGTGTCATTTACGAGATTATTTCATAATTATGCAAAATATTAGCGCGTGGCGTTATTACCCCGCCTGGCGTTATTACCCCAGACCACCTTATTAGTTTTTAATATTAAAACTCATATAATGTTATCAATGCCATTCTAAACTCTTATTTAAAATTAAGTAATTTTTTAAAACTAACAATGATTCGGCGCCAAAAATATATTATTTTGCTTGTTCTATCTGTACTTATAAAATAAAATTTTGCTCCTTTTCTGGTGAAGGTGAGGACGTAGGAATATCTAATGCGCTTTCAAGGTTGACAGTTTGGAGAATGGTAGTCCAAGGTCTCTTCTGCTGCCCATAAAACTCACAATTTCAAATCTCTAATAATTAGCTGATTTATTAATTATAAACAAAAAAGAACTTTCATCGAAATTCATACTTTTCATTTTTAGTCCTCGCTAATTACCAGAATCTGATTTACTGGACGGAATGAAACTGAAAAACAGAAAGCTGAAGTTCAACAAATCTTTTTATCATTCTTTGCTGTTAATGTCATTCTGTAAAAAAGGTTAAAAACGGAAGATATATTCTGAAAGATCACACTGTTGCCTCGTAAATACCGTAATCAGTTAAAAAATGCTAAATAAAAAATTCCCCTTTGAAAAAAAAAATCAAAATGGGACGTTATCACATTTCTCTCTTCTCATAAACGGCATCGTCTCTCAGGGTACAGTTTTGGAGGAATCGGTTTACAAAAAAGTACGTATGTAAAGAACAGACATTATTCTCTTCGAAGATTTAATGTGTTTTGAAAAATAAGAATTGTATCCTTTTCTTTGCCTAAATATTGTATTTCGGTACTATCTGTTTAGAGCGTCTCTGCAGACCGGATTTAAATCAAATGCTAAAATTTCGAAAGAGTCGAAGAAGTAACATTTTTAAACATTGGATGAAAATTTCAACAAAAAGAACTAAAAACTGAGGGATTTCTGCGCAATTTTGGTTGACTTTAACTCACGTATTCACTAATAAATATACATATTCTTTGCAACATTTAAAGAAGATACAGTTATATTTATAAAATTTCAAAATATTAGGTAAATCGGACGATAAGAACAACTTTTTGTTCATTATGCTAATAGAACCGATAAAAAGAATAACAAATGCAAGAAGAAAGAGTAATTGTTCCTCCAAATAGATATAGATATTTTTAACGATTTTTTCTCAAGAGATTCATAACTGCTACATTTATGACTGCTGAAAATCATACACTGTTCAGACAACAAGAACTATTATTTTGAAACGCTTCAAATCATTAAAAGATGCGAAAATTAACCTTTTACATAATTCATTCCGCTTTGTTATTTTTTGTTTTTCCGCACATTTTTCCGTTTTATTAATATTAAGAATATTTTGACTAAAAAAGATATTTACCTTTATATAGTAGCTCTGAAATTTTCATACTATATATTTTCCTCTTAACTAAAGACCGAATATGTATTTTAGTACTATGCATCCGAGACAAGACGAGCGTAACATGTTTCGCTAACGTTGCTGCCGGTAAAGTCTTTAACCATTTATTTTTGTTTTGTTTTAGCTTTGCAGAGAACGTACTATAAACCAATTATATTTCATTGCAGTAGGTGGAAGATAATATTTTTTAGCATAAAAAAAGAAACATTTAATTTCAACTAAGCTGATATTTTGTTAATTGTCTGGGAATTAACGATGTTCAAAAATATAGAAAATAAGGAACCATAAGCATTATTTGTATCGCCACAGCAATAAAATATTTGAAATTTCCAGAAGTACTTACTGAATGTAATTATGAAGTTTTGAAATTCACAATTTCATTTTAGGTAGGTAATTTATTCTTTTTAAAATACGATTTTATTTACAAAACTGGATTTTCTTCTCATATTCTATATCTTATATAAAGTTGATTCTAACATTCTCAGGGTATGTTAAGCTAAAGAACTCGAAGCTTATTTCTTTCTTCACTTCCTTCAATAGAAAAAAATCGAAGCTACATTTACACTAAAGTCTCTCGGAGCTGAAACCAATCAAATTTTTTCTCGAAATGTTCTTTTCCCAGGAGAATCATTTTTTACTTTCTCCAGTTATTTTTCCTATATTCCCCCTATCTCTGCAATAACCCTCACAAAAATGAAAAAAGTATTGGAACTCCGAAATTCCATAGCAGTAGTTTCTTCTCATTTTACAATGAAAACTTTTTAGACTTCGGAATTGAATGTTACCTTTGAGTATTTTGCTTTGCGAAAAGTTGAGGATAGGGGCTAGGTAAATACTTTTATTTTTATATTATTTATTTTTATAATAGAAAAGTTAAAGTTTTGGTCAAGAACTGTAAAGAGTGTTGAGTCTATAGTCATAGTTACTGTAATGAAACTGCGACCGCTAGACTGCACTGAAAAGGGTGAATTTAGAAACTAACGTATATTTACTTTCAACTGTAAAATATATAAATATGTTGGAGTAAAAAAATGTAATTTGTTTGTTATTCATATTCTAATATTACGATCTGTTGGAAAATGATTTATAATTACATAAATGTAAATCAAATCGTCATAACAACAGAGAAATCGAACCGTTTCTAAATTTTATTACTTTTGGTACTATTTTTTAAAACAAAAGTTTAAAGAAAATTATCCATGATATAGTCCTTACACATCTACATTAGAAATCACAGTAAAATACCATTGAGTTTACTGATTTATAAAGTTTGAAAATTTTAAGAATACGTACAGCTTTGGCAGCATCTGAAGCATAATTGGGGAGGTGACAAATCTATTACGGTGACAGTGGTTAATCGCCAATTTACGGGATCCAACGGACTACGAACATTCGAACTGTTTGACATTACACATTAATACGACTACATTTATTCCTAGATTTTAATTATCCATTGTAAAAGACAAAGTAAATAAATTTTATTTTTTTAAAACAAAGCTTGTTAAATTTTATAATAAATTAAAAATTATCATGGAACTTCTTTTTTCGTAGAATTATTTTACTTTATTTTAATTTATCTTTTTTGTGAAATTCATGATGATTAACTCTCTGGATGATTGATTAGAAATATGTTAATGTTATATAAGTTAATAATTTTATCAGTAATGCGAAATCAATAAAGCTCTTGATGAATTGTTTCTTATTAATTTCGAAAATAGAAATATTTACATGGTTATTGTTTTTCATATTTTTACCAAAATTAAATAGAAAGACCAAAAGTGTAAAAATACCAAAAAGTAGAACAAAATAATGCCTATGATACAGATATGTTATTATATTGCTAATATATTTCTATTATACTTCTTTATTACTTTTAATTCATACAAAATATTTAACTATTATTTTAAAAATGTACTGACTGATATAAATTTCAATGTATTGCAGCTTTGTATTAAGAATTGATAATGTTTTTGCTTACATATTTTAAATAAAAAATGTTGTTGAAAATATGTCCAATATTGATATTTTAATATTTCTTTTGTTGTTGTTGTAAAGATTAAGCCAATATACAACTGCAATTGATTTTCTATTATTAATTTAAAATTTTTATTTTTATCTGAAAAATCAGGTACATTAATAATAATAACTGTACCTTTAGAACAGTATGCCTTTTGTGTTACTTAATTTTTTTCTTTTCTCAGTTTGCGTTTTCAACTTTTCTTTTATCAGCTCAATCATCCGAATCTTTACTTAATACATTTGTGTTTATAAGCATTCAGGTGAATATACTTTACCTGAATCTTATCAAGATCCCCAAATTATCAGTATATTTTTAAAATATAATCCTACTGCTGAAATACATACATTATTTGTCCCTATTTTGCTAAAATTAAATCAATATATCTCCAGGTAAATTTTCTGTTCTGAATTTATTATTTTTTATTTATTAGGGGTTTTTTTTTTTGTAATTAGTATGTGAAATCAGATATACTGATAACAATATACTACTTTTAGATTAACATGGTATTAATTTTCCTTTATATAAATTTTCAAAGAAAATTTAATATCTGCTTAGTTTCTGTCTTAGCTTTTTCAGTGTACTATCTGAAATTTTATATATAAAATCATCCTTTTTACACTTTCTTAAAAACAATATTTTCAAACCGAAGTACGCCGTTCTCACTCAATCTTATTAATAGCACAACATTTTGAATACATTTCAAAAATATTAAAATTGATGAAGTACACACATTATCGGTTCAATAATTTGCTAAAGTTAATTCAGTTTATCTTCAAAATAATTTTCATTCATATCAGAATAGAAATTAGAAATAAAAATAGGAATATTCATTATTTTTTGTACCAAAAAAATCAGTTATACTAAGACCAAAAATTCTACTTTTTATACCAGTATGACATATATGTTCCTTTACATAATGTTTCAAAGTAAATTTATTCTCTGCTTAGCTTATGTTTTTAGCTTTCCACTATATTAGCTGAAATCTAATCTTCCAAAACCTTATTCTGTACACTTTCCGAAAAAGTGCTTACAAACATAAATGTACTCTCTCTCAATCTTATCAACAGCACATTACGCCGTTTCCTCTCCAGTAGTCGCAAACAATATAAAGAAATGAAAGAGAAAATAAAACGTATTTTATTCTTTTCTCGACTAAATATTATGAAACTTGTTTTAGTGGCAGCTGGTTATACTTCTATACTGTTACACATAAAGGGAAAATAGTTACTGGATATTTTCTCCTTTGCTTTGGGATGTTTCTAAATTAGACTTTTTCAATGATATTTTAAGGTGTATCATTTAATATAATGTCATCAAATTATGAGAGCAAATTTCCTTAATATATTTCCTGAAGCTTTTTGGTAAGTTAAAAAGTCAGCGAAAAATTGTCATATTTTTTGTAATGGCTGACTATTTCGTACGATAATAAAATAAACATCATAAAACATATTAATCGTAGTTGTCATTACGTAGAATTGTGTTTTACACAGTTTATTATTATATGAAGGTGAACTAAGAGAGTAAATTACCAACTGCCTTATAAACTCTCAAAGCAAAGCTATAAGGACATTGTGGCTGAATGAAATGCGATTCCGAATAATTTTGTTATATTTAGGGTATATTTGGCATTTGGTAAATAAATATATATTTTATTAAACAGAAAAATATTGAATATGTCCCTTTAGTTAAAAAATCACCTTATTTTTTAGAAATTAAATCCTTGTCTGCAATATAAGCCAATACTATAAAGTTTTCGCATTAAAGTAATTTATTCCGCATTTACGGTTCATAAAACCTAAATGAGACGTCCAAAGTCTTAAATATGAAAAGATAATTTATACGTGTAAATTCATCCTAAAATGTTCATTAAACTGCTATAACATTTTTAATCACTTAAAAAAAGTTTAAAAACGTTGATAACAAAAATTGAAAGTTGAATAGTGTATTACTTAATTATTAAATACACGAATTATTTAATAACTTAAATAATAATAAAAACTTTAAAATACATAATCTTGAACGTTTTATACTTAAATAACGCATACTTCACTGTATTACTCTTTTCACTGACACTTAAGTGTCTGAAACTAAATGTTCAATTTTCAGACGCTTTAAAATGACTCAAATTTTTCAGACACCTTTTTGTGTCTGAAAGTAACACACTTCAAAAGTGTGAATCGCAGCAATTTTTTCTTTTTTTGGTTAGTATTTACGTATACTTGTTTGACCATGTTGAATTCTAGAAAAATATTTGAGCATTTGTTAGAGAAGCTGAACATTGTAAAAGCATAGGTAACTGAGCCATAGTACTTCCTCCCCATCCCCCATTGCAGCCTGATTTTAGGGGCTCGGAAATTTGATATGCACATTTCGTAAAATGTATAATTACATTATACCGATTATCATCAATCTTTTGAACTTCTAGAGTAGAATAAGATTAAAACTAAAAAAATATTTATTTGGGTGATTCTCAAAATAGGGGACAATTTCAAAAGTGAAATCTTAAAAAAATTACTATTAGCAAAATTTCTGAAAAAAATAGGTGTTGTTAATATAGTATTAGGTATACTTTACATGTAGTCAGCAGAGCTAAATATTTAAAAATTAACTTAAAAAAATAATTAGTATATTTGAGCCATGCTAATGACAAAACAAATTGCATGGAATAAATATTTTAAGAAATTTATTTTCTTCCTGTTTAAATATTTTTTTCTATATTTATTAGCCTTCCTTTTCAGCAAATGGTTTCCATTTTTACATATATACATATAAGGAGAATAAAAACATTACCAAAGAGCAAACTTTGCTTACATGAGCAACATTCTGACACTAACAATGTAAGAAGCTGTCATAGTGATTTTCTGACAGATTTAATGCATATTTTAGGGATAATAAATGTAATACCTAAATTTATATGTAAAATTAAACTTTATAAAAGATACCATTTAAGCAATGGTTACATTTATGCACATAGGAGTCTTTAGCATGGACAGAAAAACCATGCTAATGACACTGATATTTGTCCATGCTAATGACAAATTTTAATTTAATTAAGATTATAAGCCATAATATAATCACAATGCAATAGTCCTTTCTGGGGCTTTTTAAAACACAAAAGTCCTATGCAAATAAGTAAAATAAAAATTTTAATTATGAAATTAACATGAAAATTATTATCCATTCTAATGACATACAATTGATGTCCGCCCCTAATATTCAACTTCTATTCTTAAAATACAATACATGCTTCTATTTTCAGGCTGGGATAAAATGGCTACTTGTTGCCATGGAGAAACTTTATATTTTCAAACTATTGTCATATGTAAAAATGAAATTTTGATTAACAACCAGCTGTTATAGTATGACTTTGTATTGAAAATAGAATATGGAGGACAAACTTTAATTCTTATTTTATATACTATAATCTTATTTTTAAAAAGAAATTTATTGGATAAATCCTCTCCTTGATTAATTTAAAGAAAGAATAACATTTGTTTTATTTTATAAACATGATATTAACTTATGAAAAAGCTAGTATATACAAGGCACAGCTGCTGTGGACATCCATGCTAATGACATTTTGAACATTTATTCTGTTATTTTAAGGTGTTTTTAAATAAAAAGTGAGTAATTCTTGAGTGCAAATAATGAATAATATTAAGACAAACATATCTAAATATAAAAACATGACAGAAAACCTGTCAATTTTTTTTGTATGCCGAAAGACATAAATTGTCCCCTATTTTGAGAATCACCCATCTAAATACAGTAAAACTTCTCAATATGGATATGCAGGACCTGAACATTTGTCCGCTATCGGAGGAGTATTCTTCTCTGAGATAAAAATCTGTTTACTAAACAGTGGCTCTAGCTAGATGTGTTGTTATTGTGCTATTACAATAGAACTTTTAAACGAACAACTTTCTTTAGAAAACACTCAGTTTTTCAACATATACATATGTTTTTATCTCATAAAAGTAAAAACCTTCAAGTAGCATACAAATTCAATGTTTCAGAGGTACCCGAGAATGACAGTTTTAACTGTATTTTGATTTTTTTTATTTAGCTTTAATCTTATTTTGTTTTTAAAGCCTAAAATATTGATTAGAATTCAGTGTCGAAAAAACAAATTTAAAATACAATCATTGCAAAAATTGCATATCTACTTAGAGGCACCTAAAATCGTTAGAGAAGAGGATACACAGCTCACTTTGTCCATGTTTTAATCTAGTCATGCTTCTTTCAAAATGTCCAACCATGCATTATAATTTGGTAAATTGATGTGTCCGCTTTAAATGAAAAATCCCGTTATGCATAGAAGTTAATATGAAAGTTACCCTGTTAGTATGAAATTCTACCTTTTTCTAATTTTTGTTTTAAATTTCAAATTACTTTTTTACTAAAAATAATCAAAAAACAATATTATAATTGATATCAAAATTAATTACATGCGTATATTTTTACTGTATTTTTCAATTACTTTACCAGCACATAATTACATGAATCTAAAAATCCACATTATATTCAAAACAAAAAAAAGTGGCTCTAGAGATAATCATTTGAACTAATAATCATTCTGAAAACACTTTTAGTACAAACCATACTTCTATTTATTTTTCCTATTTTTACGCATTTTGAAAATTTTAAAAGAATTCTACCCACATTTTATATTTAGATGTAAGCATAAAGGTAACAAGACTGAATGCATAAATTAACCATCCTCTAAATGTAAAGAAGTAAGACACACAATTTGTGAAAACACTCTATTTCTAAGCATTATATTTCTAACTGATGCATTTTCACAATTTTCATAACAAAACTTAATTTATATTTTTGTATGGATTAATTAAAAATAATAACTTAATGTTAAGTTTATTTTTATTCAAAGGAATACATTCATGTTATTCTATTTTATTTTTATTTTTAAAAAGCAAATAGACATATCTGCATGTTTTATAAAGAATGAAATAATGTATGTATGGATACATATATGAAAATCAAAGAAAGAATTTCTTTTTATGTCAATAAAATTTATTTCTGTAGAAAATAATATTGTTGATTCAACAAAATTCTATTTGGACCAGAGTGAATCAGAGAATTTTGTTTAGCCAGACAATTTTTCTGGGATTATAAATGATAAATCAAAAGTATTCATGATACAACAAAAAATTGTTTTTTGGAAAAAGCCTTTTCTGTAAACGAAATCCATTACAAATTTTGTTGTATCAGTAATATTTTTAGAGAAGCTCAGTAATAACGATGAATATAGGAACTACGCTAAACAGCGAAAGAAACATAAAAGGTGAATTTTTAACAGAAAATTCAATTTAATCAAAAATTCAAAGTAATAAAAAGATATTTTTAGTAATTGCCATTTAACTTGGTTTCAAAATTTGATAATATTTTTCCCCTTTTATTAAAGGTCTCAGTAAGTCTTGAGAAAGTGCGAGTTCTCGCCAAATACAATAAACAATTACGAAAAATAAACGGCGACCAATGGAAAAATATCTCATCTTATACAATGTGATTATACGTTTTTATTCGATTTAAAGTGATTGTATTTTTTAGGTACTAAGGGCAATCAAATGAAAGGTACGAAACGCCCTAACTACCAAACCGGTTGAAATTTGAATATGCCGCTTTGGAATAAAGTATTGAGACATCGAGAGATGCGATTGGAGTATTCAGCGTAGTTGTGAACATGCGTAGGTGCTTGTGCATGAAGTGGGAGAGAAGCAGTTATCAAGTGAGTTCCGTCCAAATGACGCGGCAGTGCCTGTGTGGCCATCATGGCTGTCCCATTGCAAAATCAGATGATTAAAGGGCAGCAAGGTGTCTGACCAAAGTCTGACGCAGTGCGAAATCTGATAACACCTCGCTGCCCTTTAATCATCGGATTTTGCAATGGGAAAGCCATGATGGCCTCACAGGCACTGCCACGCCAATTTGACGGATCTCACTTGCTGTCTGCTTCTCTCCCCCTTCATGCACAGGCGCCTACACATGTTCACAACTACACTGGATACTCCAATCGCATCTCTCGACTACTTTATTCCAAAGCGGCATATTCAAATTTCTACCGGTTTGGTAGTTAGGGCGTTTCGTACCTTTTCATTTGATCGCCCCTAGTACATTCATACCTACGCACTCTCCGCTTTTTCTAGCATAGTTGGTCGCAAGCGTAAAGAAGAATTGAATTGCTATGTTGAGCTCTGTAAAGTATCTTCCGGCGTGGAATTTATTTAGTATGTTTATATTTCAAGTGTTTGGCTTTTCCAGTAAAATTATTATTTATTATTAATATATTTCTCAAGTGTAAAGTTCTGAGTTAATTATAAGTAACAACAAATGATATCAGAATAAAAGTTTTTTGCAATGTAAAAGAAGTTTAAGAATAAATGTTTTTTTAATTTTTTCTTTGTACATCTAATTTAATCTTGTAATTTTCTTTTTAGTGCCATGGTATCTTTAAAATAGAAAGTGCTAAATCATTACGCAAAAAACGCTGTTCTATGATTTTTTCCAATAGCATTTCTCTAAATTTGGATGAGAAATCAACTTTTTTATAATTAATCTGTATAGATTCTTTATACAGAGTGTCCAGAAGTATCGGGGAAATTTTTACGGGGAGGTAATGGGCATCACATGCATTTAGACTTACACAGCAATCCATGGTTGGAAACACTTTCCTGGAGCAGTAGTGATGACAAAAAACACATGAAAGAAAGGATACGAACAGGGAGGGAAAACATGTTTATTATTCTTAGTGCTGCAACAATACCGGGATAACACTGGAAAGTTCTGAGGAACTTGTTGCATGCATCGTTGAAGCTGCTGGGGAAGTTCACGACCTGGTATTGTCTAGAGAACGTTAGATCTTCCATGCACCGGAAATGCGCCTCCATGCATCGAAACCGAAATCGTCTTACTTTTCTGCTGTACTAAGGATAGTTTCACTTCTTATTCGTGTCCTGTCCTTCTTGCGTTTTGTGTAATCACTACCGTGCCAAGAAAACGTTTCCGACCATGAGTTGCTATGCAAATATGAATCCTTGTGATGTCCCCTACCTCTCCTTAAAGTTTGTCTCAACATTTCTGGGACACCCTGTATAAACATTTTCCTAATTATGTGTTTACGCATTATAAATAAACCTAATAAAAATTATCCACGTTATTCAGAATCTATCGAAAGAGTACAAAAATTATTATTTCATTTCATTATCTTGCTTTCAGTATTTCCATTCTGTTTAGTCAATTTTAGCGATATCGATAAATTACTATACTAATTAATATTACTGAACGTTTAAATATGCATCATATAATAGTTGCAAAATTCTACAAAAAGTATTAAAAAAAAATTTCTAGGAGCAGGAGGACAATTACAAGTTATGCCTCGCGTCCATGCTCAAAATTCGAAGTAATATATATTTTTTCCTTTATATAAGGACAGTTATTTCGTGATCGTATTAAATAATAATTGTTCTTTCGGAATTTCCGGTGTGGGCTCAAAATTTTTGAATAAAAAAGGAGACTAAACTGGCAAGCCTGGCTTCATCAGTAATAATTTGAATTGAATTTAAAGCTGATAATGGTCAAAATTGAGATCTTATGTAAAGGAATTGTGCTTACTATAAACATATTTTAAAGATTTGTTTGAAATTTAAAAGAGTAATAGTCTTCTTAATCATAGATATGCATATAAAAAAAGAAAACTTATGAATTAATAATCCAATTCATCCAAGGATTATTGGACAAATGGGAAGGGGATTAAAGATTAGGTTATTTGGATTAATAATCCAATTATTAATCCAAGTAATATATTGTTTGTTTAATTTCGAACACCAAAATGAAACAAATACAAAGAATTACTGTAGTTATTAGAAAAAACATATATGCAAGTTGCAATTTACATTATTAACATCATTCAAAATAATAATAAAAAATGTTTTAGAAATAGCAACACAGATATTTTTTCTAATATGTATGAAAATAAAATTATATTCAGATAAATGGTATTATTTTGGAAATACAACGATCCCCCCCCCCCGTCTAATTCACACAAAACTTGTTCAAAATTCCATATAATTCGGAACGAAATTCATTTGAAATATTGAAAACAAAGGGTGTGACAACACTGCAAAAAAGAAAAGATGTCATGAGAAATTCTAAAGATGTAATGCTACAGAAATCTATTAGCTAACCAAACTTTTACACCGTATGAAAATATGTCTACAAAACTTGTTTTTGTAAAGCTACAGAAATCATCATGCATTTTAAAATTTCATCAGTATGATTCTCTGAATTTTTGTTGTTACGATTACATAAAAATTTCTGGGCATGCCAGTTATCTAGAAAATTCTTAGTAACATTGCAGATTTTTTGATTTACTGTGCAAAGGTGTATGTGTTAGATATTTTCCCCCTTTAACGTAAACATAAAATCATCTTTGCACCACAGTTTCCTAGAAAATTCTTTGTAACTTTATAGATATTTTTAAAGGGTATTGTGAAAAAATTTATAGATCATCATATAGAAATTATAGATATTTTTACAAAGTATTTTCAAAATTAGAAAATAATATGCGATTAATTGTTAGCGATAAATCTAAGAAATATCTTTTAGTACGCATATTATTCTAGACATTGGAAATATGTACAAAATAGTCATACAAAATTGTAATCATGTGAAACCCTAATGGTACTGAACAGATAATCCTCCTTTTAGGTCTTTCTAGTTGCATCCAACTTTATGGCCAGTGTACACTTGAAATGACTTGCTATTTGTGAGCCATTGAAAATAAGTGTAACTGTAGTATATATTATTTAAGTTAAGAAAAAAAGGTAAATTATAGAAAAATAAAGAGAACTAAGAAAATGCAAGTAGATAAATTACTTTTAATAAAAAGAATTAATTAATTAATTAATTAATTAAAAAAATAAAAAGTAAGTTAAACTGTAGTTATAAAAATTACGGAGTAAATGGAAAAAGGAAAATCGAGTTATTATGATTACAGTGACAATACAGGTGCGAAATTTTAAATGGCTCTCACCATTATTTTCACTGTAAAATGATCTTGGAGTTAAAAAATAATGAATGTCAGTTAAAAATTTTAACAGTAACAGTAGCGGCATAAAACAAACGCATAGAAATACAGCGAGAAATCAATTGCTCACAATAGGTGACAGGATACGTGAAGTTTTGCTGCATTCCTTTTCCAAATTTGAGATAAATCAAAGATTCTTGACACTTCTGGATGAAATTTATAACTTATGTAACCCTTTTTCTATTTACAAATTTATATACTAAAGTATCAGACAATGCTACAAACCCTAAATTTTCAAATTCTATCTGAAGACTATATAAAACAATCTATTTTCCATTTTTTGCATGATATTGTTCCCAGCAAACTCAATAGGAAATCTCGTAATGCCCTTTTAAGATTAAGTACGAATACATTTATGTTTGTAAGAACTTTTTGGTAAGAGTATAGAATAGGATTTTAGTTTATTAGATTTCATTTAATATAGACGAATTCTAAAAGTTAAGCAGAAAATTAGCTTACTTTAAAAAGCTAACTTTATTGGGATTTTTTTCCAGATAGAAAATATTTCGTGTGTATATTTGTAGCAGGGCTCCCAAATGGTCCGCGAACTGAACATCAGAATTTTCTTAGAAAAATTTTCTTTTTAGATTTTTCTTGCAAACTGACGGGAAACCACCTTTGGAGGTTAATTTTTTGGCAAATTCTGTAGAAACCTATCATGAAATTTTCTGTTAAAAAATATTGATGTTCAGTTCGCGGACCATTTGGGAGCCTTGTTGTAGCCATACATAGTTGTTTTTTCTAATCTTTAAATGTACATTTCGTAAGAAAAATTGTGAAACGGAAGAATATGATAACAGAATGAAAAAAAAATCAATTCCAAAAAATATAAGCAAGAATTGTAATTTTTAAAGATAAATATTCGTCATAAAACACAATCACTTGAGTGTTAGGATAATAATACTATCTATCATATACGAGAATTTAGAAATTATAAATCATACACTGTTAAATGATATTTTAAAAGATTAAATGTTACGGAAATCTCTATGCTGACTAAATTTTTAACTGTACATTGTACAAAAGATGTAAATCCATGAAACTAGTTTTTGTACGGTTACATAAATCTCTAGCTTTACAAATAAATCTACTAATATTACAGTAGCTTTACTAAAATTTATCTGTAACATGGTTTGTAATTACATAAAGTTGCCGTTATATAAAAAAAATTAGGAATCGCAGTTTTCTAGAAAAATTTTAATAACTTTACAGATTTATTTTATTATAATTATTATAATTATTTTATTATGTTATTTTTTACAGTATATTATTTAAAAGAAGGTTTTATTAATTTAAAGAAACCTTGAAATAAAACTGAAATTGAATTCAATGAAATTCCACGAATGTTGATCCCTTAGACTAAACAAAATTATTTTTGATGAATTCCCAATATTGCTAAAATATTAATGCTATATTACAAAGATATCCAATAGATAAGTGACTTTTCTTTATCTTTGGCAAGTTATAAAGACATCTAATATAATTTCGACTTTTTCCTTAGCATTCGTATTTTATGTAGGAAAAATAAACCCCAATGGATATAAAATCAATGCAATAATAGCCAAACATTATTCAGGATAAACATATCGACAATATTAATGTTGTATTATAAATTCATCCAATAATAAATCCATTTTCCACAGTAGTGGAATATTTTTCGCATCGTAATATGTCACCAACATAGATCATTCATATTAAGTAAATATACAAGATATATTTGGAAAGAATGTTTATCAACTGTTTCAGAAGCATTGGTGTATCTTTTGAAGTATATTCATTAAAACACCGATATTGTTGAGACATTTAGTTTCAAAATTACTCATTATAAAACTGCATTATTTCCACAATATGAATGGTATATTAGAAAGGTATAGAGAAAAGCAGCTAATGCACTAAGTACATAATATTTACATATTCTTTTCACTTAAAAATATACAGTGGGAGGGAAAAAAATAAACTACCTCTACTAACTATGCAACAAACAATCGTAGACGAAACTTACTAGTACCAAACTATTGGAAATTGAATTTACTTTAAAATGATGTGTTAAAATGACGTGATATATAAGCTTTAGGGCGCCATCTACAAACTAAAACCAGACAAAACTTTGTTTTTTTTATGGACAACACCCAATTCTGACAAGATATTTTAAATCTTCGACTCAAATTATACCTAAAAAGGACATTTCATGTCATTTGGATAATAAGGTAAAGTGCCCATATTTCGTCCCCATTCAGTTCTCCGATTCTCTGAAAGTGGTGCCACAGCTCACACAACGCAAAACGAACGGAAGATAAAAGGATTCAGAAGTGAAAATTTCACTCGCCAAGACGAATCCGTGTATTATTAATATCGGATTTGCTATTTTTAGAAACTAAGTTCTTGCTACATCATTTGTAGAACGATATTTACTTTACTGTACGTATTTATTTCTTATTCATTGCATAAACTCTACGTAGGTAAGATGTTAACAGTGCCATATAGTGAGTTTTACAAAATTCACTTTATTTTACAAGAACTGAAGCATCACCATATTGGGAAGTGGCTTTGTTATAATTTCGTCCCCTTTCAGTTCTTATTTTCGTACCGGGGACGGAATTAAAAACGCGTTGTCAAATCCTGATAAATAATGTGCCTGTAATTTTGTATTTAGGTATATATAAACTTTGTACTGAGGATTTGCATCAAAAGGTTCAAAAAGGTTAGAATGCAACGGATCACACCAGCAACTTCTGCCCGAGGAGGTTCAGCAACATTGATCACTGGATCTCTTTATAAAAACTAAATGAAGAATTCCCAGGTGAAGAAAAAACGCTCAGCTGAAAAAAAACTTCGGACAATTACCACTCTCAAGGTGAAGGGAAAAATCCACTGTGTAAAAGTCCAAACATGACCTATCTAACATCATTGATGACGAAAGTTATTCTTCTGTTGAATTTCCTCATGGTGATAATATAAGCGATGATTACGACAATGATGCACAGTGCATTACTTGCTTGAATCGTTTTTCTCATGATAAACAAGGGGAACAATGAGTTCGGTACCTTCAGTGCTGTACATGGTCACACGAAACAGGCGTACGATTTAAAAAGAATTTATATGTTCCTCATGCTTGCTTGGATAATTTTTAATGGCATTATTTATGCTATTATATACCATTAGGATTAATAGTACATTTCTTTGTACCTTCATTTAAAGTGAATTAAATTAATTATTTATTTTGAAATAAATTTTGATTTAACTATAAGTTAATCCTTGGCTTTTTGGATTTTTTTCAGAAGGATAAAATTGGGACATTTAAAAAAAAAAATTCATACTGAGATACTTTTTGAAAAAACAATTTCGTATTGTTAAAGATTTTTTACAACATTTGCCCACGTTTCCATATCTGTGAACGGTTAGTCTATACAAAATCCAAATTCTTACATTCAACTTCTAGAAGCCGAAAAGTAACTGGGGGACGACAATAGTGCACTTCATCTTAAGTTTTTGAATTATAAAAATTCAAAATTTAAAGCTTCTAATATTAAATTAAATTTCCATATTTTTATTAATATCTTCTGAATTATAATCCTAATATGAGTATGTGATTATGTGGTTATTGTACCAATAAAACCCAAACAAAAATACATTGAATTTTTAAATTTAAAAATTTCGCGACAGGAATTATGAATTATAAAATTAATATTCGAAAAAAAAGTATGCAACCTACAATTTTTTGATAAATTTATACTTGTTAAGTCTTTCTTCGTTCAAATCCAAAATTTTAAATTATTCTTTCAAATAAATTACAAGTTATATTTAAAAAACTTTAAAATGTGATTTTGCGGGTCCTTCTACATGGGTGGATCAAACGTTATTATCCTTAGTGGATATAAAATATTTGTACAGCGATGGATGAGAGAGAATATCGAAGCCTACGGTATTAAATGTTTACATGTTCAATTTCAGAACCGTAACTGCTATCTTAACATTTTTTTTGTAGGGAGGAGTGAAATAGAAGGGGTAGTGGTGAAAGATTGGTTAGCCATCAATAGGGCTAAATTTGTGATAGTGGATGAGACTTGGCTAATATAGCCATCAATAGGGCTAAATTTGTGATAGTAGTTGATACGTGGCTACTATAGTTCAGACTTGGGATCATATTGATCTAACTACGTCTCATTTACTGTCACAAATCTAGTCCCATAAACTCCAAGCAAGCTTTTCAAGTTCAGCTCCCCCCCCCCCCCCCCCTCTTAAATATAAGTCTTTAAAATATCAATGTCGATTTTTCTAAATAAATGATATACTTTCTTGGTGATGATTACTGAAATGATTACTCTTCTATGAATTTTCTAGGAAACTTGAATGCGTATAGAACTTTTTATTTAACGGAAAAAAAATTTGTTTAACAAATACAAGATTGCGGGGTACACTGTAAAAAAATTCTGCAAAGGTACTAAACATTTTCTAGGAAACTGGGATTCTAAGAACTTTTCATGTAACGATAACAGGAAAAATCCATGTAACCGATTCTGAAACTTGAATTTTTGCTGTTCCGGTTACATGAAAAGTTCTTGGAATCCCAGTTTCCTAGAAAATGTTTAGTACCTTTGCAGAATTTTTTTACAGTGTAAATCAAAAAATCTGTCAGGTTACTAAGATTTTCTTTTGTAGAAAACTGGGATGCCTAGAAATATTTTTGTCACTTCAATAAGAAATATTCATGTAATTATCCCCGGGTTACAGATAAAATATTACTAAGCATACTGATTTCTACAGCTTTAAAACAACAAGTTTTGTAGCCTTACATTTTTTTTACAGTTTACCGATAAAAATGCAGCCCGCATACAAATTTCTGCAGCTTTATATCTATAGAATTATATCTTTTTACTCAGTGTACTTAATAAAAACACAATTCACTTTCATTTAAACAAATACGCTTTCAATGTAATATTTGGCTAATAATTTTCATAATACAACTTCGATTTTTCTAATAACAAAAATTCATATAATTATCTCCGGGCTACATAAATAAGTTTAGTAAGCATACTGATTTTTGTAAATTTAGAAAAACAAGTTTTGGAGACTTACATGTTTTTTACAGTTTACCGATAAAATTTTAGTAAGCATACATATTTCTGCAGCTTTACATATGTAGAATTACATCTTTTTACTCAGTGTAAGTAATAAAAGCACAATTTGCTTTCATTACAACAATAAGCTTTCAGTGTAATCTTTAGCTATTGATTTTCATAATACGATTTTGATTTTTCTAATAACAAAGATTCATATAATTATCTCCGGGCTACAGATAAAAATTTAGTAAGCATATTGATTTTTGTACCTTTTAGAAAAACAATTTTTGGAGACTTACATTATTTTACAGTTTACCGAAAAAATTTTTAGTAAGCTTACAGATTTCTGCAGCTTTACATATGTAGAATTACATCATTTTACTTAGTGTACCTTATAAAAAACAATTCGCTTTCATTGTAACAATATACTTTCAATGTAATCTTTCGCTAATAATTTTCATAACACGACTTTGATTTTTCTAATAACAAAAATTCGTATAATTATCTCCCGACTACAGATAAAAGTTTAGTAAGGATACTGATTTTTGTACCTTTACAAAAACAAGTTTTGGAGACTTAATTTTTTTTACAGTGTATATATAAAATTTTATTACATACAGATTTCTGTAGCTTTACATCTGTAGAGTTATAACTTTATTCATCGTGGCCCTGATAAAAAAAAAAAAAAAAAATCCTCTTTTATTGAAACCAGTACGCTCTCAATGTAATCCCTAACTAATAATTTTCATAATAAGACTTCTATATTTCTAATATGATGATATGTACACAATTAACCCTTTCCGGCTCACTTCTCTTTGAAGTTGGAATTGAAAAAAAAATATTCAATCTATTTAGGCCTAGATGAGTACACAGGTATTGTTTTGTAAAGATTGCACTAACCATTTTAATTATACAGCTGTTGCCGAAGTGGTAGCCTCCCGTAAGTAAATCATTGATAAGCGCAGTGAGAAGAGCATTGCTGTGAAGCGCTTATTACAGTAAAACATTTTACCTATTATTTAAAAACAGTAGAGTTTGATCTCTGTGGTGCTGCAATCTAGAACTCATAAGAAAGATTTAAAGTAGCCATTACAGTAGTTTTTAAAATATTCACGGTGTTTTTGTGTCTCTAAACAGAGGAAACTTTAGGTGTTGCCGACCCGGCAACACTACGCGTTAAGGGGTTAAACATTTTATAAGAAACTGATACATACATAGCGTTGGTTTTATATCTACACTGTAAAAAAATCTCTAAAGTTACTAAAAGTTTTCTACAACACTGGGATTCCTAGAAATTTTTAGGTAACGGCAAAAGCAAACATTCAAGTAACAGATACAGATTTACACTGGAAATCAAAATATCTGCATCTTTACTAAGATTTTTTTAAGAAACTGGGATTCCTCGAATTTTTATGTAATTGCAACTCAGGTTACAGACAAAAGTTTAGTAAGATAACTGTAATATTAGTAGATTCGTTTGTAAACTTACAGATTTCTGTAGCTATATAAATATAATATAAATATTCTATTTAAATATAAATATTAAATAGGAATGTATCGATTTTAACTAAATGTACATCTTATTTAAAGTGTCATGAAACTTTTCCATTTCATCTACTACTATGAAAATATAAATATATTTGTGTATATTTTATATTGCATGAGAATATAAATTCCGTATAGATATAATAAAAAAATATTATCTTTATATATTCCACGACAAAAACAAATTAAATTATGTATAGATAATATTTCTAGCAAATACCTATTATAGCAGCTACTTTATGCTATTCCCAAAGAAATATAGAGTTTCGCTTACCTAAGTAAAGCGTAAGCCACTTTATCCTATACATGCTTTTAGTTGCAATTATTCCATTTCCGTTCGTTCTTAAATAATATTTCAATCGATCGTGTGAGACGTTAAGGAATAATGTATAATTTGATTTTGCTGTCAACGCAAATCGGTTATTTGTGATAAAAGATATGTTCGGAGGCAGATGGAATGTATGCTTCAGTAACAATAACAATATGATGTAGTAACAGAAACTGCTTTAATTCTAATAAGCACAATTTTTAGCTAGCAGATTCTTTCCGCTATGTTCTACCCTTTGACTGCAGTACCTGGTTAATATTTTTCATAATGAAACCTTGATATCTTTATTATATTGCTACATACCCATTCTATAAGAAACTCATATATACATAGTATTGTTTTTATTGCTAGATATTCTCAATGAAACACTCATTAGTACGACATTGATGCAATTAAAGATTAAAATTACTGATAAATTGTTATATTACTTGATAAACTGATATTTTATTTTTCAAAATTTATTCCTACATATTTCTTATAATTTATGCCACAGCGAAGCAGAATAAGTGAATCAATTTACAGTAAAATAATTGGGGAAATAAATACATATAAAGCTTATATTGGGTAGGCAAGAACTCGTGATAATTTAGGTTTTGTAATATGGAAAAAAACTCATTTTTTAAGACAAGGAATAAACGAAAAATATCACTTATATATTTTCTATTTTTTTTCAAGGACCTTTTGACATCTTTCTTCCAGTTGCATGATTCGGCGCTAAGAAAATCTTCTGGTATTTATCAGACACAAACTGAATCAAAAGCGATTTAAAGTCATCGTCAATTGTGAAATATTTACCATTGAAACAATTCTGCAAACTTTGAAATAAATGGTAATCAGATGGTGCCACGTCAGGGTCTGTAGGAGAAGGGGGACATCACTTTCCAAACAAGCTCTAATAATTTGCTATGAGTTACCAAAGATGTGTGAGTCGGTGCATTATTGTGGTGGAAGACAATTCCTTTAAGATTTAAGATCTTTTCTTTCATTACTTCATCTATTTTCAATAGTAGTTGCCAGTAAACATCTGATTTAATTGTCTGGTTTTCCTTGGAAGCATATTGAAAAAATGGAACAAATTTGTATTTCAATCAAATTTACATCATGATCTTTTTTTATTCAATTCAGCTTCCTATGTGGTATGTGTTGGTTCATCATGCTTGGACCATGATCGTTTTCGAATGATGTTACTGTAAGTGTTCCATTTTTCATAACCAATGATGATTCTTTTCGAGGAAGGATAGTTTTTATTGCGCTTAAGATACATATCACAAATATTGATTATTGTGAATATCTGTCAATTCATGCGGAATCGAAATATCGAGCTTCTTAATGAGTCCAAAAAATCTTAAGTGATTTTCAAAGGTTGTGTGCAATATTTTAACCTCACTGCAATTTCTCGAACAGTTGTATGACGATTCTCTCTAATGACTGCATTAATTTGGTCATCAAAAACTTTAATCTTTCGACCAGAATGTTGCTCATCTTTCAGGGAAAATCTCCGGAAAGGAATTTTTTAAACCAATTTTAATGCATGCGTTGCTTTATGAAATCATTATCGTAAACATCACATATCTCTTTATCAGTGTCAGCAGCTTTCATTCCTTTAAGGAAATAAAAAACTAAAAGATGCCGAAAATGTTCTCTTTTGCTCTTCATGTTAGAATTGACCCTTAACTAACTGGTGCAATCAAAATCGTATTTCATGGGTTTATAAAGAAACCACAGTGTCATAGCTATCAAACGGCAAAATTCCAAAATCATCACTGAAAGAATTCATTCAAAAAAATTACATAACGCGCTCTATGTGTAAAAACAGAAATTACTTTCTTGCCAACACAATACTTCTTTTTCTAAATTTATTTTAAATATAAATAATCAAATTGAAAAGTAACTATTTTAACCAAATGTGTAATTAATTTAAAGCATCTTGAAACTTCTGTATTTATTTCATCTTCTATTATCTAACTCTGACAAAAATATTTTTGTATTGCAAATATTTTGCAATTATTCCATTCCAGTTCATTCTTAAATAATATTTCGATGGATCACGTCAGAAATTAAGGACTGATATATAATTTGATTTTGCGGTCAAAGCAAATCTCTTATTTCTGCTAACAGATATGTTTCGAGATAGATGGGAATATATGCTTTAAAAACAATGACAATATAATTTGGTAACTGAAACTTCCTGAATAAACACAATTTTGAACTACTATCTTTCTGCTATGTTACCTGCGTTATAACAATTATTATTATTATTTTGTTCTAACATTGAGAATGACGCAAATTTTGAAATATCACCTTTTCATAATTCAAGTTTAGTTACATTAAGTTCAAATGCATAATAATTCATCGTAATCTTTCTCTTTCTCGTGTTTTGCCAGAATAAAAAATAATGTACAATTGAGGAAGGGGTGAATAATAATTATTTATACATTTTGTTCATCAATTAATGTAAAATAATTAATTAATGTTACATGGAATTAATGAATGACATAAAATAAACATATTAGGAAGTATTGTATAATTTGATTTCACTGGAAAAAGAATGATTATTTTTTCATAAAGGATATCCAAGGCAAATAGGAGTATATGCTTTAAATTAAATAATTATCAGGCAACTAAAAATGTTTAAACTCAAATAAACATAATATTGTTTTCTTGGTATTTTTTCTGCTAAGATCTATATTTTTCCACATAATTTATGACTTATCTAATAGTAAAAAGCATGTAAGACATCAAAAAATAACTTTTTGATAATCGTAATTAATGAATTAAAAGAGTAATGTAGCTTCAAAGAATAATGTAAAATTCAAGAACGAAGAAAAATATATAATTAATGATTAAGAAAATAATAACCAAGAATGTGCTCATTAAAACATATAGTATTTCCCATTAATACAAAAAAACAAGGATTTCAATATGAACCTGTACAATTAAAAATAAAATAAAATTTAAGATCTGTGTTTCGACCTTGTTTCTTTAGTCGTCCTTTAGGATAGAGTATGATGATGAAATGACTAAATGTTCACCAGATGAATGCTCTCTGTTTGTCCAAGAGCACAAAAACTTATCTTATCGACCACAAGAAAAAAACCTTTATTTTATGGAAGACAAAAAGAAATGTCTTATGTCTTACAACAAGATGGTGCACCACCTCATTGTAGTTGTAGTACGATCGTTCGTAACTCTTTGAATGACCATTTTGAATGAGACCCAGCCTTCCGGGAGGACTTACAGGAAAGCGACTCGAATTCTCGTTACGTACAAGGAAAACCCGGAAAACCTTGTATAGTTGCTTCGTCCGAATCGCGCCTACGAGAGGCCTCGGACTCCTCTTAAACGAGTGTTGCGTTCGAATGATCTGGTAAATCATCATGCGTTCGAAGACTTCGGTCGAGACAGTCGAGAGCTCAATTGGCCCGACGACCAACCCGATCCAATGTCCTTGTCAAAAGGTCGCCAACGATGTCGACAATACCTTTCCTGCTGTAATTGTCAAGGACAAGATCGGTCAGCGTTCGAGTATGGAAGTTAGACGGGAAGCACTTTTTCCTGATGGACTTCAACAGGGGGCACTCATAGACGCAATGTCTAATCGTGCTCACCCCGTTCCCGCAAAAGCACGCAGGGTTGCCTTTAAAGAAGCGTGCTTGATGGTCGCCAAAGGCACCATGTCCCGTTAGGACTTGGTTGAGGAAGAAATCACCCGGTATTCTCCGAGTGGAGACATTCGGGAAGATCGCATACGTCGACCGGCTGTCCTCAGATCGGTCCCACCATTGCTGCCAATCCAAAAGAGCCTCGCCAAGGAGCTTCCTCTTGACTTGACGTCCTGAGAGAGGAACAAGCATGTCGACCGACGGTCGACACACAGCTTCCTCCGCAAGGGAATCGGCCAGCTCGTTAAAGGCGTACCCGACATGAGCCTTAATCCAGTGCATATGGACCCTGACTCCTGTATTTTCAACCAAGTTCCTAATCTCAGCTACTGCTTTGTGCCGAGGCACCAAAGAGTAAAGAGCTTGAAGCGCCGATCTCGAATCAGAGTAAATATCGAGTTCACTGAGACCCCTCCGAAGGGCGTCCGCAATCGCTTCCTTGATCGCATGGACCTCGGCCGCGAAAACAGTCGACCCATCAGAGAGACGGAACCTTCCCTCCGCAACAACACCATCCCTAGTGGCGAGGTGGTAGGCACAGCCCACCCTCTCATCCACCAGCTTGGAACCGTCCGTATAGTAAGTATACGGAGACTTCCGGCTGAGCTCCGGCGTCCAAGGTATTCGTGCCGGATAGCGTCGTTGGGGTCGGTACTTCCAAACCTCCACCATTTCTGGCGAAAGGTTTGGTCTATCAACGCTTTCGCCCCATTTCGTGAGGGCCTCGAAGTCGCGTTCGATACGAGCACGGAGGTCCAGGGGAATCACCCCGGACAAGACGTTCAACGCAGTGGTTGACACCGTACTGTAACACTTGGTGACGCACAGCAAGAGACCTCGCTGAATGCTCAGCAGTCTCTGACGAAGAGCCACTTTGCTGGAGTACCAGATAGGGGCCGCATACAAGACTATGCGCTCGGCCACCACCGAGTACACTGCCTTTCGAACATCGGGCTTGAGCCCCCACGTAGCTGTTGCCAATCTGGTGAGCTTGTACTGGACTCTGGTCGCCTTCGCTCGGACGAGGTCCAAGTGAGGCATCCAGCTGTAGTCCCTATCTATGACCACACCTAGGTACTTGATTTGTTTAGAAAACTTAACCCTGTGTCCACCCATCTGAATGCGTAATGATGGTTCGTAATCCATCTTTCCCTTAGGTGGTATGATAGTGTACAAGCACTTGTCGTAACTGAACTCCAGGCTGCATCCTATCGCCCACGCAAGGATCTCTGCGAGAACCCGCTGGACTATGTCAGCGAACCTGTAGACAGCCACAGAACGTGCAAGGATGAGTATATCGTCGGCGAAGACAAGTACGGTCCAAGCCTCCTCAATCCCAAGCCGTTTCAACAAGCTATTGATTAACACCAGCCACAGGACCGGCCCGAGACACGAACCCTGCGGCACCCCAACATTGAAGTAATGCTCTTCTGCGTTCGAAATGACCGATCTATTCCAAAGAAAAGAGTCGATCAAGCCCAGGAGCTCTTGAGGGACTCCGTACTCCGCCAGAAGGCGAAGCAAGTCATCCCGCCGAGCGCTGTTGAAGGCATTCTTGATGTCGAGGCTAACGAGACAGGTGAAATGGCCTGTGCTCTTACTCTGCGAAATGTACCTGACCACCTCATGGAGCGCATCAATGGTCGACCGGTTTCGTCCGAAACCATATTGTCTACCATCGAGTACGCCGTTAGACTCGAGGAAGGCCATTATTCGAGTTGCGCACAGCTTGTCCAAGATCTTCCCGACGACGGGAAGTAAACAGATAGGACGGTAGGAAGCCGGGTCGCTCTTACTTCTACCCTCCTTAGGAAAGTAGATGGCGATCGCCCGCTTCCAACTTCTCGGAAACACGGACTCTCTAAGGCAGTGATTGAACAAGGAGAGCAACCACTGAGGGTGCCAACGAAAGACCTCTCGGATGATCCCTAGACTGAATCCATCGTGGTCTGGCGCCTTATCGAGCGCCATCGAGTCGATAGCCAACTCTAGCTCCTCAATGTCAAACAAGTCCGGGTCATCAGGCCTCTCGATCGCTGTCTGCACTACCTCATCGACCTGTCTGAAGTGGTGTCTCGCAAGGGCTGCCTGGATATCATCCCACGTGGATGCCACCACCCCGTCGGGAAGCTCCAGAATAGCTGGAGCTTCAGGACGCCACCTGCCTTTTACCACTGCACAGACTTGACCGATTTTGTCGGTAGAAAGCTTGTCCGAAAGGAACTTTCGGAACGAACGACGCTTAGCTTGCAGAATTGCCCTCTTGTACTCCGCCCGCGTACGCTTAAAGAGAGCCTCAAGTCTCTCTCTCTGAGTCGGGTCAAGCTTCCGCTTGTACAACCTCCTCAGTGCACGCACTCTAGACCTCTGAGCCTCCAACTCTGGAGTCCACCAACACGTCTCCTTGCCTGAGGCAGGACGACGCTTTCGGTGTTTCAAGCACAGATCTACCAGGACTGAATCAAGATGTTCAACTACCGAGTCTGGTGCGTTCGAATCATAAACGTCCAAATCTGCATTCTGCAGATCCTGGAGTAAATCGTCCCAGGCAAGGTCCTTGGGTTTCCACCGACGGCGGACTCCCCTAGGATTTCGAGCCCTTGGCCTGCCTTGGTAGGTCCAGGTCATGGCGTTATGATCGCTGGTTGTCACCCCGTCTTGAACAATCCAGTCAGCTATGCGATCTGCGCACTTACGGACCAGAAGTAAATCGATCCAGCTTTGACCCTGATGTCCATCAAAGGTCGCCGCACTGTCTGGATTGTTGACGATTTCCAGATCGTGACCAAGGGCGAAGGAGAAAACTTCCTCACCCCTAGCGTCCGTTGGCCTATCCCCCAGATGTACGACTTTGCATTGAAGTCCCCGACAATCTGAACGTTGTCCTGAGGGAGCTCCAGTAGCAAGTCGCCCATCCGAGTGAGGATCGGGACAATGTCCTCAGACGGAGAGCAATAACACGACACTATTAACACATCCTCCTCCGAGATAGTGCATCGAATCGCCACTATGTCGTCAGTATTCAGAACCACACAGTATTTCAGTCGCGAACTTATCCAGAAGGCGGTTCGGCTACGCTCCGAAGAGATGACTTCGGAAAAACCCTCGGGTAATCCGCCGGTCTTTCCCTCCGTCACACGCTGCTCATTCAAGGAGATCACGTCAATGCTCTGCGAGAGCACTGTCTTCTGCAACTGGTACAAAGCCGCCGTACTGCGGTTGACATTGAGGTGGAGAAACTTTGGACTATCGGCCATTGTTTCGTTTCTCAGTCAAAGCCAGTTTTTTGCGGAAGATGCTACACTCCTGCGAATTCGCTGCGTGATTGGTAGGGAGAGCCTCACGCGCCAAGTTCAAAGAATTGACCTTCATATAGTTAACGCACGCAGGATCACTGGTGCAATCACTGAGGATGTGGTCCTGAATACCACACTTCCCACAACAACTCTTGCCGTGGCAGTCTCTAGCCATGTGGCCGAATTTCCAGCACTTATAACATTGAAGAGGACGCCGTCTTCGTAAAAAGAACAGAACGTCCCAGCCAACGTTCATCTTTCTCACTCGTCCAAGACGCCTGTACGACTCTGGATCTAGAGAGACCACGCCATTTCGCCCCTTCTTCCCCTCAAAAAAACTTTTTGAAGGAAATGTCAGCGTCACGTAACGCTGTATTCTGATTTTGCAGGGCTTCAATGATCCCGTCTCCCTTAGAATCCTCGCCGATGCCAAAGATTACAATCTCCGGATTGCGCTTGGACGGTTTGGAAGCCGAGTGACTATTCACCAGGTCCGATTTCTCCACTTCCGCCACCAGCTTCTCGAGGTCCGCAGCGCTGTCCGCGAACACCAGCACCCCTCCTTTGGAGGTGTTCCGCATTGCTCTCAAAGCCAGCCCAGCTTTCATTGGATCAATCGTGCTGGCTACTAACTTACGAGTGTCATCGGAGGAGACAGTATCGTCGTTTGGAAGGATTCGAAGAACGTGTCGTTCCTGGTAGCGTCGAGGCGCCATTGAGCCGGCCCCCTTAGCGCCAACAACGCCACCGCTTCCAGGTCCGCTTCGGGCCGCAGGCTGAGTTCCTGCCGGTTCCACACGTCCCTTCCTCAACCGTTTCCTCCTTGTACTCTTACTGGTGACAGTCTGCCATTCCTCTGTCGCACCACCGGCGACGTTGGATTAGGACCTGTCCGGTGGTACCACCTCCTTCGAGGTGTCATCTGGCCTTGGGGCATCCTTCCGCTTTTCAGCTTTGGACGCCTTCTTGCCAGTTGTAGAGCTTCCCCTCTGTGAGGCTTTCCCATAGAGCAGAACGAACCAAGCGTGCTGTCGGACTATGAAATCTTCTATCCGAGATATAGATTCCCCAAAAAATGACTTCTTGGGGGCCGACAGACCCCTGACCTTGTTCAGCTCCTCGAGGATTCTCGCACCTAAAGAGTGCGCTTCCTCGGTGAAGAAAGCCAAGAGGTCAACCATGTCCGGAAGGGACAGGTCAACGTTTCCCAGCTGACTTCCTGTTTGGCAACCTGAATCCGTCAGCTGAGGGCCGACGGTTGCCCGCTTGGATGAGACCAAGCCTCGGGCGTAACCTGGGCTACTCGTCGTAGATGAACTAGTAGGAGTCCCACCACTCCGCGACGGTGCCTCATCCTCTACTTCACTAGTCAGAGACATAGTGAACCACGAGAATACTCAGGTCAAAGCAGTAAAACGGGAACACTCGTTTCCGTACTAAAAACGCAATGGAAACAGCACAGACACACTAGTCTATTAACACACTATTCACGTTCTCACTGGGGCAAAAATTGACAACTTGCCTGTCCTGAAATACACTCCGGGCAATTGTTTCAAGCAGTAAGAATAATAGCAAAAACAGTTTCCATCACTTAGACACCGCCCGATCGCCTGATATAACGCCGCTGAACTTTTTCCTTAGGGGATTTGTAAAGGACAATGTTTACAAGAGGAGAGTGTCGAACATTGATGCCTTAAAATCAGGAATTAGAACCGCAACGGCCTCTGTGGATGCCGACATGCTTGTAGCTACCTGGTGTGAAAATGACTATGGACTTGATATTCTCCGTGCAATGAAGGGAGCACACGTGGAAGTTCACTGACAAGGGTCATGAAACTTTTTGAGTCTATCTAACCATTTATGTTATTAATTTTAATCTATCTTTATTATTTTGTGAGTTATTAAGCATCAAAATAAACAACCTGTATATTCCTGTATATAAACAACCTGTATATAAACAACCTGTATATTCAAATATTTATATCCTTTAAATTTTCTTGTTGATATGCATGATGGCTTATATAACGTATCTAGTTTAGAAGAATTATGACGCTATGTCGCATTTGTAACAGCATAACAAAACGAAGAATTTGTGTCGTAAAAATTACGGGGTGCACCCTCTGTTGAGGACGCTGTAGGCAGTTGAAAAAACCTTTCTCAAAGTTCCATATTTTAATATTTTATAGACGAATATATGTTTTCTCAATTTAGAACTACATAAAGGGCTCTCCGTGAAACTTCCGCTCTGAATATATTATGTTTCGCTTTATAAAATATTTGTTTGCAGAAAGTTTTAGCGTTCTTAAATAATTTTATATTTGTATGAAATTGTTTTATTTGTCATATTAACCACTTAAAATAAACTTGTCTCTTTTTTCAAAAAAAATTAAAACAACCATCACAATTTTTGCAATCACAATCATTAAATTTCATCATTTGCATTTTCAATCACAAAACTTGAAAAACTGTCAATGAAATTCTAAATGTAGTTTAATATAATATATAAATTTATTATATTGTATAAGAATATTGTCTTTTCTTTTAAGCTTCGGTCCCATTAAAAAAGTGATATAAAAAAGGGACAATTATGCCATGTCCGAGTTTTCTTGGGATAATAATTAATAGTAGTATATATGTACACTGTAAAAAAAAATTCAAGAGGTTACTAAATTTTTTTTAGTAAATTTGTATTCCACAGAATTTTATAGTAACCATTACAAACTTTTTTTTGTAAGTGAAACAAGCATTTCTTTTGTAAACTGAACAAAAGAATTTTTTGTATAACTAACTTAAAAATTTTTAGTATGAGCCACCAAGCAAATTTTAGTAATAGCTCCAAAATTATTTTTACTAACCATTGCGTGCACCCGAAGGGCAGGAGCTTCCTTCGAGCTACATCCAGACTTCTGAAGCGGAAGATTTTCGGCAAAACCACAATAGATGGCAGCACCAAACATTTCTACCAGCTCCGACAGGATTTACATAACCCCTTTATTAACGAATACTTACACTACATACGGGGCGTATTTGGCCGTGGCTAGTATCGAACCCGGGACCTTTTAGCCTAGAGTTCGTTACTATAACCACTATGCTATCAAGGCCACACCAAGTGAGTTTTAGTAATAGCTATTAAAAATATAAAATTATTAACTCTATTCGTTGCTAACTTTTTTCTAGTAATTCTTACAGATTTTCTTGTAACCGACTAAGATTACTAAAAATTTTTTAGTAATTACAAGGATCACTAAAGTTTTTTTAGTAGATCGACCCTTTTTTTTACAGTGTACTCGAGATAACTTGGCATGATCAGGGAAGCGGTTAATGCATGTTCTGCGCATCATAATATCATTTTTGTATTATTAATTTTCAATACAATTTTTACTAAAAATAGAATAGAATAGTCTAATATAATTTTTTTAAATAATACTTGAAACGAGTTATATTTAATGCCATTCAGAAGTCTTCTTTATTTTGTTATTTCAAGTAAAAACGTTATGCTAACTAAAAAGAAATAGTATGCAAATATCTGAATTTGAAAAATAAATACTCTTAGATTTCCTATGTATTTCTTATAAATTAATTTAACGGTCTGTATTTTATTGTTTGTTACAAACATCTGCGTCTCAGTAATGCAATTTATTTATTTTGCGTAAATAGTTAAATGTATTCAGGAATTTTGAAAAACGAACTTTACTGGATAAGAAGTGCATTTTGAGTTAGTTTATAAATCTAAGTTTTATTAAATTTTAGAAAATATTTTAATGTAGAGGTTAAAGGATTAATAGAATGGAGAATCCTGTTGTTGAAACTAATTTAACTAGTTTCTTATGTAGCTTCATGCATTTAGTCACCTTTTATAAAGAAAATATCCTTTCGGTAATTAGCGGTGATATTAACCCTTAAAGACACGGCCGTTATGAACATACATAACGACAGGGGTGGCGCACTCTATGTATCATCAGATTTTAAAGCCTAGATAAAACTATTAATGATATATTTGTGTAAGACAATGCTCAATACCAGTAGTAGTGCAATAAATGTCAAATTCTTAAAAGCAGACAAATTTAATTAGAATTAACCGTATAAATATTATGGGATTTGTAACTAGTTTGCATTGAGTGGATCTCTCAATACATCTCCCGTTTTCTTAAAAGTTAATTAAAAATATATCTTAAAAATGCAGCACTAATACTAACGTAACTTTGCGAACTTAGTACAGTGCTAAATTTAAACTTTGAACAAGGGTTTTGTTTTATCTTCACTGTAAAAAGTAAAGAATATTAATATGCTCAATTTAGATTTATGAAATGACAAATGAGATTTAAATATGAACTAATATGATTTTCAGTACCGAATTACGTTCTTAAAAAAATAAAATAAAAATAAAAATCAGGATAAGATTAAAATAAATGGTCAAGTGCCGGTATTACTCACGCTTAAAAGGTTCCGTACAATAAATATACGAATTATTAACTATATTATGTCAATAAAAGAAATCTTTGCTAAAAAATAATAACATTTTGTAGAAAAGTATATAACGTAGGATTTGGTATCGTATAGATGCTAACATCTTTCAATTATTACGGAGTCTGATAAAAGGCAAACAAGTTTAAAACCGGAAAGTGGCTATAAGAAAATGTGTCCTCTTTCAACATGGTACTTTCTAGATTTCATTTTAAAACTGTTTACTAAATAAAATTTCCGGTTAGAAACATGTTTGTCTACGATCATACGCCGAAATAATTAAGCCATGCTGACATATATGAATATAGCTGCATATACTAAATAAGTATGAACGGGTATGCAATATAATTTCAAATACATATGAAATGTAAATAATATCAGATACTGCTATTGTATATAAGTCTTATTTTAATCTTATATTATTTTTTTTCTCTGTTTTGTTGTTTTATTTTTTATGAACTTAATTCGGTACTGGCGATAAAAATAGTGCATACTTAAACTTCATGTGGCATTTCATATAAAACTAAATACAACATAGTAATAATCTTTTGTTTTAACATTGATTCTAGAGTAAAACCCTTGTTTAAAGTTTAAACCTAATACAGAGCTAAGCCTGTTTCGCAAATATGTCGCAAATTTCGAAAACCGCCATGGTCGTGCCACGCCAAGGAATGACCCATAAATGTGTACCAATTGTAGTGCCAGATACAAATATACCGTTATAAAAGTTTTATGCACGCTAATTTCTGCATCAGTAAATATCGTTACAAAAAATATTGTTACGAAATTTAAAAGAAAGTTTTGATCCATTTTTCTCGTTAAAAAATTCAAACAAGTTTCATTTACAATCTTAATTTCGTTCGCAGTGACACTTTCAAGAAATATCATTTATTTGAAATGGTAGACAAGATCAGAGAAAAAAAAGGACACCGAAGGAATAAATCCAATGAAAGAAACGTAGTAAAATCACCGCACATTTGGAAGCTGACTTGAGTGGAATAACAATGGAGTTCACTGTACGACAAAAGGCTATACACAGAATGTGAAAGTAGGGATCCTGGAGAGAAACTTTAGTGTAGAAGAAAGTCATTAAATCCGATAAAGTCGGTTAATGTTTCACTGTAACATTTTTGACAGTACTGCATTCCCATAAGTTTTAAAATATAAAGAAGATTTGTTATATCCCCATAAAACAATATATATATATATATTTGAAAAATTACTTTCCTGATTTTATTTTTCATTTAAAATAATCGGTTCCACTCAATCCAATAGATATTTTAAACCAAATGATTTTTATAAAAAAAAAATAAATTGCCTTAAAGTTACAGATAGTTATTTTTTTGAAAACAGAAATTTATCTACAATTTTTAAGGGGAATATATTTAAATTTTAGTTGGAGTAATAAGGCTACATTGCAATTGTAATAATTGCAATACAGCCTTAATAATTGTAACATTTTATGATTCATTATATGTTACATTTCACACAGCAATATTTTAAATTAGCGGTGTTAAAAAATTAGTTCTAGATATTTTTGAATATTGTAACTTTATTCGATTAATGTTTGAATTTATTCATTTATATAAAAAAAATACTATTAGTAAACTTCTCTCTGTTAGTTTAATAGTATATGTGACAGTTCTAAAAAAATAATTACAAAAAAAATACGTGTGGCACTCGGGGACTGCAGTGGTAAAGCTATTGCATAGCATTTTTTATCAACTTATGCAATTATAATTATTTATATATTTTTTATTTATGCAGTTTTTTTTTGTCTTTCATATTAATTCATGTTACACTTTTTGAGCGTGATGACCGATAAGAATTTTTTTTCTTTTATTGAATAAATGAGAAGTTAATATCGTTTAAAATATTTTTATTATCTTACAATACATGTCGGTTAATCAGGAATTTTCATCATTGAAACTATAGGTTTGTGGTAACTGAAATAAGAAACATAAGTTTGGGACTTGATATCCTCTAAATATCTGAAAAATACCGCGTCAATGTCTGCCGAAGTCTACCGAAGGATACCGTGCCGAAGACTGCCGAACTGAAACGACGTTAGCCGGAGTGTTTTTTTTTCTCGTTACGGAATTTCTAGATTTGATCGCCGTGCTCAAAGCCCGCGATAAAAGCTATACAGTAACTTAAAAAATACTGCATTTGTGATAATAATAAAATGTATGTATATAGAGTACTCACTCATTTTCTTTCACTATTTTTTCATCACTTCCTTCATTAATAAATGCACTTTGTTTATTCATATTTAAAACACTTTATACAAAAATTTTACGCGTGCAGCTACGTCCGCGATAAAAGCTATGCAATAGCTTAAAAGTTGAGGTGTTCGGAGAGAAGAGAAAAAATACCCGTCAGAAATTTAATAGATTGCACTGTTTGGTTTTACTGATTTTTAATAAGTTAGGTCTTTTATTAAGATTTAAGAATGACAAAAAACTTAGTTTTGCCATAAATCGCTAGAGGGCACTGTAAACCTGTTTTTATGAATCGAGACAAACTCTAGTTAAAGAGACAAGATTAAAGATATCTTACACTATGGTATTTAAGTAGTTATTAAAGAAGTCGAAAAAGTTATATTTTTTGTTTTAAAACGGTGGCAACTAAAATTTGAAAAAATGTTTGAAAGTTAAACTGTTTTAATAAATTAGGCTTTAAAAGTTGTTTATTATTTTAGTTTTAAAGTAATTGGTGATTTTAATAGGTTTGCCCCAGGATGCCCCCATATATTTACTTCCCCTTTAGATATCTAACAAGTAAGAAAAATCATGCGTTAAGCATAGATTATGAAGCACTTTCCAACACTTATGAAATCTTTAACAAAACATTGTTATTTAGGGAAATAATAGTGTATAGTCAAATATACCCAAATATGTATTCCAGTACTTTTGAACAGCCCTGTATTTCATATGTCAGTTGATATAATGGGAAAATTTAGTTTAGCAAGAAAATATCCTGTAGCTTGAAATTTCTTTTTTCAGCAATTCATACTAATAGATGAACACATACTTGAATGCTTTTGTTCAGCCCTGTAGTTTACATTGTACCTTTATTACACGTCCGTATTAGGCTAAAATTTATTGTAAATTAAAAACTTTTAAAACAACTGAAATCACATTCTCATAAATTATCATTCATAGGCGTCCATGTACCGAATTCTTTGCGTGGCCCTGTATATCCTTTTATCTATATTCTGCAAACATTTCTCAGTAAATTGAATGAAGCTCAGCGTAAAAATGCATAGCTTATTAAAGAACCACGTTTAAATAATTTACGCTCATATTCAGTAACGTTGGTGAGCTCTTTTGGGTAGCCCTGTATATCAACTATAACGTTTATATACACCATATAACGGGCATATATTTAGCAAAATATAAACGCGCATATCACAATTAAAATGCATTTCATCCCTCCATCAGCCATCATCGGACACATATACGGTACTTCGGAAAGAATATACTATTTGAAATCTTTTGTATGGCCCTGTAAATGCTATGTACTTCATATTATACACGACAGTAGCGTATAATTTATATTAAGCTCCAGTGACATATATCAATTTTATTATACATGAAACAGCTTAATATATTTAAAATATGTCACCCACAATTCCCCCTTTTACCATTATTTAATGGAATTCTTTTGTGTGTCCCTGTAAATGCATAATAGCTACATTTTCACCTTATATTTTATAGAATGCATATTTTAATATGTTTGACAGGGTATAATATCTTTAAAATTCCTTTGAAACGATTTTTCCCCATAGGCCGTAATGTAATCGGAAACTTTTGATTCGCCCTGTAGATAAACTAATCATTATAGAAACTTCATTTTCGATAGGGCTTGTGCTAGGGTAAACGTCAATAACGTCCTAAAATTTCATGGCAATCCGAGTATATTAACGATTTTTCCCCATGGGCCCTAATGTAATGGAAAACTTTTGATTCGCCCTGTAGATAATCTAATCATGGTAGAAACTTCATTTTCAATAGGGTTCGTGCAAGGGTAAACCTCAATAACGTCCTAAAATTTCATGGCAATCCAAGTATATTAACGATTTTTCCCCATAGGCTGTAATGTAATGGGAAACTTTTGATTCGCCCTGTAGATAAACTAAGATCTCTTTGTAAAAATCTGTTTGTGCAGAAACTCTTTGATTTATTTTATACCTTTGCATCTTATAAGTTTCTCTATTAAAAAAATTCTGGTTTCAATGGAAATAGATGCAATCGATATCGGTCAAAATGACCGCTCACCGTCTTTCTACTGTTAAGCAAAAGAAAAATATTTCACTGATAATCTGAAAATTTTTGCTTTATTTAAAATGTACACATTCTATGTACTAAATGTAATTTATAACAAGTTATACTGGAATTACAAGATTCTAACTGCCAATTTAAACAGAAACATGTTGATATCATTGTTTGATACCATTCTTCAATTTAATTTCAATACGTATACGAGGGCATACCTCTATTATTTTGAAAGTTATCGAGCTTCACAATGTTCAAATTACTATGTACCCTCTGAAGAAGAGAAAATTTTAATGCCGTTTCTCAAAACAGCGAACGAAGAACTTAATTCTTTTGTAATTCCAAGTTCACAAGTTTTAGTAATTTAAAAAGAACATCGAAGAGAGACATAGGGATTTCCTTTTTCATATCATTTTTATACTATATATAAATAAACTACATATATACTAAAACATATTATTGCATGTATTTTGTTATATTTTATCTACAGTTAATGACAGCAGGAAAATACAAAAACTATTGCAAATTTAAAAGATGTTTTGACCAGTGCTATAGCGGGCAACTTTTGATAAATTTAAAATAAGAGATGTATCATATAAATTTTTAGTTGCATTCATGGGTAAGCTTTAAATAAATGTCAGATACTTTGTGCGTAGAAAAAAATCAGTGAATGGAGCATAATAAAATCACCGCACATTTGGAGACTGACTACAGTGGAATAGCAATGAAGTTCACTCTAAGATGGAAGGCTATCTGCAGAATGTGAAAAGAATAATCCTGAAGAGGTGTCGTACTGTCAAAATATAAGAAAGTCATTAAACATTATTTAATGTTAATTAATTTTATTAGTTGATTCACTGTAAGATTATGTCAGTGGTGTATTTCATATTAGTATTACATTTTAGAGAACTTTTAAGTCAGAGGATTCTCATATGATACGTAAACCATTCATGTTAGAAAATGTATAGTTAATTGGTCAGTTTATTTGAAAAAATATTCGTTTCAAATTCATAGTCTATAAAAGATGTTCCTTCTTATAAGTGACCAATAGCTAAATCCCAAACAGTTAGTTAAAGGTGTTGTTCCAGTTCCAGAAAAATGTTAATATTTTTTCATCATATGATAATTTATTTACGCAAAAATAACACGGAAATGATGAGGAAAAACTGCATGTTTAATACAGAAACAGCTAAAGTTTATTAAATTCAAAAAATGGAACTCGGTGGCAACCATTCGTACAGATATTTATAGGACAGAGGAGCGTATTAAAATTTAAATTTGCATAAAATTTAAATAACAATTTTCGCGTATAATGGGTAACGTATAATAATGGTTAATATATCTTTAAAACTAAATGTTTTGTAATTAGATGTTTGCCAATTACATCAATGGTCTCTTTTTATATCAAAGAAAGTATATTACTCCAATATTTTATATTTTATGCAAATTTTTTTTATCAATAAGTAGAATTGGTAGTCAAAAAGGAAAATGATTGATACAAAATTAGAGATTATATATTTTTTGATGCATTATACATAGAACGATGTATTTTTTCTTTCTCTTAAATTGTATATCAACTAATAAAAGTTATAATTCTATCAACATTTTCATTCGTATCCTTAGCGACATTTAAAAAAATGAATTTGAAAAGGGTTATGATATCTAAAATAATTCTAAAGAAAAAAATACACGAAAAAAATTTAGTAAAATCACTGCAAAATTTCAAACTCATTGGAAATGAAAAGCATTAGTTAACTGTATGACAGAGCACTATTTATAGAATGTGAAAATAGGAATCTTGTAGGAAAACATTTGTGTCGAAATTAAAGACATTATATCCTATATGTCGGTTAGGGTTTTACTGTATCATTTTGATTTCACACCATTTTACATTAGTTTTACACTTTAAAGAAAACTTTTAAAATGTGAATATTCGTAAGTCATATAAAACAGTCATTTTTCAGAATGTCTACGTTAATTTATAAATATTTTTTTTAAATATGTGCCATTTCGGCCTATAAGCCCTTGAGCTCTGATGGTAGAATTTTCTACCACACAGGGCTCCCAAATGGTCAGCGAACTGAACACCAATATTTTTTAACAGAAAATTTCATAGTAGTTTTCTACAGAATTTGTGGTAAAACTAATGTCCGAAGACGATTTATATGCAATTTACAAGAAAAATATAAAACGAAAATATTTCTAAAAAATATTGATGTTCAGTTGGTGGACCATTTGGGAGCCCTGACCACGTAATTTTAATTCCGAAATGTCATACTGGCACCAGAAAATTCGACCAAATTTACTTGAAAAGGGTTTGGTGCATTTTTCCGTGTTTATCGTTAACCGGTTTTTTTCTATGCAAAATACTGATGCCAATGTGACTTTTGGAATTTTTAGCAATTTAGACCCCAGAGCTCAAAGGGATAAACGCAGACAGTATTCGAAGTTAAATGCTAATTTTGTCAAAAAAAACTAGTTCAAGGTTGGAGAAAAAGCCAGTTTGACAATTTTATGTGCCCTCTTTTGATGTGTTTTGAATTCCATTTTTCTGTAAAAGCAGGTTTATCAGAATTAGGCTAATACGATAAATTTTTATTTAACCCTTATTATTTTATTTTGTTTTTGGCTCAAAAAACACTTGTCAATATAAAGGTTGTACATAATTTCAGAAGATTTATAATAAATTAAAGCGGATTGGATATCTCGAGAATGGACTAAGTTATGATTTTTTTTTCTTCCTTAAAATCTTTTTTTTCACTCTGGAGTCCATTTTTAATTTTATTAAAAATATCTCATACATAGATTATTGGAAATTTTCCTAGAAGTAATAATAATTTTATACTTATTTGATATATCCTGTAATAAGAAATTGTGAGATTTTTGAGGAGGACTTTTTAAAATGGCTGGAACATATGTTTAATTATATTTTATTCACTTATTGCCTGCCTTTTCACGCTCCTGCTTAATATGACTGATGAGATGCGTCAAATATTCTAAACTTTTCGATCCCTTTTTAACCTCCTTAGGGAGGGGACTATAGCTCACATATATGTTTAATTATTTTTTTAGTAGACATGTATTTTATGAAATTTGATGCTCCTACCTTAAACAACTGCTTCGATATAGCAAGTTGTTCCAGAATTTTTTACACTCCGTTTGTTTCCTTAGCGGGAAAATTTCAAAAATCCCCTCTAAGTGCACGCTTACATCATACGAAATATTGTCTCAGCAATTATCATGCTTCTAGGTTCAGTACCCTAATAGCATGCATGGTCACAGTGACGTCACTGTGAGTCACTTTGGTCACACCACATGTGTGACCAAAATGCCACCTCTCAGTGACGTCACATTGTGACTGAGATGTGACTTTCTTAAAAATCTTTAGAAATTTATAAATATCCTTTAAAACATGTTATTTACTTTAAGAAACATGTTTCTGGCAATTTAAATATCGTCGCTTTTGTCACAGTTTCGTCACAGTGTTAATGTCAAATTAGTCACAAATGACACATTTTTCACAAATTTGTCACATTGTGACCACTTTGTGAAACATCACAAAAGAGCTCTAAAACGGCCATAACGACTTTAAATTTTAGTCATTTTGATTTCACATCGACGTCACGTGACGTCACCATGCTTTACGGGTAGTTTGGTCTTTGCGTTGATTATCAGTCAATCAGGATAAAATATTATATATATCTATATAATAAAATTGAAATCACAAATATAAAAATAATATGGGATAATTATAAATAAATGGATAAACAAACATGTAAAGACCATAAATCTATGAAAATCATACAGACTCTTCAGAAATGCTATGCATGCTATTTCATAGAAAAAATATTGTCAGGATCTGATAGCACCTGTGCTAAAGAATGTAATTTCTACTCTTTCTCTATTTGAATATTTTGTATTGTATGGTTGTGTACAGAATTTCCAAGGTGACATTCCTTCTTTGTGGAAAGGGGAATTGCCAGATAATCTTTTGCAGGTGGGGTGTTAGAGAAAAGAGATAGCTGAGAGGCATGTCCATCTGTCAGTGAAGTATGCGGATGATGAGCAGATTAGCCGCATGTCACTAAGCAAGAAAAGAATGGAGTTGGTGTCCAATGAGGAAGCTCCAAAGGGGTTTATGTTGGGGAAAGCAGTGATTTGGAAAGGGCAAGTTTGTCTCAGAGGATACATTCGGTACCTAGGTTTCTGATCTAGAGGTTGCTCTGTGTGGAAGAGCATAAGCATTGCGTTTTCTGGTGAGCAAAGGACACTGACGTCCTAGTTTAGTGCTCTGGGCTAAGAAGTGCAGGCCTAGTATACTTGTGTTGGGAGACTCAAGGTTGAGCTCCGATAAAGTGAATTTAACGTGTATTGAGTGTGAGGTGGAAAGTGTAATTGGAATAGTACACAACCAATCTTTACTGTATCTAATTTAATGTTGAACCGGATCACCTATATCCGAGTTGTATATATTTGTAAATAGCGTATTTAGTGTGTACATATATTCTTAATAAACTGATAATTCAGTTACTTGAAAGCGCAAGTCTTTATTTACACAAACCTCGCAGTGGGTGACCGATATCACCTAGTAATATCGGTGGTGGCAGCTATATCTACCACGGACATTCTTCAAAGTTGTGTGGACTGAGAGGAACGTCCAACAAATATGTTTGTCGAATTTAGTCAGTAATATGCTTAAAAAGATAAAATTAAGCAAATGAAAACTTTTCTGGAGGCCAAGAACATTTAAAATAATTGTATAAAAAAGAAATTAATTAATCAACATGTGAAATGAAAAAGAAATAACAAAATACAAAATTTAAAACTTACTAGGAAAACAAATTCAACCATAATAATTATAACAATTGTACACTAAGAGAAAGCTTGACATTCAACACAAGCCAAGCCAAAATGAGTCAGCAAAAAAGAAAATAACTCTTGAACAATATGTTATGGTACCGCCATCTATGAATACATAAAGGAATTTAGACCTATACCATTAAAATCTTAAAAATACTGCAATCTACTATACTCTATTTTAAGAACTCGTCAGAAAATGCATAAAAAACTTAGAAAAAGTCCATATCATGGATTTGTGGAATTACTGAACAATGAAAGTATGGAATGTAATCAAGCTGTAATTAAGAAATAAAAAAAGAGCATATGAAAGACTGCAAGGCAAGTTATTCAAATAATGAACAAGAAAAAGTATAATCCTGAACACCACAGTATTGCACAATGTCGTAATAATTGAAAAATATATTGATAAATGCATGTATAGAATGCAAAAACCCATGTTTATATATACATAAAGATAGATAGATAAAGTTTTTAACGGAAGATTGTTAGGGGATCGTCGTAAATCTGCAAAAAAATTTCAAAATTCCATCATAGGGAAAGTGCAATAGTTAGTATTTCTTGAGAAATATGCACGAAATAATATTTATTAAACTATAGTTTGAAAAATTACAAAGTTTTTCAGCGTTATACGTTTCTGCGCAATTACAGTAGCATCAAATAAAACAAGGTGCTACGAAATTAAAACGAAAGTTTAAATTCAATGTCAGTGTCGGATATTTTCGCTTCATTTAAAATGTACAAGTTTCTTCTACAATTTTAGTTGAGTTCACAGTGACACTTAAAGAAATCTCATTTACTTGCATTAGAACAGGCTGTCTGAAATGAAAGCCTGGAGAAATGAATCCAGTGACAAAAACATTGAAGTCACCATATAAACTGACATGAGTGGAATAACAATGGATTTCACAATACGATGGAATGATATCCACAGAATTTGAAAGTAGGGATTCGAGAGAAAAATGTCAGTATCAAATTTTAAGAGAGTCATTAAATCCCATAAAATTGGAAATGTTTCATTGTATAACACATTGACCTGTCTGCATTATACATTAGTTTTATACGTTAAAGAGCATTAAAATTAAAAAATGTCTAACAAAATAGATAATACGATTTAATTTAAAAATTCAATATTTATGTTAAAAATTAATCTAAAACAATCATAGTTTAAAAAATGTATACATTAACTTACAGGCAATTTGAAAAATTTTCTATCCTTACATTTTTTATATAACACATTAAAAACTCTACCAAATGAGATAATCACTTAAGGTCCCACACTAGGCACAGAAAAAGCCCCGGATGATAATGTAAAGCCTATGGGGGCGTACTCTTCAAATATATCGCTCAAATTTTAATATTTTTATATTTTTTTTTTGCATAGGATAGCTGAGGACGTTCCACAACCGGCCTAGTTTTTACTTTTTCAATTTTGGTTTCAGATTTTTTAAAAAAAATTATTATCATAATATAAAAAATATATGAGCAAAATCGAAAAAGTAAAAACTAGGCCGGTTTTAAGTCGTCCTCAGCTATCCTATGCAAAAAAAATCAGGTAAAAATATTAAAACTTGACCAAGATATTTGAAAAGAACGCCCCCATACACTTTACATTAACATCTGGGACTTTTTCTGTGTCTAGTATAGGGACTTAAAAAGATTAAAGGCACATTTTATTTATTTTTATGGGGGTGTCGACTTTAAAATTCATTTATATTCTTTAACTTACATTTTCAGTTATTCAAATTTTTTTAAATCTTATTGTAACGTCATTGCAATAACTAATATTAAAATTCGGATTTGTAAATAATATACTAATACTTACATGTTTAATTTTTTTTTAGATTCGTCACTCTAGAATAATCGATATTTTTAGATATGTTAAAACAGCATAAATTCTGACACGTATGATCTTCCGCATGCGTAATGAGGGATGGTAAATTTCTATTTTAATGTTTAATATATGCATCACGAAACTGTTGCTTGATTTGCTTTTAGTAATAAAAAATTATTTTTACTCCGATTGGTTAAAGTATTAAAATGGAGATGTCTATAAGATTATGGATCTTATTAGACGGATCCGAAACATGTCAATGTTTTTTTTAATTTTTGGAACATCTCTTTCAAGTAATATAAATTTTTATTAAAATGTTTATATAAAAGGTAAAGTTTTTAAAATCTATTGATTAAAAAAATCTAATGGATTTAATAAACTTTTTATTGAAATAGAGTGTTTAAAAACAAAAATAGTTTGCGATATAAAAGTAAAAAATACATTAATCAAACAGTTTAGGGGTTATTGGGTAAAGAAAGACAGGATTGAAACTTATATTTTCCCCTTTGGTAAGTATTGTTTCTTTTTTAATTCTTGAACAACTTCCCATTTACACCTAGTGAAGTTTTCTTTTAGAATATCCATTTTTAAGTTTTTATAAAAGTATAAAAAATATTTTATTTATAAACTGCAAAATAAATTGTCTTCTGAAGAAAAATATTAGCATATTTTAATATTTCACGGTTTTTCATTTAAAGTTCATTAGAGCGAAAATTCTATATAAGATGTTGTACAAAATTACTTTTTCTTTTATATTTAATTTTACTTCCAAGATAATATACGCGGCAAAATGCTTTTTTTTTCGTTATTTAATCGAAATATCTTTTGAAGTACAAAATGATAATGGCGAGTATAAATATTTTTTTCATAATGATTTCTCTTCTTAAAAATTCCTTTTTTATGGAAACTTCGTTAATGGAATTTTAATATATAGAAATTCCTCTATTAGACGTTTATTTCTGCGGTGATAATATTGTAAATATTTAAAATTGTGGTATATAAAAATTTAAATAAAATATAAAACTTTAAATTAATACTTTGAAAGTATACTAGTTAGTGCATATAAGTAAGTAGTATAGAGTATGTTGCAGTAAAATCAATAATTTTTATAAACTAAAGCATCTATTATGCATTAAAAATAAAACTGAGTTTTATAAAATGTTTTAAATATCCGTTTCCAACATAAAAACTCCGCAAGCAACGTTGCAATTTGAATATGGTAACGCATACGACATGATTACAACACATACATCTATCTCTTTCTGAAAATCTTCCTTTTCTAATGTTCTTATAAAAACCTACCAAAAACAAATATTTACTCTGACTTTTGAATATTATTTACATGTTATTCATCTATTACAGACTCAACCACAAATTGTCAGAAATTGTAAGAAATATTTAGAATATTTGTAAATATTTGTTTGATGAATTTTTCTATGCTATAGTAGGTGGTGCAACCGAGGTCCGAATTGTATTTTTAGATAGATTTCGTAAGAAATACTACCTATTGCAATCGCACCAGTTTATCTATCTATCTATCTATCTATCTATATATATATATATATATCTCACTTTTTTATGGACACGATAACTTCTATAATTTTTCACCAATCTCCACCAAACTTGTACATAAAATCAAAGGGGATAAAATCTTGGCTAAGTTCGTTAATGGGCAAAATCGGACCAAGGGGGTCGAAATAGGGGGCGTTTTTGTGAAAACCGAAAAAACGCCATAACTTCTTAATTAAAGTAGATATCGAATCGGTTTAAAGTTTATATTACTTCTTAAAAATGGGCCAAAAGTATATGCATGACAGATTTTTGATAAATTTAGAAGTGGGCTCAAGGGGCGAAAAAAACAGGGATTTTGAGAGAAAAAAATTCATAACTTCGTCAAATTTCAAGATATTAAGTCCAACTAAATTTTTTGTAAATGTTCTTAAAATCATCTAAAACTTTTGTATTTACAAGTTTTTAATAGGGCCAACTTTTACCGACGAAAAAAATTAAAAACGAAAAGAAAAAGGGCGCTGAAAAAAGAGAAAAATCCATAACTCCGTCAATTTTTAAGATATCAAATCTGATTAAATTTATTTTACATCTTCTCAAAAATATCTACAACTTTTATATTGACAAGTTTTCCATAGGATCAATTCGTATAGCAAAAAGAAATTAAACAAAAATAGGAGTTGGAGAAAAAACCTCAAATCCAAACTGCTTATATTCTGACTCATTTTTAAATTCATTTTTGATTCTAAACGCATCCAAATGGTAGATCCTCTTATTTAGAAACTGTATAAAGTCACGCATTGGTCAGTTTTCTGATAAAGACAGAATATATTTCAAAAAAAGGCTACCAAAAAGGGTATTTTGAACAAAATTTCCGAAAGTCATCCGGACTAAAAATTGAAGGAAGTATTCAAATACGAAATTGCGTTTTTTTCTGACTCGTTTTTAAATCCATTTTTGTTCTCAAACGCATCCAATTTACAGATCCTCTTATTTAGGAACTATATAATGTGATGCATTGGTCAGTTTTTTGATAAAGACGGAATATATTTCAAAAAAGGCTACCAAAAAGGGTATTTTGAACAGAATTTTCCGAAATCATTGTGACTGAAAATTTAAGGAAGTGTTCAAATAAGAAATTGCGTTTTTTTCTGACTCGTTTTTAAATCCATTTTTGTTCTCAAACGCATCCAATTTACAGATCCTCTTATTTAGGAACTATATAATGTGATGCATTGATCGGTTTTTTGATAAAGACAGAATATATTTTAAAAAAGGCTACCAAAAAGGGTATTTTGAACAGAATTTCCCGAAGTCTTTGTGATTTGAAAATTTAGGAAGTTTTCACATAGCGAATTGCGTTTTTTATGACTCGTTTTAAAATCCATTTTCGCTCTCAAACGCATCCAATTTACAGATCCTCTTATTTAGGAACTATATACTGTGACGCATTGGCCAGTTTTTTGATAAAGATAGAATATATTTTTTTAAATGCTGTCAAAGTGAGTATTTCGCACAAAATTTTCCGAGCAATCATGAATAAAGAATTAAGTATGTATTCAAACAACAAATAGGTTATTTTATGACTCATTTTTAAATTCAATTTTTTTCTCAAATACATTCAACTGACAGTTTTTTGTTATTTAGAAGCTGTATAATATACTATTTTGGTGGATTTTTTTAATAAATTCAGAATCTATTTCAAAATATGTTGTCAAAACGGGCATTTGAGCTGAATTTTTCGTAAGATGATTCTGATAAAACCAGTTTTTGAAGAAAAATGAAATTAAAAATTTTTCATAAACGGCCAAATGAAGTTATTAAACTGGGTTTATCTCTAATCATATATTTTTTTGTTGAATTGAGCACTCTTTGAAATCTACCTCCGCCTATAGGCCCAGCCGACAGGGATTTTATTATTTCAAATGTTGATGGAAGAAAATCCCTTTCTTCTGCTTCTCTCCCATGTGGAAAGAAACAAACTGAACAGTAACATTTATTTAGTCTTTTATTGTAATAAAATACACCAATAGTCTATCTGATAGTTCTTTTAAAAGAATGTCACCATTCCTCATAGCTAAAACATTTCATTCTGTCCTTGGTGATGGTCATTCTCTCAAAAAAATTGCAGTCTGGGAATTGTTTGTTGTCTCTTCAGCCAATCAGTCACATCTTTTCTCAACTTGCAATACAGTAAGTTCATTTTCCGTTTTTCGGTAAGTTCATCAAACTCTAAATACTTGCCTTTGCGTAATATCTGAATCAGATCTTTTATTCTGTACAATGAACTCCTACAAAATTTAAAAGATCAAAATGTCATAGATGCGCTCCGCATTACTATCCGCCAAAATGGGCAAGTTCTTTCCACGGTGCATTACATTATTTAAAATCTAGAGCGATACAGTACAATCTAAAAGAAAATGTAATGATTAATTTAGTTTCGTAAATTCTACCACGCAACATTTGACCACTGATATTCAATAGTTAAGCGTAACTTAGAGCATATATTTAGTATCTCAAATTTATTAACACAATTTATAAGTTATAATGCTAGTAAAAGTTAGAAACACCGAATAGAAAAAAGCAAACTCTTTTTATTTATTTGCTGAAAATTATTGTCTCCAAAACTTCAGTTATCCCATATTTTTTATCTTAACTTTAACAATAATGAGAACAATTTACTGATGCAATCAAAGGATTTTACTTTCTTCTAGAGAATATAATAACAACACCTAAACTTGGGAAAATGAACTTCCACTTCTACGTAACACTGAACTAGGCACTCCAAATTTCAATGGTACTTTCACTAAATGAACCATTTTGCACCTACAGCATTTATTGCTGTCTCAAGTTATTACACATTATGAAAAGAAAGTCTCATACAAATTTTGTTCAAATATAGTCATTATTATTAAAGTTATAAACGAAAATGTTTTCAAGACTTCAAATAATCTGCATTTTTAATCAATAACTAGACTGCAAACCATATTTATTTGTATTATCATATTTTAAAGTAATCTTTCTTAATACAATCTATGTTATGCAATTTCTTTTGATCAAAATATTCAATTTTGAAGTAATTAGAAAAATATAGAATTTTAATAGAGAAGTGTAAAATAACTTTTTTTTTTGAAAATAAATATTGTCATACTTTCAGTTTTCACGATGCTTTAGCTGAAGTTCATTACTGAAAAATAAATGAAAAAGGGTATGAAATTAGATTTTCTTTTGTATCATTATTATTATTTTAACGTTTTAAGCAACATTCTCGGTGATAGGATTTTTTATATTATTTTAATGAAAATATGTTCTTAAGTACAAAATGAAACCGGCGACTGTAAATCAAACTATTCTTAAATAATGACTGCATTTTTTGAAAATATTTTTTATAGAAACTTAGTTTAGGATAATTCAATACTGAGAATCTTATGTGTTAGATTTTTATTATGATAATAAATATTATGAATGAAGTGCATGTTATATAAAATATAATTTTCTATACATAATGTATTAATAACTCGAATGATAAGTACAAAATATATAAATATTTGTAGTTTATAGAGTAAGAGGAGTTCTAGAGTTATAAGCGAATTTTACTGTAAATTGAATATTTAAAACTCTATAAAGATATTAGGAGTAGTTATTAAAAGAATATAATAAATATGGGAAGAAATCTAAGATGTAAATCTACATATTTTGAAAAAAATACAAGATGATTCTAGAACGTGAATGAAGATTTCCCTTCGTAACTTCAAATGCAGTAAATAAATTTTATAGATTCTTTCGACAGTTTTATTTTCTTTTCTAGAAAATATTACTACAGTACGAGAAATGCTATAATAGCATCTATTTGAGTGAAAACAACACTGAGCTGGATGCTCCTTAAATCCTAATGTTGTCCGACAGAATCTGCTATTTTACTGTTCAAAATGTACATCCTGCAATTCATATTCCGCCATTTCACGCGAAAGAAAGTTAATCTCCTGAAATGTTTGCTAATATCTGAAGTGTTTTTAAGTTGAAAAGGTAATTAATATGTAACTTAGACTGACATACCCTGGATTTGAATCTGAATATTTTCTTACACAAAAATTATTTTTCTTGCATTGTTATACCAGTATTTTGGTACATGGAATGATTTCCTGTTAAATATTATGCAGTATAATTTTTTTCATTATATGTTCCTTTTCTAATAAAGAAAAAATATAAGAATATATTTTTTATACAACTTCAGTTGTCTTTTCTACTAAAAAAAGATATTACATTTTTTTTTATTATTATTAACTTAGTTATGCCTGAAGTTCATTAAAACAAAGTTTCTATATATACGATCTTTAAAATTTGTTTTTTCTGTTGCATTTTTTATAAATTTAAGATATTATGCTCAGCAAGTAACTTTTTTACGTTACTTTAATGAAAATATTTCCAGAAGTAGAAAATGAAAACGGCGAGTGTAAATAAAGTTATTCTTAAATAATGACCGTTCTTTTTAAAGATACTTTTCTTGAAAACCTCGTTAATGATCATTAAATACGCGAAATCTTTTTTATTGGCCATTTACTTCAATAATAACGATATGATAAATATTTATAATTAAGTGCATATTGTATTAAATATTAAATTTTAGATGCATAATGTATTTTTAATATACACGGTTTTCACAAAGGTTTAAAACACGCATTAATATTTTACTTATTTGAGATGGATAGCTAATGTAAATTATAGAAGCGTTGAAAAAAGGAAAATAAAATAATGTTAATAAAATTATCCTTTCATTATTATTTTCTTAAAAAGTAAATGTTTTGCTAAAACAAAATCATTTCCAAAAAGCGGCACACTTCTGTACCTTACATGACATTTATTATTAAAATTAACCAGATGTGACAATTCCAAAATTTTCTTTTATCTTATGCATGTATATACTTTCTGAAAAATGCAGCATAGCAGCACCACCGTTTCGGTGATTTAAACTGAAATATAACCAGAAATAGCTTATGTCAACTTATAATTGAATCTGAAGTTTGATGAAAATCCGTGCATTGGTTTTTAAAATACAGTTATTGAATAACCTTTAAAAAATCTGCATCAGAGTGCCACATGTTCAGTGATGTACGCCAAACACTAATCAGAATCATTTGTTTTATCAGGTACTAACTGAATCTGAAGTTTTATGAGAATCCATATATTAGTTCTTGCGATACATATCGGGTGTCCCAAAAATGACTGATGGATTTTAAAATTCAATAACTTGCAAACGGTGACAGCTATTTAAAAATTTTTTGCAGGAGGGTTATGTTTAATGTCAGGAGTTTTTTACCGTAATTTTTTATTTCAGTTCGCATCTCAAAAAATAGGCAGCGCTGACGGCGATTGAAGGCCAGGTGATCAGTGCTGAGTGAAGCGTCGACCTGGCTTTCAGTCGCCGTCAGCGCCACCTATTGTTTTAGATGCGAACTAAACTAAAAAATTACGGTAAAAAAACTCCTGACATTATACATAACGCTCCTGCAAAAAATGTTTAAATAGCTGTCACTGTTTGCAAGTTATTGAATTTTAAAATCCATCAGTCATTTTTGGGACACCTGGTATATCGTGAAATCGTGAAAAATGGAGCATAGCAAAGACATCTGTAGAGGGATTTACACCAAAAACTAAACAACACTAATCTATATCAGGGATTACCTGAATCTGAAGTTTTAGAAAAATTCGTGCTTTAGTTCTTGAAATAGAGCTATTGCGATAATCAGGAATAATGCACTCTGGCAGCGCCACCTGTTGAGAGATTTGCACCAAAACGTAATCAGAACCATGTTATATCAAGTACTAACTGAATCAAAAGTTTTATGAAAATTCATGTACTTCTTCTTGAGATATGGCTATTGTAATAAATTGTAAATAAGTAGTATGAATAGTAAATAGTAGAGCCATATATTGAAATATATACATCAAAAACTAATCCAATGTAGTTTATATCACGATCTCACAGAATCTAAAGATTTGTGAAATTCTGTGCATTAGGTCTTGAGATAGGGCTATTGCAATAACCACAAATAATGCACTACTGCAGCGTCATCTGTTGAACGTCTTGCACCAAAATGTAATCAGCACTATGTTATATCATGTACTAACTAAAGTTTCAAGAAAATCCATGTACAAGTTCTTTAGGAATGGCTACTATGGAAATTGTGAATAATGCAGCATAACAGCGCCACCTATTGAGTGACATACACAAAAACTAATCAGGTCTAGTTTATATATAAATATAACAGAATCTCAAGATTTGTACAATTCCGTGTATTAGTTTATGAGATAGAATTTCCCACAAAATTTTTGTCACAGACAGTTTGACAGACTAACAGACAGACATTTTGTAAAAACTAGTTTTTCGGGTTTCTCGACACTAAAACGTGTAAATCCGTCTAAAATGAATTTCAAAAACTTTCAAGAATCCAATACTTTATTCTTGTAAAGATAGAAAAAATAAAAATAAAAACACTTATTACACTTTTTAATTCCATTTAAAATGCAATTGCATTTTTAAAAATAGGTACAATGTAAAAAATCTGCAGAAGCACTCTACTCATTCAATCAATTTTATAGCTAACGGTTACGTAACCGTAAATAATTTAATCGATCCTAACCATAATTTGGTCACTATTATGCTCATAATAAATGGTCAAATAAACTTTTCTACCAAAAATTGAACCGACTTCAAAAACTACTGCAAAGTGAAAAATAATTTTTTACATAATAGTAATAAGAAATTAAATTAAGAGCATAGTATTTACCATGCGTATTATTATATTTATGTACATTAATTTGATTTTTTGGAGTCGGTGCCAGCCAAGCCTTTATTCTTTTAGGAATTGAATTGGATATTTAATTTTAATTTTGAAATTGGCTTGACTGGCACCGACTCCAAAAAATCAAATTAATGTACATAAATATAATAATACGCATGGTAAATACTATGCTCTTAATTTAATTTCTTATTACTATTATGTAAAAAAATTATTTTTCACTTTGCAGTAGTTTTTGAAGTTGGTTCAATTTTTGGCAGAAAAGTTTTTTTTTTCTCTTTTTAGTTAAAAGTTAACGATTTTTTGAAGTCAGTTAATAAAAATTATAATACGTAAAAAAATATTGTAAATTATACATGGATGTAAATTTTGTCAAAAATAGGGTTCGAACGCACGCTTCTTTCCAGCATCAGAGCTTAAATCTGGCTCCTTAAGCCCGCTGGGTCATCCTGACTGCGCTCCAATCGGCGAGTTTATTCAAAGTCCATGTTATTCTTAATTTGCGAAAAATCACCAATTTTATTAAATTTTGCCATTTTGCCTAATTACTAAAAAAGTACTGAACCAATTTCCATGAAATGGAAGTGGTACCAATTCGAGAGTAGCCTCTTTTATTTAACACAAAACAAAATTAATCGGTTGGATAGTTTCGGTGAACATACATAGCAAAAAATACATACGTTTCGAATTGATAACTTCCTCTTCCTTTTCTGAAGTCAGTTAATAATAAATATTATAATACGGAAAAAAATTATAAATTATACATGGATGTAAGCCATGTCAGGAGTGGGGTTTGAACCCTTGCTTTCTTCCGAGAACAAGTGCTTAAGTCTGGCGCCTTAGACCGCTCGGCCACACTGATAACGCTACAGCCGGCGAGCTTATTCAAAGTCCATGTTACTTTTAATTTGCGAGAAATCACATTTTTTTTTTTATTTTGCCTAATTACTAAAAAAGTATTGAACCAATTTCAATGAAATGGAATTGGTACCAATTGGAGAATAGCCTCTTTTATTAAATACAAAAACCAAATTAATCGGTTGGATAGTTTCAGAGTATTTGGTGAACATACATAGAAAAAAAATACATACGCATCGAATTGATAACTTCCTCTTCCTTTTCTGAAGCTGGTTAAAAATAAAAATTGTAATACGGAAAAAAATTGAGAATTTTACATAGATGTAAATAATGTCAGGAGCGGGGTTCGAACCCATGTTCTCTTTCGCAAAACAGGGGTTCAATCTAGCGCCTTAGACCGCTCGGCCATGCTATCAACAGTCCATTCAGCGAACGTATTCAACACTTTTAATTAGCGAAAAATCACTAATTTTATTAGATTTTACCTAATTACTAAAAAAGTACTGAACCAATTTCGATGAAACTGAAGTGGTACCAATTCGAGAGCATCGTCTTTCATTTAACACCAAATCCAAGTTAATTGGTTGCATGGTTTCGGAGTAATCTGTGAACATACATAAAAAAATACATACGTGTCGAATTGATAACTTCCTCTCCTTTTTGGAAGTCGGTTAATAACCATTATTTAGATAAATGATCAAATGACTGCACAGTTTGCTACAGATTTGCACAGAGATACACAGTGTGCTAACATAATCTTATACAACTTGATAATGGCATTATCTTTTAGATAAAAACTATATGTTAACAAGCGGGAAAAAATAGATTACATGTATATCTGTATAATGAATTGCATTGGGAGTGATCTTGTAAAGATAAAAATGTATCTTTAACTTATACAGGAGAAGGTAGGGGTAAAATCGGGTACCATAAATGTATGTTGTTCACAAATGTAGTCAAATGGAAAGAAACTCTGGCCCCCGTTTTTAATATTAAATAAATCTTTGACTAGAATAAAACATATTCTTTTCAATTAAAAATATCTTTGATTATATACAAAATAGCCTTTTCAAGCTGAAAGATATGCATTGCTCAATATGCAAAAATATGGTTTTATCCCAATGGTTGGGTAAAACCTGGTATTCATTTAAAACTCACGGAATATTTATTTTTTTCAAAATATTCTTTCTTAATATAGTGAAAAAATACTTTTTGTAAATTTAATTTTGTAAATCAATTTTAACTGCATGTTTTTGCACGTGTTTCAAGTGTCAAAAAAGAAATTTATGGCAAGTTTTCTACATTCTACAGGCCCATCTTCTTTTCACTGAATGTCTCTTTTAGCTGTAAAAATCAAAAATGAATTTTTCATCATATTATTCTGAATTACTACATGGTTCGTGTGCCCATTCGAGGCATTTAAAATATTGTATTCAATCATCTTTGGATTTAGAATTGGAGGTTCATTCAATTTCGGTTGATGGTTTTGCAAATTATTTCTTTGCAAAAAATTCAGTCTTCATTTTCTTTTCCATTTTCTGAGTATGTCTCTTCAACAATTTTTTGGTTTCTTCTGTTGATTTTTCTTATTTCTTTTTTCTTATTAAGAATCTACCTTTTTTGTTTTGTAGGTTGCTTGGCATCTTTCTCTTTAATATCTTTTTCCTGCTCTAAGTTATAAGACGAACAAGTCAAAGTAACAGTTTTTACTTTTTTTAGTCAGAAATTTTCTCGGTTCTCAAACTTTCCAGGTTATAGGATAACAACATTTTAAGCGAATTTGGAAATGCAGATTGCTGAGCTACCAAACTTAAAAATATCTATGGGATACATTTACATACAGCGTTACATATATTACGTTTTTTATATAGCGTTTACATATATGTTATTATAGAGAAGTATTCTGTAAAGGTAACATTTTGAATCACTGATATCAACTGCCATTAAATAGCCATTTGGAAGCAACTTGACGTGAAAGATTTTCAATGTTGTCAACTTCTGTATGTATGCCGTCAACTATGTGTGTTACTATGTATGTGTCAACTATGTATGGATGTGTGATGTTGATTAGATAATTATTAAAACGTAATATGCATAATATAAAAATATAGTTTATACTGTACCATTATTTCGTTCATTAATAATTGGAGATTATTTAATTCTACAAATTTAAGCAACAAATTAACCACTTTTAATATAAAACAAACTCAAAATTAACGTTTTCAGTGCAACTAGATAAATTTAGAATTATAAGGTGACTTAGTAGCAATAAAAATGCGTTTTAAAGTTCCATGCTAATTTATTAACATTTATTAACAGTAAATTATTAAAATTTTAAAATCGCAATCTTTTAAAAACATTAAACATTTAAAATTATCATTCTTTTCTTGTTTTTTCAATAGTGTGCATATAGCTTTAAGGATCAGATTACAAAATGACGCTCTATCAAACAAAATGCATGAGATTTCAACGAAACTCTGACTGTTTTGTTTATAAAAATGAAAAATGGGAAAAAACCTTAAAAGATTAGCAAAATGCATGAGATTTCAACGAAACTTTTATGTTTAAACATATTAACTTAAAAATTCACACAGCACTCAGTGATTTGAGGGGGACGAAAACTTAAGGACAAAACATATTTAATGAACTGACGGCACTATATACATTTAACACATAGAACAATTAATCTGGAACGCAAGTACATTTATGTTCCTTACATAATTCCATGGAATGGACAAGGGGCGCCATCTACAGTTTTACCTGAAAAGTAAAAGTATAAAATACCACAGCTCTTCCCCACTTAATAACGAAGTCGTTCTGGAGCTCTTCTATGTCTTCTGGATCGTCTAAGTACCTGTGGAGAAGAAGAAGAATTAGTTTTGACATGTTCAGGAGCATCAACTGTAGCACTAGTAGGAACCGACGGTTTTGGGAAAATGTTATCGGAGTTAGTTGAATTTGAACTCGAAGAATCAGGATCATGAAAGTCAGTTGGCCTAGGTTCTGGAGCAACTGGAACATGAGAGTCAACTGGTTGCGGATCTCTGAAACTTGACTGTAAGGGTCGAAAATCATCTTGCTTCACTTTGCATTTTCACTTCTAAAATTTTCTGCAACCTTTTCTTCCGAATTTGGATCATTAGTTAAAGAAATATCTTCCCCTACATTAGTTATTTGATCAACATGCCTTTTCCAAATATTCGAACCAACTTGAACTCTGTAATGTAATTTTCCTTCTCTTGCTACGATTCGACCAATTTTCCATTTGGCTTCTGGCGTATAATTTCTTACAGCTACTTTCTGGTTGATTTCTAATTCTTTTACTTTAGCTTTCCTTGCAGTTTGTTTTTCATGCACAAAATTTGCAACATTCGGAACTATCAAATCTATGTTTGTTCTTATATGACGTCTTAGAAATAAAGATGCAGGTTTTTCCCCGTTGTAACATGTGGCATCTTCCTGTACTGCAAAAGAAAGTTATTCAACTTCATTTGTAAAGTACCTGGTTCAGAAGCTAAGGCTTTTAATCCACGTTTGACCGTTTGCACATACCTATCAGCCTGTCCATTTGTAGAAGGATGGTACGGTGCACTAAACTTATGTTTTACACCATGACTTTTCAAGAATATTTCAAATTCTTCAGATGTAAACTGCTTAGCATTATCTGATACCAAAGAAATAGGAAAACCGTATCGTGCAAAGAGAGATGAAAGACAAATAATTGTATTTTCCGAAGTTGTACTAGGAACTATAAAAACTTCTGGCCATTTACTATAAGCATCAACCACTAACAAAAGCGTTTTACCGTTAACAGGACCAAAATAATCAATATGAATTCTCTGCCATGGAGCTGTAGGCCATTCCCAATGATGTGTATCAACTTTGGGAGGATTATTTTTCAAATTTACACAAATAGAGCAATTTCTTGCAATATCTTCAATATCATGGTCTATTCCTGGCCACCATACAAAACTACGGGCTAAAGCTTTCATTTTCACTATACCAAAATCACCAAAATGTAATTCCTTTAATATTTGTTGTCGATGAATTTCTGGGATAACTACCCTACAACCTTTTAAAATACAACCATGCTGAAGAGTAAATTCTTCTTGTTTACCACCAAAAAGTAAATTTTTTGGAATTTCTGAGCCAGAAATGAGATGATGAAAAATTTGACGCAAAAGAAGATCAGTTTTTGTATCTGAGGCAATAGATTTAGCATTTAAAGGCAAAACAGAAAGCTGATTTATTTGAATGATTTCAGATTCATCAAGTCCCTCATTTGAATTATATTCGTGGGGCAAATCTTCACTACGTAATGAAAGACGTGAAAGTGCATCGACATTCCCGTGTTCAGTAGTTTTCTTATAACGAATGTCATACTGGAACGTTTGTAAATATATGGCATATCTTTGCATTCTAGCAGCTGATAAAACAGAAATACTTTTAGAAGGTGAAAAAATTGAAACTAGTGGTTTACTATCAGTAAACAAAGTGAATCTGTTACCGCACAAATATTGAAAAAATTTCTTAACACCAAATATTATTGCTAATGCCTCCTTATCTACTTGACTATACCGTTTTTCGGCATTATTCAAGGTTCTGGATACAAATCCAATAGGCTTTTCAGTATTGTGTGGCATCACATGCGAAAGAACTGCAGAGATACCATACGGAGAAGCATCAGTAGCTAAGATTAAAGGTAATTTCGGATTGAAATGAGTAAGCACTCTGTCAGAAGTAATTTCTCTTTTTATTTTTTTAAACGCTTGATCATATTTGTAAGACCAATTAAACTTCACATTCTTTTTAAGCAAATTATTCAAAGGATGTGCAATTGTCGATAAATTCGGTACAAATTTAGCATAATAAGTTACAAGACCAAGAAATGCTTTAACCTGGGAAACATTTTCTGGTCTAGGGGCATTTACAATTGCTTCTATTTTATCTGGTGTTTTATGAATACCATGTTTATCCACTTTATACCCACAATAAGTAATTTCATCTGCCATGAAGAATGCGTTTTCTTTATTTATCCGAATATTATAATTTCTCAACCTTTCTAATACTTGCTTTAACCTTTGTAAATGAATTTCATCTGTTTCCCCAGTTATTCCTATATCATCAATAAAAATTGTAATTCCCTCAATTCCACTTAAAATTTTCTCTATTTTTCTTTGCCATATATCAGGAGAACTACTAAGACCCATTGGTAATTTAAGAAACTGAAATAATCCTTTAGGTGTATTAATGGTTAATAATTCTTGGGATTCCTCATTAACTGGTAGTTGGAGGTACGCTTGATTCAAATCAATTTTTGTAAAATGAACACCACCACTTAAAGTAGCTAACATATCTTCTATTTTAGGCAAGGGATATTTTTCTACTTTCAGATATTTATTTAATGTAACTTTAAAGTCTCCGCATAAACGTATTTTTCCATTAGATTTTACCACTGGAACAATAGGGGTTGCCCACTCGCTATTCGTAACTGGTTTAATTATACCAGCGTCTTGTAATCTTTGTAATTCCTCACTGACTGCAGCACGTAGTGCATAAGTAACAGTCCTTGCTTTACAAAATATGGGTGTAGCATACTTTTCAAGATAAAGCTCTGCCTTTAACCCTTTAATTTCCCCTACTTTATCAGAAAATAAATCAGAAAAATCATTTAACAATTCTTGTAATTTATGAGAATAATTTACAGTCTCATTAACATAGACAGATCTTAAATTATGTGGAAAAATATCGAATGCAGAGGCCCCATCTCGGCCAAATAATAATGGAAAGTTATCTTCTTTTATTAAATACAATTTTAACTTTTCTGTTTTATTTTCATAAGTAATATTTACTTCAACATAACCTACAGGTTTAAAAATTTCACCAGTTGCAGTTTTTAACTGAACATCTGGGGGGGAAATTTTATAATCAGGAAAAATTCTGCGAAATCTTTTTAAAGGAACAGCAGAAATTCCCGAACATATCAGCTCTTGCTTTATTTTCAATTCACACAGATAATTTAATAGGATTTGCACCTGTATTTTTTATAGTTAAGACATTTACCGTATCTACAGAATTTACGTGTTTTTGGAAAGTTTTACTTCTACATACTTTTCCACGCCAATTATTTTATGTTTAAACATATTAACTTAAAAATTCACACAGCACTCAGTGATTAGAGGTGGATGAAAACATAAGGACAAAACATATTTAATGAACTGACGGCACTACAGACAACATATATACATTTAACACATAGAACAATTAATCTGGAACGCAAGTACATTTATGTTCCTTACATAATTCCATGGAATGGACAAGGGGTGCCATCTACAGTTTTACCTGAAAAGTAAAAGTATAAAACACCACAGAAACTCTGACTGTTTTGTTTACAAAAATGAAAAATGGGGAAAAACGTTTAAAGATTAGCCAAATATATGAGCTCTCGATGAAAAAAATCCGATTAGTTCGATTAATCATTTTGAGATACTCTAAATAAGTAATTATTTCTTTGCAAAAAATACAGTCTTCATTATCTTTTTCATTTTCTGAGTATGTCTCTTCAACAATTTTATGGTTTCTTCTTCTGTTGATTTTTGCTCATTTCTTTTTTCTTGTTAAGAACCTCCCTTTTTTGTTTTGTAGGTTGCTTGACATCTTTCTCTTTAATATCTTTTTCCTGCTCTAAGTTATAAGACGAAAAAGTCAAAGTAACAGTTTTTACTTTTTTTAGTCAGAAATTTTCTGGGTTCTCAAACTTTCCAGGTTATAGGATAACAACATTTTAAGCGAATTCGGAAGTGCAGATTGCTGAGCTACCAAGCTTAAAAATATCTATGGGATACATTTACATACAGCGTTACATATATTACGTTTTTTATATAGCGTTTACATATATGTTATTATAGAAAAGTATTCTGTAAAGGTAACATTTTGAATCACTGATATCAACTGCCATTAAATAGCCATTTGGAAGCAACTCGACGTGAAAGATTTTGAATGTTGTCAACTTCTGTATGTATGCCGTCAACTATGTGTGTTACTATATGTATGTGTCAACTATGTATGGATGTGTGATGTTGATTAGATAATTATTAAAACGTAATATGCATAATATAAAAATATAGTTTATACTGTACCATTATTTCGTTCATTAATAATTGGAGATTATTTAATTCCACAACCTTAAGCTACAAATTAACCACTTTTAATATAAAACAAACTCAAAATTAACGTTTTCAGTGCAACTAGATAAATTTAGAATTATTAGGTGACTTAGTAGCAATAAAAATGCGTTTTAAAGTTCCATGCTAATTTATTAACATTTATTAACCCGGGAGAACGCGCGCTTACCAAGGGTATGAATGGTTTTAACTTTGTCACCAATAAAATCAACTTAAAATAGTCGCTTTATTTAGACGGAAACAATTCTTACAAATCTTGCAAAAAAATAAGTTGAAGATTAGTTTTAAAAAATTAGTGGTTGCAATTGTAAAAACCATACGCACTCCGGGTCTTTTAGGCCCTGCGCGCGTCCTCGCGGGTTAAAAGTGAATTATTTAAATTTTAAAATCGCAATCTTTTAAAGAAATTAAACATTTAAAATTATCATTCTTTTCTTGTTTCTTCAATAGTGTGCATATATCTTTAAGGATCAGATTACAAAATGACGCTTTATCAAACAAAATGCATGAGATTTCAACGAAACTCTGTTTTGTTTATAAAAATGAAAAATGGGAAAAAACGTTAAAAGATTAGCAAAATGCATGAGATTTACACGAAACTCTGACTGTTTTGTTTATAAAAATGAAAAATGGGAAAAAACGTTTAAAGATTAGCATAAATTTAACTTTTTCAAAAAAATGTATAACCGACTCCAAAAAAAGCACTAAAAAGAATTAAATAATTCTATAAAATCCTCCAATGACAAATCGTTATCCAATAACCACACATTGACTATCATGTACCGGTATAAAACGGTTAAATTTGATATATAGAATTTAATATCCACCAAACATAGGTTTTCCAGAGAATATTTTTTACAAGAAATTAATTTACATATTTTTGATTTAATTTTTGAATATATACATATAAAAAGTAAGGAATTACTTTTTGAAGTTGGTGCCAAAAAATCATAATCGATAATGATTTCCCCATTTTATTTATGGTACTAGACATAATATATCCACAATTCTTACTATACTTAAGATAGTTTGGCACCAACTTCAAAAAGTAATTCCTTACTTTTTATATGTATATATTCAAAAATTAAATCAAAAATATGTAAATTAATCTCTTGTAAAAATATTCTCTGGAAAACCTATGTTTGGTGGATATTAAATTCTATATATTAAATTTAACCGTTTTATACCGGTACATGATAGACATTGTGTAGTTATTGGATAACGATTTGTCATTGGAGATTTTTAAGGAATTATTTAATTCTTTTTAGCGCTTTTTTGGAGTCGGTTATACATTTTTTTGAAAAAGTTAAATTTATTTCCTACTTTTTAGTTATTTATACCATAATACATAATTATGTGTACTGACATATGATGGCTCTTTGCAACGCGTTACTAATGAACGCACTTTGCTGAGTTCTGATGTATTCGCTTTACTTGTCACTCTTTGATTATCAACTTTTTAAAAGACACTTACAATATCGGTTAGTATCGTTGTGAATCTTTAGATTTACTGGATGTGGTAACTTCTTCAGATCTGGCACGACGAAAGGCTACCGCATTCATGAAATCTTAAAGTCAACATCTAATCGTACGGACATCGGAAGTGGTTATCGAAAGGTGACAATGCCTCAAGTAAAGTGCCCTACACATAAGCGCGCGGCAAAGCGCTTCCATATATGAGTAAACAGCAAAATGACTCCATGTATCAATGAATAGTAAAATGCTTTTCTAGTGTAGTCAAAAGTACTCCCCCTTCAGTCAGAAAAAGCAAAAAGAAAGATTTTAACAAAAATCGCTCTATGATTCAATAGATAAACAACAACAATCTAATTCCTATAAATGCAGTAAAGGCATCGGAAATGATTCGACGAGGAATCCGAAAATCATAACTTGTACTTGGCTGCATCTATAAGAGAGTGACAGCATTCGATGCCCAAATACTTTTTTCACTGACGCTTTTCTCCCAACTAAACTGTTAAAAGTTTGAAACTCACTCCACAGCTTTTATGGAAAACAATTATTTCAGCCTATCATGGAGCATTCTCATGGGTCAAAAGACAAATATTTTATAAAAGCGGGGGAGTGACGATGCAGCAAAAGGGTAAAATTTTTTACAGTGTATGTATGAGATATTCCATAAAAGGGATGGAGTGACGATGCAGCAAAAGTTAAATTTTTAACAATGTATCGCAATGCTAGGCATTTCCTATTATAAAATTTGATGATGATTTCCTGGTAGAATTCGATTGTACGCCGAATGATCCTTTATTTCTACACAGACATAAATACATAATCTATATTATTTTACAAATTCGTGGACATACAAGGACAAGATAGCACAAGGAAATATTACGACACAAGAAAAGTACAACCGGGAGCTACACATAAAGAGTGTGTGCAACGGAGCCAGTGGGATTCGAACCCACAATCTCCTACGCTCTCAAGAGATTAGCAGCGTGGTGTCTTAACCACTCGGCCACAAGGACCCCCTTGATGATTCATTTTTGTCCAGAATCTTTTCAATCAATCGTATACTGTGCTCCATGTGCCGTCATATTCACATCGAGGAATCCTACATGAACAAAATCTGGAATCATTCTGGTGTCTAATCCAGTAACCAAATCTGAATCTAACGATACACATATCTATGCACTTTATTTTGCATTGATATCTAGAGATAATTTTTTCCTCCGGAGCAAAATATATACTAAAGGATTTTCATCTTTTCAACAACTTAAGGATGTCGATTGGTATCGATGTCTATTTCCGCTTTAGTGGATGCGAGAACTTGTCCATTTAAGCTTTACCATTTCGGAAATTTATCGCATCCAGCAAACTTTAAGACCGCACACTAGGCACAGAAAAAGACCCGGATGATAATGTGAAGTCTATGGGGGCGTTCTTTTTAAATATTTCGCTCAAATTTTAAAATTTTTACATGATTTTTTTGCATAGGATAGCTGAGGATATTCCACAACCGACCAAGTTTTTACTTTTAAAATTTTGGTTTCAGATTTTTAAAAAAAAATTATTTTAAATTTCAAAATGGGTTTAAACGGTCCTGAAATTGAAACTATCATTATATAAAACATACATAAGCAAAATCGAAGAAGTAAAAACTAGGCCGGTTGTAGATCATCCCCGGCTATCCTATGCAAAAAAAAATCATATAAATATATTAAAATTTGAGCGAGATATTTGAAAAGAACACACCCACAGTCTTTACACTAACATCCGGGTCTTTTTCTGAGACTAGTGTAGTGCCTTAAGGTCCTCATTGAAATCTACAGACTTCGTAAATGGGCATTGAAAAGCTGACAATCCATCAGTATACGTTAAAATTATTGTGAAAAATTACCTTTGTTTTTAAAGACTATATATTTTCTGACTAATGAGCGCGATCTAAACACGTCTATGGAGCGTTTTCATTGGTCAGAAAATAGATAGTCTTTAAAAACAGAGGTAATTTTTCAAGATATTTTAAACAGGGTACACTGTTATTGGGGCTCAAGGGTTGAAAACTTTTCAAAAAATCGATTTTTTTATGATCTAATTTGATTAATCATTTAATTCTTAATACAATGCAAATATTACAATGCAAAAAACCGCATAAAAATATTTGCATTTTTAACGGAGTTATAAGCATTTATGTATCAACACTTCCATAGCCGCATCCATATAATTTCAACTTTAAGTCGCGTTTTCTCAAAACTTGATTTTTGATGACTAACACCAAGATTTTAAAAAAAAACTATTTGATGGAATGGCTTAATTTTTTTTCCATGTATATAACATCATTATCTAGATTATGAATTAATATATTTTAGATAGTTTAATATTATGAGCATTTTTAATGGAAAAAAGTTGTATTTTTTAGGGGGTTTATTAAATTTTCAACTTTGAGAGATTTTTTAATGTTTTTATTAAGTGATAGTTATATCCTTAATTCATAATCTAGATTATGATGTTATATGCATGCAAAAAAAATTTAAGCCATTCCATCAAATAGTTTTTTTAAATCTTGGTGTTAGTCGTCAAAAATCAAGTTTTGAGAAAACACGACTTATAGTTGAAATTATATGGATGCAGCTATGTAAGTATTGATACATAAATGCTTATAACTCCGTTAAAAATGCTAATATTTTTATGCGGTTTTTTGCACTGAGTTAAAAATTAATTGAATAATCAAACTAGATAAAAAAATCGATTTTCTGAAAAGTTTTCAATCTTTGAGCCCCCTTAAAAATTTGACCCTTTTTCTGCATAGTCCCTCCACCACTAATATAGAAAACGATTACTTCAGCCTATTATGGAGCATTCTCATGGATGAAAAGTGAGATATTCTATAAAAGCGGGGTAGTGACAATGCAGCAAAAGGGTCAGATTTTTTACAGTTTAAAGTACGCGTACACAATCAGAGCGCGTCAAGTTGCTTCTATGTAGTGCTCGCGATAGAATACGTATAGCAGCTATACGTTTAAAAGATATACGTATATCCGTATAATACGTTTTTCTGTTATACGGATACTTTAAAATATACGTTTAAACATATCCGGATACGTATAATGCGTATTAGTTAAACGTATATTTTAGAATACGTATATTTAATGTATAAGTATATTCCACGTATCGTACCTAATTTAAATATTGGACTTCATCAGTTTTATGTCCCTGAATGAAGAATAATTTGGAAATCGGTGGCGTTACGACAGGAATCCGTATAGTAGGGGGAAGTGGGGTACATTGATACAGTTTTTTTCTAAGATTTTTTTGGTGTGAAAAAAGTAGAAAATTCAAGTTTTTTTCCACGAGGTGACAACAAAACTTGTGAAGTATATTATAAAAATGTGCAGTCATTGTTTTATATAGTATTTTTGCATGTAATTTAAAAAAAATAAAAAAAGTCATTTGTATCAATGTGCCCCATCTATGGGGCAGATTGATACGTTTGAGAAAAATGACGATAAAATAATACCAATGCATATTTTTCATAGAAAATGTGTTAGAAAACCATTTTATATTTATTTATAGAAATTCAAATCACCCACAATTTATTTTTAAGCAATATTAAGGCAATCAAAATTAAATATATTATGACCTGATGTTCTGGATGTTCCTTCTCTGATTGTTGGCTGTGGTAACTTTGTCATATCTAGCACTTCAATCCCACCATTATCATCTTTCTTGGGAAAGATGAACAAATTACCAGGTTTTTTTTGTTTATAAATAGGTTTACAAACAGAAAATAAAGGATAATTATATTAAAAATTTTGTTTATAATATAATTATCTTTTTCTGTTCTGCAATTTGTTTCTCTTACTTAACATTTCTCATGTCGAAAATGCTTTTTTTCTCTGGAGAATCGATATAAATTCGAGATTTGCCAGAATGCCGTCTTTTTTTTTAAATTAGTTCTACTATTACTAGCTTTTGGGTAATTTCGTACTTTTTCTGTTAGCAAAAATACTATAAAAGATTCTAATATAAAAAATTAGAGCTATTTCACTTCAATAGAAATTAATATTAGAAATTTTTGGTGAAAAATGATTGGATTAAGGAGTGTAGGGTAAAAAAAAAATAATAAAAAGTAATGAAAAATGAACTAAAAAAGGATTTAGGCTGTATCAATGTGCCCCGAGATAGAGTGTATCAATGTGCCCCATACAGCCATTTTGAATAAAATGAGTCTCAATCCAACACTTCGTAATTTATCTAACAATAAAGAATGATGAACTGATAAATAGTAGCTTTACTTGCCGGGGAGAGCATTCTTTTCGGTTGAAAATACTGGAACAGTTGTATAATACCATTTCAATTGTACAATTTAAATTTACTTTTGACCTACGAAAACGATAAATCACTCGTCCCATTTCACCAAACTACTGAATCAGTCCAAGACTTTCTGTATGTAGTTGAGTGCATTAGAATCACCTTTTGGAGCTGTTGTGAAACTTCGTGTAATGACCCTGTGAGCGGTAGAGGGGGTGTATCTATGTGCCCCATGTATCAATGTACCCCACTTCCCCCTATGTCTTATATATAAAAGATCAAGCAATGAAAAGCGTATATATTTTTAAAACAGTTTGCAAAAATTTCACAAAATATCAGACTCCGGATTGGCCAATCTCGTTTCACTAACAGTGAAAAATCTATTTTCAAAATAGCGAGTTATTACCGTGAATTGCAGGCCCCACCAGTGGCCGAGAGGTTCGGACCTCTCAACTGGTAGACGGCAGATGCTGGGTTCGAACCCAATCGCGGCTGTCGGCCTAACCGTTCGGAGTTTTCCGTGGTTTTCTTCGAACCTTGCGTAAATACGGGTTAGGTTCCCTTAGAAAGACCCCCACGGAGGGCACTCCCCCTGGTCCTATATCCCATTAGCGTAGATAATCGGACGACAAAAATCAACCATCAATCAACCAACCGTGAATTGCAAAAGTACTTTGCAACATTGTACTTTGAATTTATTTAGATTTTTTTTGTTCATCTCAATGTAATGACCTCAGATACCCCGTTATTTTGCATTTTGTGTAGGTAATGTATACAAATTGTATCCATTGTAAATAACCAGCAAAATTAAACACTTTTTGAGGAAAGAATGAGAGTATAAATGTTTCAGATTTATTGTGAATTCTTGTTAAATTTAGTTTTTTCGTTTTAATTATTTAAAAATTCTTTATTCACTAATTGTTTTACACTCAAGATTGCACCCGAGCGTAAATGCTATACTTTTCATGGCGCTAATATTTTCTAACTCTGTTAATGTATAATGAAATTCCATTTTTTTAAATCTTGACATTCTCACCAAAAGATATATAGAATCACTTCATATCAAGCATTAACTGAATCTGTAGTTTGATGAAAATCCGTGCATTAATTCTAGAGATACAGCTATTGCAGAAATCGTAAATAAAATACAGCAAAGTAGAGCCACCTGTTCAACGATTTACATACAAAACTAGTCAGCAACAATTTCTACCAGGGACTACTTGAATGTATAGGGGAGACTGGGATGCATGTGAACAGTTCACATAAACATAGCTTTTTGTCATAACTGGGTTAATTTCTATAAGCAAAACTACTCTATACAGTAAACAGAACTTTGTTTTACGCATGGTATTTTTTAAAAATTAACTTTACAGTTCTTCTTACTTTTTTTAATAGTATATTGAATTTTAAAAAAATGTTCATATGTGCCCCAACGAAAAAGCAGTTGTAAACACATAAGGAAAACATGTGAACGCAAGGAAAAAATTTTTTGACATGTTTTTATTATCTTTTTCATGTGCTACCTTATCCATTAGTTGTATTATTTATTAAATTCACCATAGAGAAAAATATATATATATTTATTTAGTTTCTGAGTTATATGTTTAAGCAAAATATTATAAAATAAAAATAAGTAGATTTGGGGGGGGGGGCTTAAATAATTGATAAAATATTGTTGCAATGTAACAAAAAAATAAAGAAGTAAACTTGAGAAAATAATTAAAGAATTTAAATTTTCCTTAGGGCTTTTTGTTTGAGGGAGATTTTAGGGAGGGGGCGTTTGGATATATTTATAGGAAAACTACCAAAAGGCGAAAGATTCTCATTCCTACATTTGCCTTATTTGCCTCTAAATTAAGAATAAAAAATTGTTTTACATTTATAAGCTTCCTCCAAATTTAATTTCTTTTGCTTGTAAAAGAAAGGGGGGAGTCAATAAGGGAGATTTCACGGTAGTTATAAGTTTTAAAAAAATATTTTCTTAATATATATATCTATTTTCAAAATATCAAATAAAATAGCTGTTTTAGAAATGGAAGTAAAATAATACTACAAGTTTGCAACAAATGAAACAGAAAAATTTGCAAAGTTGTTAAACGTAATATTTTTTGCATTAATGATGCATAAAAAATAGTATTGAAAACTAAATAAAATAATGTATAGCATTTATTGCAATTTAGAAAACATGAAATTTATTTAAATTACAATTGAACGTTAAGAGCTTGTTGCTTTTTATGTATTTGCTGACAGTTGTGTTTGTAGAAGTTTCTATTACACAAAATCAACTTTATATGATAGAAATGTCTTCTATTTCTATAAAAATATAGATAATGGAGCTGGCATTATTTTCACGAAGTTAACTAAAAGGAATAGAATCACTGAATGATTATTGGGCAATTTAATGACATATTCAGATCTGCCCCAACTAGACTCTTCATAAGTGTCCCACATTCCCACAAGAGTTAAAATGACAAATCATTAGCATTTCTCAGTTTTAAAAATAAAAAATATAAATATTTCTTATTATCCATAGTATATGTTAAATAAAGAAAAAAAAGAATAAATAAATTTATCAAGCTGGAGATTTTACTTTTATAGAGTAAGCAGTATTTTGGCTCCTGGGGGAGGACAAACAAAATGTCGAAGAGTTTCAAAAAAAATTTCATATTTCTATAGGGGATCCCATCTTTGATATTTTTTTTGAAATAAAATAAACATATAATAACTAGTGAAAAATGGCAATGTTCTCATATGCCCCATTTTCACATGCGGCCTAGTCTTCCCCATATATGTTACTTAATTCTGTGTATTAGGTCTTGAGACAGAAAACCCACAAAATCCATGTCACATACAGACAGACAAAGTCACAGACTCATAAACTGACAGGCAGATATTTTGTAAAAACATGTTTTTCGGACTCTCTTACCCTTAAAACGTGTAAACCCGTCGAAAGTATTCCCGAATCCAATACTTTCTTGTTCTAAAGATACAAGAAAATATAAAAAACTAAGTACTGCGTCGCAGATTTTCCAAAGATTAGTTTGATTCTACCCACAACTAATGTAAGACATTTTATAATAAATAACTTAGTTTTTTGGGAAAAAATCCAAAATCTAAACTGAGGAAGTATTGAGATTTTTTTAAGTACCTGCATTAGGGTGGAGCGAAAAAAATTTTTTTTTGAAAATCAAAAACGGGTAGGTGCCAAAAGTTGCCTTTATACTAGTACATCAACTGCGTGAAATTTTACCGCTGAAAAAAAATGGCTTGAGTCTGCGCTTTTGCTTCAAAAATCGAAATTTGGGGTAAAATTTGTCATTTTTTGACATGTTTTCAAAAAAATTAAAAAATTTCTACAGAGCTGGTTAGTATTTAAAAGTGTTGCTTAGACCTTTATATTTATCTGCTTAACATATTTAAACTATAAAACAATATCTGTAGTCTGTATAATTGGAGCAATTCTGACAACTTTTTGTGAAAAATCAGCGTTAACCTCTCTATTGGACCATACAACGAAATGTTCTTTTGAATGCATTTCTTATCTAGCTGCTTTCAAAACTACTGTGTATATAACTCATAGAGGTGGTTGCATTATCCCACCCGTCTCAACCACCCAATCATCTAGGCCCAGTGTTTTATTTATGTATTGAATTGTTATTTTTTCCCCGAAGACGAGTATAAGACGAAGACAAGTAAGTTTTCTATATATCAAAGTAATTTATCTCTTCTTTGTATTCATAGACTTTGGATGATTTGAATCATGCTGGTATGACCTGCTGCACGTATATTTTTATACCATGTATAACAGAAGACAAGCTGAGTAATGTATTGGGTATGTTCTTAATTGAACCTAGTCAGCAGTCTATTATCTTCATTAAAATTTCATGCAATTAGTACAGTATGATTAAAAGTTCTATTATCACAGCATTCTTTCAATCAATTACATTTTATATGCAATGATTTGCCTAAAATTGATTGTATGAATTCAGTTTCTAGTATGCCATCATTTATTGAACCTATTACATTGAATATATGCTGAAAAGTTAGCTGTTTAAGATTATGACGATCGTCACAGAGGATTCCAAACAAAATTTGCGTGTAAAACAACAATATTTCTAAAGAAGTTTTAGTATGCTTTATGTCGTTTCTTGTGTTGTTCCGTAGTCTAGTAATTTCTAATAAGATTTTAGATATATTATTTAGGTGTGTAGTACATTTGGTATAAAACATCCCGCGGTATAAACTTGGATTATAGATTTGGTGAGTGAACATATAGACGCTGATTGCCAATCTGTGCTTATATAAAGCGGAAAATTTTATTAACTTTAAGAGCTGTCTTTTTTGTGAGATGTTTTCTAAATTTCTATTCCCCATTCTTTGAGAAATAGCTTTCCTTATGAATTAGCTTTGCAATCTCCGACAGAAATTTCTAGTCTGTTCTGAGTATCTTTTTCTCAATTTGAGAAAATAATTTCTCTATTTTATAAAAAAAATTGCAATAGGAAGTGAATATTACGTAGACAAAGATTTTCCTTATTGATCCAGTGAAGCCATGTAGCTTAGAACGTTTTATATCGACTTCTCTAATAATTGACGCACAGGAAATTCACTGGAGTTGAAGTAGCGAATGACCTTATATCATATAGACAATTCTAAGCTTACCCCATGCAAAATGGTTCACAGTGACAAATAAAATTCTCCTAATTTTAAGTGAGCACTTATAGTCGATATCCGTCCATTCCCTCATAAAGCACAATGCATTATAAGTTTTTGCCCAGGACATTTCACCATCAAATATTGTCCACTCATAAAAAGGAGATCAAAAAGTTAATAGGAAATTAACTGGATACGAAAACACTTAGAAAACGGCATAAAACTAATGCAAAAAAAGTTATTTACAACAGCGGTTGCTTTACACATGGAGAACAAATTTTCATTGAAATTCTCGCTGACGATCACCATCACATTAAACAGTTCGCTTCTCAACATATAAAAAATGCAAAAGTAGAATAAATGATGGCATACTTATAGTTGAAATATCTGAAATCATCTTTGAAGCAAATCATTACGTAAAAAAATACAATTGACTGAAAAAATGTTCTGGTAACAGAACTTCCAATCATTATTCATCAACTGAATGTAAGTTTGATAAATATAATAGATGGCCGAATAGATCCCTTTAATAATATTCCCGTGCATTACTCTGCTTGTCATTTTTTTGTATAAACTGTAAAAATATACATGAAGATAGTTACAGCAGCATGTGGATGCAAAGAACTGATGAACAAGGTGGAAGCATCGAAAACATGCCAAATTTTTATAAAGAAAATCACAAATCAATGTATAAATAAAACACTGTTCTAAGATGATCGAATAGTTGGGCCGGATGGTATAGGAAATATAGCCACCTCCAAGACGCATGTCCAAGGTAGTTTTGAAAACAAGAGCTGTATTAAAAACAACAATTCGTTATATGACCCAATAGAGTGGTAATGCTGTTTTCTTACTAAAAGTTGTCTGTTTTGCTCCTGCTATAGGGAATAAACATATTGTTTTATAGTTTAAATATGTTAAGCAGATAAATATAAAGGTCTAAGCAACACTTTTAAATACTAACCAGCTCTCTAGAAATTTTTTAATTTTTTTGAAAAAATGTCAAAAAATGACAAATTTTACCCAAAATTTCGATTTTTGGAGCAAAAGCGCAGACTCGAGCCATTTTTTTTCAGCGGTAAAATTTCACACAGTTGATGTACTAGTATAAAGGCAACTTTTGGCACCTACCCGTTTTTGATTTTCAAAAAAAAATTTTTTTCGCTCCACCCTAACCTGCATAACAAGTATTAGTTAAGTAAACACATCGTAGTTCTTTGAACAAAGAATCGCGAAGGGGATACTCTCCCGGATATTTCTCAATGTCTCTAATCCGCAAAAAATATTGAAGCATCAAATTTCATACATTGAATGAAAAACGTTTAAACGTTTATACGTTTAACCGCTTGAGTAAAATCCGTATATACGATGTACCGTATATGCTGTTTCGTGTAATACGTATAACTGCCGATGCCGAATTATACGTATAGCAAATACGTATTTCGTATAATACGTATTATACGTATACTCGTATAAACGTATAATCGGGAGCTCTACTTCTATGATTCAATGCATAGCAAAGTAATTCTAAATGTTCGTATGTTCCTTTTAAGTCATAAAAACTAAAAAGGAAGATATTATCAAAATCACACCATGATTTAACATGCGTCTGTATGAAAGTAGTAATATTTGAAGTTAAGAATGTTCTTTGATCAACGGGGTTTTCCAAAGTACAGAAAATTTAAGAATTTTTATTCCAGAACTTGGCAGTAGTCGCCTGAACGAGTTTGTTTTATGGGTGAAAGAAGTTAACTAGCTTAACTTTAATGGTAAGCTTATCAAACTTTTTCGTCATTTATATTTGTACAAATGTAAATCTAGCACATAGCAATGTACTTTAATCACTTTGTGAATCCGGCATAACAAGCACCCTGATACACAGACACTCTTGCTTTAACGTGTAAGGCTCTTAAGAGATGAATTTTCAGCTTTTCGATATCGAATTCTCATGTCTGGATCGATGTGGATCTTTCACTTTGGTGGATACGAGAATTGTTCCAGCTAAGATTTCGTACTTTGAAAAAAAAAAAAAAAAAAAAAAAAAAAAAAAACTAGCATCTCTGCAACAGTGGTTAGGATCCAGAAGGATTATTCGCTGTTAAGCAAAACAAGATTGACCAATCATAAGCCTTCATTTTTGAGAACTTTTCATTGTTTGAAGGAGAGAGTCTGGAATACATGGAGTGAAAATCTGCTATCGACACTGTAAAAAATTTGACCCTTTTGCTGCATCGTTACTCCATCGCTTTTATAGAATTTCTTTGTTTTGACCAATGAGAATGCTCCATAATAGAGCGAAGTAATCGTTTCCTATAAAAGCGATGGAGTGACGACGGAGCAAAAGGGTTCAATTTTTTACAATGCAAGCAGTGCTAAAAATTTGTATCCTTTAAATGTGCAACGATGGTACTGAATTCCAAAGTGTCGATCACAGCGAAATCTGCGGCATTTTCGTGATACATTATCTACACTGATGAAAATTTTCTGCATTTTGCTGCAACGCACTCCACCGCTTGTATATAATATCTCTATTCCAACCAATGAGAAAGCTCTATTTCACGGCCAAGTAACCGTTTTCTATACAAGCAGGGGAGTGCGTTGCAGCAAAATACAGCAAATTTTTATTAGTGTAGACTAGCAATAATTCTTGAATTTTTAGAAAATGTCCTGCAGATGCCGCTTCTATGTTTAAATTTCATTAGCATTGTTGCACATTTAAAGAATAGAACATTTTAGCGCTTTTTTTAAGTATTACACAGGGCGTGTTCAGCACAATTTACCGGTTACTTACCGACAACTTACCGATTGTAGACACGTACGAAATGAAAATCAAAGCGAAGTGTGACGTCAGCTACAATTCAACAGAATAGTCTTCATTGATGCCACAATTTGCTTTCGTACTGCCCTACCACAGAGTAGTAACAGAGAATCAACTTTCATACACTGTAATGGCAACTTGTTTAACATGGGATTACGCATAGACAGTAGCGAGACGAGCGGACCACTCTGAAACTACGATCATAACATAAGAGAGGTTGCTAATTCGGCGAAACATCGCTTCCTTGGCGACAAATGATATAAGAAAAAAGAAAAAAAAATACAGCGACGGCTTGCTGCTTCTTGTTTTGAAATTTATGATAGAATTATTTTAATATGAAATAACTTTGACGTATTCGTCTTGCAAACAATACATGTGTCTCTTCGTAACATAACGACCTAATAATTTAAACTTGAAAATTCAAGAATAATAACAGTAATAATTACGAATCAATATAAGCGCGGAAATCTAAGATCAAATAGCATAAGCACGTGTGCAAAGATAATCAAATCAGCATTCAGCAAGAAGCGCCAAACCAGAATAGGGTTACAGTTAAACAGAAATCACGAGGAAAAAAATCGCCAACGCGATGGTTTAGTTTTTAAGTGATCCATTGAGGGCATTCTTTTCTAGTCGAGTTGAGGCTCTGTTACGTACTCTGTGTGCCCTACAATCGGTCGGTAACATTGGTTACTTTTTTAATTGATCTGAACACGCCCTGAGATAGCCGATTTTCACACTATATCCCCTAGATGCTATATTTCCGGTTTCTTGCATAAGAGAATTTGTCCGGAATCCAGGTAAAATTTGCGCTGTTAGCAAACCAGATTAACGAATCAGAAGCCTGAATTTTAGCAAATTTTTCAATGTTTTAAATAAATTTTCTTGTTAATAAATCTCGTTTCACAAACAGCGCAAAATTTATGTGAATCCTGGCCCTCGTCCAGTTAGGATTTTGCACTTTGAACACTGTTAAAAATTTGAAACTTTTACTTTATCGTCTATCCATCGCTTTTATAGAAAATGATTACTTTATTGTATTATGCTGAATTCTCATTGGTCAAAATAGAGATATTCCATAAAAGCGGTGGAGTGACGATGCAGCAAAAATTCAAACTTTTATCAGTGAAAAGATCGTGTGTCTATGTAAGTGTAACATAAAAGCATGCAAAAGGAACACTTCTAATTGGTCGATTGCTTCAAAATGAATTCGAAATTTAATTTTTTTATTTTTTAAAAAGGTCTAATTATCAGATTTTTATGAAATTCGAATGGTACCACATGGGCCTCATACGCTTTCAAACAAAAAAAGAATTATCAAAATCGGTTCATATTTGCAAAAGTTATGCGTGCACAACAAATACATACAGGTCGAAATCATAACCTCCTTTTTGAAGTCGGTTAAAAATATATGAGCTCTCGATGAAAAAAATCCGATCAGTTCGATTAATCATTTTGAGATACTATAGATAAGTAATTATTTCTTTGCAAAAAATACAGTCTTCATTATCTTTTTCATTTTCTGAGTATGTCTCTTCAACAATTTTTTGGTTTCTTCTTCTGTTGATTTTTGCTCATTTCTTTTTTTCTTGTTAAGAATCTCTCTTTTTTGTTTTGTAGGTTGCTTGACGTCTTTCTCTTTAATATCTTTTTCCTGCTCTAAGTTATAAGACGAAATTTTTACTTTTTTTAGTCAGAAATTTTCTGGGTTCTCAAACTTTCCAGGTTATAGGATAACAACATTTTAAGCGAATTTGGAAGTGCAGATTGTTGAGCTACCAAGCTTAAAAATATTTATGGGATACATTTACATACAGCGTTACATATATTACGTTTTTTATATAGCGTTTACATACATGTTATTAGAGAGAAGTATTCTGTAAAGGTAACATTTTGAATCACTGATATCAACTGCCATTAAATAGCCATTTGGAAGCAACTCGACGTGAAAGATTTTGAATGTTGTCAACTTCTGTATGTATGCCGTCAACTATGTGTGTTACTATGTGTCAACTATGTATGGATGTGTGATGTTGATTAGATAATCATTAAAACGTAATATGCATAATATAAAAATATAGTTTATACTGTACCATTATTTCGTTCATTAATAATTGGAGATTATTTAATTCCACAAATTTAAGCTACAAATTAACCACTTTTAATATAAAACAAACTCAAAATTAACGTTTTCAGTGCAACTAGATAAATTTAGAATTATAAGGTGACTTACAGGGAAGGTCTCCATTGGGGGCATACTCAGAATATTTTGAAAAAAATACGAATTAAACTTCTCATGTAGGTAATAAAGGATCAGTGAAAATTAGCGGCGGAATTACATTATTAGATATGTAAAAAAATAAAATAGTTTGGAATAATTGGCGTGAAAAGCTGAAAGCGACGCGGCATTTGGCGAGAAGTGCATTTCCTCGCCAAAAGCAGACGATTTATTCGAGAGGATCATACAAAAAAGGATTCTTTTTCTGTTAATTGTGCACTGAAATACTTTAAAATTTTGACTACTTTCCTAAATTAATAGTAAATTTCTATGCTGAAACATATTTTTTAAAAATATATATACGTTATTCATATTAATAATATATTGAGAGATGTACAAGTAAAATATTGATTTTATAACAAAAAGACTATCATACCACAAAATATGTTTTACAGAATACGATAAAGCTCCTTAGTTTCATTTGCTTTGAATTTCTCAATATATATTTTATTTTATTTTTTATTTTTATATGAATAATCGTAAAAACATATGGGATACTTTTTGTTTTGTATAACTTTAAAAGAATATATTCCACGGCATTCGCTTTATCTTTGGCATTGCAATTTTTTTAACCTATGTTTCATTTAAATGAGAATTTTGAAAGATTTAAGTTTTGTACCTTACAAAGTACAGACTAATAAAAAATATCAAAGTAAAATAAGGAATAACGTGATTCAGATATTCCAAAAATATGTACATTGATTAGAATGGCTAAAAGCTTTTGTTTGAAAATTCGTTGAAAGATCTTCATTTAAAATACAGATTTGCTATTACAAATGATTCGAAAAGTACGAAAGGCGATTATATGCATTATAAGAATTTTCTAACATTTTAGAGTTAAAATATACTTAAAAGTACTCGTTAAAGAAGAATGTTGAATAAAAAGAATTTCAAAGTTGCAACAGTTAATTCTCAATAGAAAAAGGATTGAAATTTTTACTGCAATAATCGAAGATTTATACCCTTAGGGTATCAAAATTGAAATATTTATCAAACGCCTCATTTCAAAACGTTGACTGTGATTCTGAAAAATACCATTAAATCGTGTTTTAGAATAAAATAAAACATTCATTGAAGATTTGCAATTCTACGAAATTGTGCAAGATTTAATCACACTGAAGCCATCTGTAAAAATAGATGATCGCTAAAGCATAAATGAACTACTGATTTTTAATGTGTATTCTAATAAGTAATAGGGCACAATCTATACAAAAGTTATATACTAATGATTATGCACTTTTTATTATCTTCAATTATTGTATACATGATTTACAAATGATAAGAGATTGCTTTCATACCCAATGGATCAATCTGGGTGGACGAAACATTAAATGAAATATTTCTGATGAATCTAATCAAATAATGTTATATGATTTGTATATTTTATGTTACTGTTTCATAAACTTGTATTTAGAAGATGGCGATTTCAAATATATATACAAAATTAGATCGACAAGTTGGATGCATCCCGTCTCCTTTCATAAAGTTAACAGCCCACAACGTGGTGACGCATACACATTACGTTCTTCCATGTCATACGCAAATTTTATACATACGTAAATTTTGTGCTTCATTTATAACATTTCTCTGTAGGTGTTTGTTAATGCGGTAGCTATAACGTAAGAGTTGTTATTGAATTGCGTCATGGAGCGGAGTTTCACATGAAATAATGCTTGAAATTCAATAACAATTCGCATTCGCCGTGTGTGGTAACAAACTGCTGCTTTGGAATCATGTAAGTGGTACTTTTTGCATGATAATGCACGGCTGCATACTGCTTCCTGTTCAACAGGAGAGGCATCACCCATACTTTGGGTAGGACTTCATTTTAAATTTTCACTATTTAATACAAATAATAATTGTCACCTTATTTTGAAAATTTTAAAACAATTGTCATAATTCCTGCGATAAAATAAATTGAAGATTACTTTTCGATAAATATCGGTGACAATTGTAAAAATCGTACGCACCATAAGGCGTACCCCACGCGATAACTCCCGTGTTACAATGATTCCATGACCAGCATCAAGTTATTAAGTTGCATTATTCTTCATACTATCCTGATCTTTCTCGAAAAGACTTTTTCAATTTCCAATAAGAAAATATGCACTAAAAGTGTACCAAAATAGAAACATTTCAGATACCTTTGCACCTAGCGCATGAACTGACATCTTCAGAGAAATTTCGAAAACGAAGTGGAAAATTACGTTTGACAGGAAAGAACGTAATGCGCATGTTTCAGAATGTCGGGCTCTTTATATTTTCGTAAGGAGGAGGATTCATTTTAATTATTGGTCTAACCTTTTAAATTATGACTCTTGTGCTATAAAAAATATTGCAAGTAAATTCTAAAATAAGCAAAATAATCTCAAAACCGCATATAAATAGAAACAGCCAGATATACGTGCATATTGTAGAGCGTAGTTATGCTGATATATCACCTTTCTTTGTATTTTCTAGAAATAAAAAATTCCATCTACATAGTACATTTCAATAATTTAATATAAGCCTTAATACAAAAAGTGAATTATACTGAAGTTATTTTCATCCAGAAAAACATGTTATGCATGTCAATTTGGAACATCAAATACAAAAGACCTTGCATATATCACTGAATGTACTACGTATTAAAAACTACAAAAAGAAACAGATATAAAATTCTATCAAATGGATCATAAAATGAAGCAAAACAATCCATCGTGTAATAGTGAATTCTGTTTCGAAGTAATATAATAATAGATATAGTGCATCTTAAAAGAATAAGGACCGGTAATATCTTAAACTAACAGCTCAGAAAATGAAGTCAGAATCACGAAACAATAATAAGCATATGGAATTATAATATACGCTTAGTACAACAAAGAAATACAATATTGGTTTTAGAGATTTTCCATTAAAAAAAACTATTCAAAATAAGCTGTCTCAAAAATATATGGACAATAAATCAAATTGCCTTTATCATCAAAGTATCAAAATAATTTGAATTTTCTGTGTTCTGTACATGTGACGTAACTACTTCTAAATATAAAATCCCTCCCTGTTCTTCCATTGTCTAATAGTATGAAACTACCTCTCAACGTTCAATTCTCTGCTGCTGATATAGCTAAAATTTTGCGGTTAAGGGCTCAAAAAAAAAAAAAAAATGAAATTTCTAAACACTTGAAGCGTAGTAAATCAGGAAATTTATTCAATCTTATCAAAAGGTGATAATGCGATTACAAAACAGCATTCATGTCGACTAAGATGACTTTACGAAAAGATGGAGAGATTTTGCGAATAATTTTAACCTGAAAGGAGACTGCTCGTGAAATTGCAAGGATTTTAGCGCTTTCTATTACGATATCTACTGTTAACCGTCACATACAAGCAAGGAAAATGCATAAATATCACAGAAAGTGTCGAATACCTATTCCGAAAGTGCACCATATAAAGGCAAATATTCTTTGAAGTAAAGAAACATATTTCTTGGATGGATGAATTGTTCAGTGTATCTTCAGGGATGAAAATAAATTCAGTATGAACGGTCCTGATAGCTGGACTTACTGTTGGCATGATCTCCAACGAGAATCTGGTAAGTTAATTTGTCGACAACTGGAAATAGGTTTTCTCATGATGTGGGGCCTGTTTACCTTTTATTAAAAGAAAGGATACTGGTATTTTTAATGCTCGACAGTGCTTTGGAGCAAAATGACCTTATCGAAATGGTCTTAAAAGCAACCTATTTCCATTTGGAAACATCTTAATATTTGAAAATTGTAAATTCCAACAGGAGAGTGCGTTGATTCACTCAACAACAGCTTATTGTACACAGAATCTAATGATTATTTTAGACTGTACCGCCAGTAATTAAAGTACCAAATAGAGTAGAGTTGGTTTTTTTACAGCCATACATTCGTCAAACACTAGTTTGAAGCATAACTAATTGTGTTTTCAAGATTATTCGAAGAAACGGATCCATAATTTGTATTTAAACATATTATACTGAAAAGATCCATATGTTTTTAAGACAGGCTATTTTGAGTATTATCTTTTACAAAAAATATAACGATATTGTATTTTTTTGTAGTAATAAACATGTAATATGATTTCATATGCTTACTATTTTTCTCGTGATTATATAAATTGATTTTTTGAACTGTTATTTAAAAAAATCGCCTGTTCTTATATTTTTTGAGACGCGCTGTATTAAGCTTTGTCTTAACTAACACCAACAAAATATTTAGATAATATACACAAAGTACTATATTATTTGTGTATTTTCGTGGCTGACCCCGGGATCCTGAGCGATCATTCTCCTTTCCTTTTTTCTTCTCTATTTTAGTTGTCTATCCTTTTCCCTTTGTTTCACACTTTTTAATCTTCTCTTTTCAGTTTGTTATCCCTCTCTGTTCTTGTTTTTTTTTACGAACTCTTTGTTCTTGTTTGTTTTCTTACTAACTCTTTGTTCTTGTTTGGGGTTTTTAGACTAACTTTTTGTTTACATAATTCTTTGTTCTACTAACTTTGTTGCTGTTCTCTTGTTTAAGAAAAAAAAAAGAAAAAAAAATAAAAATGACAAAAGATAAAAAAGACACCATTTTTTTAAGCTCCCTCTTGAATAACTCTTTTACAATAGTGGTTTTTTTTATTCACGTGAGACACCCTGGGTGTTGAGGTTTCTTTTAACCTCATCGACTCGTCTCTTCCTTTTTAGGTTGATATCGAGTCCCAGGGTGCAGGGCATCTCTGGACTCTGGTTCCGAGTACGGGGGGCGCCATGCTTGCATGGTGGTGGTTAGGATTAACACCGGAGGACTGGTGCCTTTCGACGTAAGGGCCGGCTGTAGGTTGGACAGAGCTGTAAAGGCTTACCTACGGCTACCCATTCTCCTTGGAAAAGAACCGGAGCTTCGGAGATGCTATCGAGTTTAACCCAATGTTCGAAAAACGTGGGGGTCTGTTGAAAATAGTTTTCGCCCTTTTGAGACCTGCACCAGACGTAACGGTAAGAAGAAGGGTCGGTGACCAGGCCCGATGCCTGGCGTTTATCCAAAAATATTTCTCAATCATGGCCACAAATCAAGGAATAAAGACATGCGAAGTGGAAGCCCCACAACCACTCACTGAGGTGAGCTGTATCTATAATAAAAGTGATAATCAGGACCCTAAAAAATCTTGGGCTGAGAGGGTTGAAGATTGTACTTCCAATATGGAATGTGACAGTCTCAAGTCTGTAGCCCGTAAAGCTGAAGGCAGATTCTTTGTGGTCAAACGTGATGAGGGAAGTTTTGACAAAACTCCTCCCTTTTTGATCCACAAAGCTATCCAGGGATTGGTTGGAGAACCTAAGACTATAAAAAAATTACGATCTGGGGAGCTTCTAGTAGAAGTAAAAAATAGCCAACAAGCGGAAAATATAATAAAATGCAAACAGTTCGCAAACATTCCTGTCTCTGTTAGCCCTCATAGAACATTGAATACATCTCGTGGAGTAATTTCTGAACCTGACCTCTTACATGTTACTGAAGAAGAAATAGCAGACAATTTTAAAAGATCAAAATGTAATACAAGTTAGAAGAATAAAAATATATCGTCGTGATGATCAAATACCCACAAATCAAGTACAGATTCCTACCAAACACATTATACTCACGTTTAACTCACCCAATCTACCAAAATATATTAAAGCTGGATACTTGTCATGTTCTGTCAGACCATACATTCCTAACCCACTGCGTTGCTTCAAATGTCAACGCTTTGGGCATTCAAAAATAGGATGCAGAGGTAAACTCACCTGTGGCCGGTGTAGTGCCATTGGCCACGAAAGTGTCCAATGCAATGCACAACCTTACTGCGTAAACTGTAAAAGAGACCACCCATCCTATGCTAAATCTTGCGAACAGTTCAAAAAGGAGAAAGAAATTCAGACATTACGCACTAAAGAAAATATCCCATATACTGAAGCAAGAAAAATAGTAGAAGCCAGAACACCCAAAGTTGGTGTCTCTTATTCCGCTGCCCTATCCAAAACAACACAAAAAACTTATCATACCATTGCCACTCAAACTGAATTCTTTATTGAAACCGACTGCCAAACAAAGCAGAAAGATAATAGCTTACCGAACCATTCTGGCAAAACTACAAGATCAACACAGTCTCTTTCAAATAAATCTATAAATTCTATTCCTTCTAAGTTGCAGCAAAATGTTTCGTCAAAGTCATCGCAATCATTATTTCCTAAAACCCCACTCCATAGAAGAAGCTCCCAGAATACCCCTCTAAAACAAACCCGTAGATCTGAAGCAGAGAAACATAAAATACCAATGATTAAATCCACAATACCACATGAAAATAATACCAAAAAGAAAAAGAATAATAAAATAACCAAAATTGAAACCAATCTAAAACAGAGCAAAGAAAAATCATGTATGCAGGATGACGACGCGGTCGCTCTTCATCCGGAACCGGATGTAGAATTAGACGAGGGAGATAGTATGTCTACTATCTCTGAAGAAAATGACATAGATACCTTTATCTAACCCATTCATGAATAATATAATCTCTTGGAACTGCCGTGGCTATCATAATAATTATGACGAAATCCGTAACCTTCTCTCTGATCATCAGCCTTTATGTTTAGCTTTACAGGAAACTCATTTAAAACCCAATAACAAAGCCAAATTACGCAGCTATTCAACTTACAGAAAAGATTTTATAGGTAGTAACAGAGCTACTGGTGGAGTGGCTCTTTTCATCTCTCACACTTTGCCCCATTCTCATATTACTTTAAATACTAGCCTACAAGCTGTTGCAGTCCGTGTGCATATTGACCATCTCATTACAATATGTACTATCTACTTACCTCCAAACCAAACTATCCAGTTAACAGATCTAGATAATCTTCTTCTCCAACTCCCCACTCCATACATCATTATTAGAGATTTTAATGCCCACAGCCAACTATGGGGGAACAATGATTCTAATCATCGTGGTGACATCGTAGAAAAACTTATCTCTGACAATGGCTTATGCCTGCTCAATAATGGCAATCATACTTATTTTCACGAACCTACTCGTACTTTTCATGCTATAGATCTGGCAATTTGCTCCCCATCTATCTATCCTTTTTGGAATTTTTGGATTTCTAATGATTTGCACGGCAGTGACCATTTTCCAACATTTATCACAAAGACTACTCCTAACAGGGACTCTTGTAATTATTTTAAGCGTTACATCTATGACAGAGCTAATTGGCCAACTTTCACGAGTCATGTTATTATTACAAATGATATGATTGACTGTGATATTGATGATGCACTTAATAATATTACCAGGTGTGTCATTAATGCTGCAGATTTAAGCATTCCTAAATCCCGTACCACATACAAACACAAAAAGCCTTGGTGGAACAGTAACTGTCAGAATGCAAAAAAGAATCAACAGAAGGCTTGGGGCATCTTCAGGAGATACCCCACTAACAGTAATTATATTGCTTTTAAAAAAGCAAAGGCAGAAGCTAGGAGAGTGCGTCGCAATAGCCAACGTGAATCCTGGATGCAACACATATCTAACATTAACTCTAGTACCTCCAGTAAAATCCTGTGGAAAAAGGTCAGAAACTGTATGGGTCTTTATTCTGAAAACCATATCTCTATTCTAAACCACAATGGCCACACAATTGCTTCACCCAAAAATATTGCTGAAACCATAGCAAATGCACTTGCATCTAATTCCAGCTCCGACTCTTACCCTGAACCTTTCTTGTCCTATAAAAGGCAAATGGAAACTACCACCATCAATTTTAACACTCGCCAAACTTATGACTACAATATTCCTTTCACCATCTCAGAACTACATAGCTGTTTACATAATAGCCATCCCTCTGCTCCAGGCCACGACGGCATTACTTATATTATGCTGAAACATCTCTGCACAACTTCTCTCAATAATCTCCTCAAGTTTTATAACCGTATTTGGATGGAACACATCTTTCCTGACGCATGGCGCAAAGCCATTATTATTCCCTTTCCTAAACCTGGAAAAGATTCCAGTGACCCAAATAATTACAGACCTATCGCACTCACTAGCAGCCTTTGCAAGCTCCTAGAAAAAATGATTAATTCCCGTCTTGTGCATGTTTTAGAATCTAACAATTCCATTGCTGCTTTTCAGAGTGGATTTCGACGAGGTAGGTCTACTATTGATAACCTCATTCACCTTGAAAATTACATACGGACTGCCTTTCTAAAACGCAACCATTTGGTGTCAGTATTCTTTGACATGGCGAAAGCCTATGATAGAACTTGGCGTTATGGGATCCTTCATGATCTTTTTAACTTGAACTTTCGTGGCAATCTGCCAATCTTTATCAATAATTTCCTTGCTGTTCGACTTTTTCAAGTTCGAATAGGTGGAACTCTTTCTAATTTTTATGTACAAGAAGAGGGTGTACCTCAGGGCAGTGTCCTGAGTGTTACCCTCTTTGCTATCAAAATAAATGGGGTACTTAGTCAACTTCCCCCTTCTGTGAAGGGAGATTTATATGTTGACGACTTTCGCATCATGTGTATGGGACAGGATATTCGTTTTATTGAGAGACAGCTGCAAATTGTCATCACCCGCATTCTTAACTGGACAAATAAAAATGGTTTTACTATTTCTCAAGACAAAACTTCTTGTGTGCATTTCTGTAGACGCAGGGACCTACATCCAGATCCCGAAATTTTCATTGGTTCTACCCAAATTCCTGTTGTGGACACTGTTCGTTACCTCGGCGTATACTTTGACAAGAAACTGACATTTTTACCACATGTTTTACAATTACGGACAAAATGTGAAAAATTGCTAAATTTAATAAAAGTTCTATCAAATACTTCTTGGGGAGCAGACCGCAGTTCGCTTCTTAAAATTTATCGTGCTGTTATTCGTTCTAAAATTGACTATGCTTGCCAGATCTACGGTTCTGCTCGTAATCATGTTCTTAAAAAACTTGACACTGTGCACCATAGCGCACTTCGTGTTTGTTCTGGTGCATTTCGTACTTCTCCTGTTCTAAGCTTGTATGTTGAATGTAATGAGCCCTCCTTACATCATATTCGTGAAAACTTGTCATTAAATCTCTTTTATCGTCTTCTTTCACATCACGGTCATCCACTTCGTTCATACATTTTAAATACAGACAATGACATTCTATATCAGCATCGTCCATCATGCATTCCATCTTTTGGTGTCAGGATCAGAAATACAGTTGACAATAGCATTCTCAGCAATATTGAGGTGAGTCCATGTTCCTCACATGTGTTCCCTCCGTGGAAGCCTCCTAATATTACCACTCTCCATCCATTCAAAGGATTTGATAAAAGGAATTTGCCTCCTGCCGTTTTCCAACAATTATTTGCTGTTCATCGAGCAAAATACAGTTCTTACACTGATATATACACAGATGGATCCAAGAGAGGAGATACTGTTGGATGTGGGGTTTTTTGTGATAACACTTCTTTGAGTTATCGTGTTCATCCTTCCATTTCTATATTTGCTGCTGAATTGATTGCAATACACAGAGCAATGTTACACATATCTCATCATCGTAATAGATCTTTCATTATATATACTGATTCTAGTAGATCTATTGAGGCTATTAATTCATTTAATAAGCATCCATTTGTCACTTACATCCTTGAGCTTTATAATAATTTGACAACACGTGGCTACAATATTTTATTCTGCTGGGTACCGGGGCATATGGGTATTTCTGGAAATGAAAAAGCTAATGAAGCAGCAAAACATGCTCTTATTCCATTAAACTATAAAATTCCATTCTCAGACATCAAACTACTCATAAAATACTTCATTTATAATAAGTGGCAAGATAGTTGGAATCTGGAATACAATAATAAACTGCACCATGTTAAACCTATCATAACGACCTGGCCTCCGAACTATCCAAGGAAAACAGATGTCATTCTAACTCGTCTGAGAATTGGACATTCCCGGATCACTCATAAACATCTTTTACTTTGTGAGGACGCACCTATGTGCTCTCATTGTCATTTTGTTCAGTTAACCATTCATCACATTTTGACTGACTGTGCTGGTTTGCGACACTTATATAGAATTTATTTTAAAACTTCTTCACCTAATTTGACTAACCTCATTGGGGAAACACCTCATGGGGCACTCTTTACCTTTTTAAAACATGCCGGATTTTATTTTCAAATATAGTTTCTTTTGTTTACAATTTTCATTTATACATTCTTTGACATTTGGACATTGTTTTTATTGTTTGTTACTACCTGGACATTGTTTTTTACGAATTTAGTACTTAAACTTTACCTTTCATGACTTTGACTACATCTGGATGGGGTACCCCATCCAGATTGCTTTTTTCATTGTTTATTTTCACTCTTTTATTTTTCTAGTTAACTTGTTTTTGGCGCAGCATGTCCCTTAAGGGATTTTGTGCCATAAAACCCTATATAACCAACCAACCAACTATTTTCGTGGCTTATTTTTTTTTACAAACACAAGTACTAACTTTTCGCAGTAAAAAAAAATATGTCTTTAAAAAAATTTTCTACAAATTTTTTTCACTTTTATGACTGCGCCTCAAGAGGTAAAAATGTACGTTCGCAGTGAAAGACAATTGTTAAGCTTGAATTTCAATTTAAAATGCACCTTTTGAATGTCTGTTACTTCGAAGCTATTCGTGCAAAATATTCCTGAATTGTACATGCATATATGTTAAAAACTTTTTCTTAAATTCATAATAAATAAAATGATATAACACGAAATTATGTTAAAATTTTTCACACGATGATCTTCAAGCATGAATATTTCCTTGTATTCGAGTATGTTATACAGTATTAATGATAGCCTTTATATTATATATATATATGTATATATACATATATATATTTGTATTAAATATAAATTTAACCAAATAACAAAATAGTATGTTTTGTTTTGAAGACACATTGGAGTTTTGCATATTTACTTACTGTAATATTCTGGAAATTTTATTTATTTTTTATATCATTATTGCATAGGCTCATGAATGTAACTGTAAATGTTTCAGGTTTAAAAAAAAAATTAAAAGTAATCTGTAGTAATACATTTTACATTGAAAAATTAGTAAAAATATTTTAAATTGAGAAATTTCATGTTAATATACATTTCAAAATAGAGATTCTTAATTATTATGTCAATAAAAACTAAAATAAGAAATAATGTATTTCAGAAGTTCCGAGGTATACGAGAATTACACCTAAAAGCTCAAAATATATCTTCTAAAACTGTTCCTAATAAATATAATTTTCATAGAAGTTTATTATTTCAAACTATTCAAAAAAGTGCTAAACGAATTTCTACGAACATTACTTTCAAAATTCTCCGGCGTTTTTGAGTCAAAATATCTTTAAAAGCAATAGTTAAAAAGAATAAAAGCATAAAAAGAGTTTCAAAGTTACAGAACTTACTTTTTGATAGAGAAAGGATTGAAATTTTTATTTCAATAATCGAAATCTTTATATCCCTTAGGGTATCAAAAATGAAATTCATTTCAAATGCTTCATTTGATAAGTACGCTTGTGAATCTGAAATTCTCAAGAAATAGTTTCACAGAATCAAAAAGCATTTGGTGAACATTCTTAAAAGAACTGACATACTTTTTTACAGATTTAATCAATTTCTTTTATATGTTTTGTATAACTTACGGTATGTTTTGGGTTTCAGCTTGTTGCACAATGCATAAATTTATGAATTTAGATGAATATAATTACTGCCTATTAATCAACGGATTTTTGTTGTGTTTCGGGTTTATTACATATACAAAACATCGTATTGTATGTTATTTATGAGCCGCTTTTTTCGGAATGTAGAATAAAGCTTGAAGTTTCAAATGCGATGACCTCGACCCACTTTTCAAGTATAATTTGGTTCAAAATTAGAAAGAACAGAAATGTCTGGAAAAGAAATATAACAACATAAAGTAAATGCGTACTTTTGCGAAAAACATTTTTTCTGACTTTAATAGTTTAAAAGTCCGGCTTTAAATTTTCGGCATTACTTGCTTATTATATCTTGTATAAAATATCTTACGATTAAATCGAGCTATAGTACAAGACACGTGCTCTATTTTGAGCTTGTAATACTCGCAATTAAAACAGAAACTTATGAGCATTTTGGGTAATTTTAAAAATTAAAATTACCCAATTAAATTACCCAATTAAATTACCCAATAAAATTACCCAATTAAATTTAATTATTTTACTGTACATAAAATATTTCACTAAATAAGCATTCCGACACATATGGGGTATTTAATTAAGTATTCTGCAAGAAACTAAACACATCGACGCTTCCATCTTTATCTACTAAATGTGCAATTTACTCATGCGATTTATCAAAATGGATATCTTACTATCAAGTTGTGTAGTAATCATCTTTGAAAAAATGAATTAAAATTATGCGAGACGGATAAAATTTCACTTTGTGAGGCGGTGCAAAATATTAAGATTCAGAAAAAATTATTTATGTCCTTTTAACCCGACTGGCCTCTTAACACCCCAAAACCGCGCAGTATATTAATGATTAATACTTTGTCACCAATAAATATAAATAACAATCGTTAGCTTGTTTAGTCAGAGATAATTGTCATAAATTCTGCGATAAAATGAGTTAAAGATTATTTTTGAAAAAGTAGTGGTGACAGTTTAAAAAAATGTACGCACACAATGTTAATCAGGTCTGGCGCGCATCTTCTCGGGTTAAACCTTAATTGCTGTTAGCTGTCTCACAGACCGCTCAGTTTTTCAAGTTTCAGAGTTTAACTCTCAATTTTTTATTTAAATAAACATAATGGTAATATTTTGTTTCATTTGGAGTCCTATTACTATCTCTTGAGACTTTTGAATAGCTAAATTTTATTTATAATAGTCCTTTATATAAAGTTTAATACAGAAATAGTACTCAGAGAGTTAACATTTTACTCATCTTTAGATTAAGCTGTCTGATAGACTACTCACAGTAGTTATGCGACAATTTTTCTCACAGGAATAAAGGGTTTAAAAAAAATTATATTGTGATTACGTAGTATCTAAGATTATATAAAAAAGGGTATGAGAACTGTATTTCAATCCTGAATAATATGTTAATATATATTAAAATTTATTGTCTAGAGATGATAAAAAAATATCGTCACTCTGTCTTAGATAAATAATCTGGCATTTGTATTTGTATTTGTATTTGTGTTGTAATCTTGTATTTATGAAGAAAAACCTGCAAAATTTGTATTATCATTAACCCTGCGTTAGGCGCAGGAATATTGGTTACACATTTAGTCGCACAGGGGACATATGCCACCCATTTACATGTTGTTTTTTTCTTGTACGTTGAAAAAATAATAAAAAATCATTCTAAAACAACAAAATACACATTCAAAATTAATATTTAAAAGTTAAAACAGTTTAAGAGCTATACAGTTATGAAAATAAGGAAGTGATAAAAGGGAATTGGAGAAAGAGAATTAAAAAAGCAAACATTTCAAATGTCCTGGGTGACATATGTCATCCGAACGTCTAACGTAGGTTTAACAAAACTTTATCATTAAAAATTGCAATTATTAAGACTATCTCTTTATATTTAGAAAACTTAGGCATGTTTACGAAATAATTCTTCATCATCGTCGTCGTCCCGTCTTATTAGATTATATTTAAAAAAATGTGAAATTATTGGAAGAATTTTTTTAAAAAAAGTCGTAAATATTGTAGAAATAGCATAATAAATTTTTATATAAAAGTTTCAATTTAAAAATCTTCCGGCAGTACGGCAAATAATTTCGAAAAATGTCATTCAAATGATACGTTTATGTCTATATTTTTAATTTATTATCATTTTTGAGCAGTATTTCCATTAATCCATTTTATTAATGACTATTTTTTTGTTTTATTTTTAGGTAAGACTTCCTAGTTCAACATCTTTATGCATTAGACTGTCGAGCTGCACGATTAACTAAAGGTATTTAAATATAATTCTATACATTAACTTTCAATAAAAATACATAGTGCGTATGATATATACCTTCTGCTCTGAAGTGCCATGATGGCATTGTTTTATGAGTCAATTTAGAATTAATTATTAACTATTTAGAATAAAACATCGCGTCTCAGTACTTTATTAATATTTTAAAGAGATAACTAACGAAATGATGTTTTCATGAGGAATCGAAAAACATATAAAGAAAACGATTGTTTGTATAAATAAAATAAATTTTGATATAATTAATTAACTTTTAAGTGTCTAGAGTATCCATTTGGCAATATGTTAATTTTAAATTTATACGTTGTTCAGATTTTTATGTAGCATTTGGCAAATTTTAGTTTTCTCCTAAATTTTCGATACAAGTTGACATGCGATTATTTACATATTTCTTTATCAATATACAGTTAATAAATAATATTTTAGGGTCCAGTGGAAGGGTGTTTAAAAAAATCATGCACTGAAGGTTTAACTGTCCGCAGTATACAAATCACTATTTTGAATATCTGCAGTGTGGGCATTTTGTTATTAACATTTTAGAATATTAACCCTCCTCTTGCTTAATTGGATAATTTGGCAATTAAATAAGGTAAGGGTTACTGTTCTACAACACTGGTAACAAAATGAACACGTTACACGTGCTCTTAAATAGACCTGACTTCATATGGAATGCAGCTATAAAAATATCTATACTAATAAAAGAACAAAACGCTCTGTCTGTGTATGTGTCTGTGTGTGTGTCTGTGAGTGTGTGTGCCTGCGATGACTAGCAAAATCTACAGCATGTACGAAGCTCAAAATTTTTTTGAGAGTAGCCCCAAATCTCCCCTGATGTACCTGAACTTCAGAATTACGAAATTCTATTTATTAACTGAGTAATTAATTAAATTTCAAAGCTCACTCTAATAAGAAATCGCCTTTTTTCTTCTTTTCCCTTCATTTGCTTATGGTTGGTTGGTTGCATAAAAATTCCCAGAAATAATTAAAAAAGCTGGGACAGACTTTTAAAATTCATAGACTGGCAAACTGTCAATTTAAATGATGATTTTTTTTTATCACAGCTGTTGTAAGCCACGGAGGAAAAAGATAGGTGGAGGTGAAGTAAACCGCAAAAAAGTTTGCAATATGAAACCATTTATCGCTCAATTTTTTATGTCCCAAACAAAAGCATGTGGATGGGATTTTGTATTAATAAGGCGAATTGAAAAAAATTAATTACAACTGAAGCATATTTTACGAAGAAATAGTAATTTTTTAAAATGGTCTTTTTTCTGTTATATTATTTATGTAAAAAAATGTTTGTTTTTAAAATAATTGAAATTGGAAAATTAGAAATAATTAAATGCCAAAATAAAATTAAATAAAATATTGAAAACATTTGATTTGAACTAAAAATTGTATTACTAAAAGTTTTCTTTTTTTTCAGAACTTTTTTAAACTTTTAAACGTAGATGAAAAATGTTTATGATTTGAGAACATATTAATAATTCTATGTAAATATATAAAATATATAGATGAAAACATTCTTCTAAAATCATGCATGAAAACTTAAGTAACAAATATTAATCTAAAATCTAGATTTCAGAAGCAGACGATTTTAAGACATTTACGAAAGAATGTTAAATTTCAAGTAAAATCTTAAATGCTTCTATATTGATATTTCAAAGTCATATGATAAAAATATTCAAATAATTCTTGCCTATGATGACTTAATAATGGGGAGAAAGCATCACGCACAGACATCGGGATGTAGATGCCTCGTACCTTAATACCATTGTTTCTGGAGACCTATGGTAAAATGTTCGCAGTTCTGTTTGGGATAACTCACAATATTTTGCTGTTTGCTGATATACAGAAAACTCACAATCCAATGGTACTTCCTCACTCGCATATGTGAAAAATACACATTTCACCACCTAGAATGCGATCATTTGACGTTTTACGACATGGAAGATGATAGTTTTCTAGATCAAATCATTTCCATGGATGACTGCTGACAGAACTCAAACGAATTTTTTTTTACAGGGACAATGCAACGGCTCTACCTATTCGCACGAAAATACGCGTCAAAAATCTGGTTTAAAAATGTAGCGGAGAGTGTGTTTTTACAACAAACCTAACTGAAGTAACCCATGATAGAACAGTTTTATTTACCAAAAATGTCATTCGCGCAGGCTTCGTGGTGCGCTTTTATGAACATTCTTAAATCATGAAATAATAATGGTGTCCTGTATTTTCAAAAACTTTATCAGTGTGTTATTAATACGTATGGGAATTAGCAGTGAGGAAATATTGCTGCATCTATTTATATAATATACTAATGTGACGATTTCGGGTTTCCCCTTATCTTCGGGAAAATCAACTTATGCCTGCCACGTTGGGCATAAGTATTTAGATGCCATAAGTATGCGACAGTTCAACATATGAAAATATATGCGTAATGCATTGTACCATATCTATTCTCCTTCTCTTTCTCCAAAATCTTCAAAAACTATCCAATTATAATATTTTTAATTCAAAATTATAAATAACGGATAACTATCTATTATGAACAATGGATAACAAGATATAAATAAACCAACGCTAGTTTGGTGACATTTATTAAAAATCGATATAAATAAAAGAACTTAAAGTCTTTTTAAGAAAAATATAAAACATAGTTATATAATTCAATACGTATTTTTTTTAAATTTCTGTTATATAATTTTAGAATTTTGTTCAATTTAAATAAAATTAATATTATAATTAAAATTTAATCTTATTAATTTTTAAGTGCTTAACATTTACTAACCCAATTTTATTTTTTTATTTTATTATTGTTATTGTTATTTTTATTTTTATTTTTTTGCATTTTTTTGTTAAAAAAACTTTTTACTTATAATGAAAAGAGAAAAAGGGTTTTTTTTCCTCCAGATGTAATTGAATTATGAGATTGCTGTCGTATGAATGAAAATTATTTTTTGAAATTCTCTTATTGAATTACATTTTTATTTTAACTCCAAAGCTATGTTCGAATGTTACGACGTTCAAAATCGAAATTGTACCTTTACTGATATAACTGATATATGCAGTACATGGTGCTGTATATAACTAACAATTTATTTACATTTATAAGGAAACATGAAATTTATTTACAATGCAATAAAATTTCAAGTGGACGCAACATAATATCTTAAGAATTGATAAAACTGAATTAGAATTTTACGAAAGAAATAATAAAAACAATAATTTTTCTTTTATTTATACCCAATGAAATTTTAAAGTTAAACATCAAGAGCTTCGGTTAAATACATTTATAATTTCATTCAATATAAATAAAATGTGTATTAGAGTTTTAATTTAGTTTTATTAATTTTCAAAGGCTTAACATCTGTCCACTTTGTTTGTTTTTTTTTATTTTGTTTGCATTAAATAAACTTTTTTAGATGTAATTTAATTATATGAGTTTGCTTTTATACGGTTGGAAATTATTTTTTTCTCTTATTAGATTACAATTTTATTTTCTGGCCAAAGTTATGTTCGGATGTTATTACATTAAAAATCATAGTTTTATCTGCATTGGTATAATTAATATATATAATCATGGTGTCACTTATTTTTTACATTTTAATTACATTTTTTAAGAAATATATAAATTTTATTCTCAATGTAATGAAATTTTAAGTGGACTTAAGCAGATATATTTTTTTAACGACTTCATAAATTGAACAAGGATTAATAAACTAATCTTCATCATTTGTATTTATATAATTATTTTTTTTTCATTTGTAAAATGCATTTTTCTAGAATACAAACTCTTCAGTAACAAAATCTTCATTTGTATAAAGTCTTATGAAAATGAAACGCAGATCAACATTATGTCGTATTTGACGGTGATTATATACTAGTTTCTTAATGAATGGTTTATAAGCTATAACAGTGTTGCCATTATTCTTTTTTTAAATAACGTGGCCATAAATAATACTCGTCTAACGAATTTGCCTTTTTCCTTTATATAAAATATTTCAAAATTAATTTATATTGATTACATTCGGCCACAATTTCAGTTTCCGCAAGGTGGGGAGGCCTACCAAATGGCTTAAGCATAACAAGCCCCACTTAGCAGGGTGTATCTACTACGCTAAAAGCTCCTAGAAAAAAAATATAGCACCAGTCTTTAAAAAATGAAAACTAGAAATTTTCCTTTTTATTTCTATTATTTTGTAAAATCTTGAAGATAAAGTTTAGATTTTTCTTTTAGGCTTATTTTTTCATAATACATATACTTTTCCATGCCAATAACTATTTTAAAATTAAAGAGAAAAGAAAACAGAAAAGAAAAGAAAACAGAACACGTACTTTTTGATTGGAAAATTTTATGATCTATTTTTTAAAATCATAATTAAAGATATTTGTTTTAAGCACAATAAAGTGCAATTATTTTCTTGTGCTTCATATGCTAGAACTAAAGTAAAAGTAAAAATGAATTATCACCATCATTGTTTATTTTCCTAATAAAAACATGTTGTGTAATAGTTTAAATTGCGTTTTGCACTTATATTCTCAGTTCGGAATTCACAATTTCTAGGCAAATAAGCAAACTCATAATGTAAATTCTTTAGGTTTGCCTTCGCTGAAAGGAAACTTTTAGGAAAATATCCTTGAAGGAAAATCCCTGTTTAAAATTTAATCTGTTTAGGGTAACATCCCCAGAAAATAATACATGCCTACAAATTTCCTTTTTTACTTATATGAAATATTTGAAAACTCTTTTCACTTAGATTACGCTCGGACAAAGGCTTAGAAAATGATTGTTTTGTAGTACCAATGTTTAAAAATTCAATTATTTTATTCCTTTAAACGCTCAAAATAAACCTTTTATATTTGTCCCTTTTTATAAAAGTTTAAAGGAAAAATTTACATTTCTCCACATGTCATAATGTTTATTTATTTTCATGACAATACACATTTCAAAGTCAGTGAATAAAAAAAAATCCAACACCTACTTTCTCGACTGGAAACTTTTATAAATTCTTTACATAAAAAATTCACCGCTTAAGATACTTGGCTTAAAAAGAATAAAGCACATTTCTTTTCCAGCGCGTCCCATGTTACAATTGAAATAAAAAGAGAACATTTTCTTTTGTTGCAGATAAATCATCTTCAAGCGTGTTCGTTTGCAGATAGAAATGCAGAATGCACTGTATTTTTCATTTTTTTTTTACTTTCATTCCTCCTTTTACGTAAACGTGACTGGGTTCAAAAAAGAAAAATATAATACTTTTCGTAGTTTTTTACGTGAGCTTGAATTCGCCTATATCTAGTTACATTGGTATTAATAATCAAAATGCTAAGTGCAAATGCAATCGCTGCCGAGTCTGTGGAGAATTTAAAGTAGGAAACTACACAGTAAAAAAAATATAAAAAGCTCAGTGAAGGAAGGACGGCGATTTATTTAAAGTAAGTTAGATTTGCATAGTAGAGATAGCATTACAAGATAAATCCAGTTTTCGAAATAGTAAATATAACCCAATTTCAAAGCTCCTAAAATTTTCTCGCCTACACTAGTGTTTTAGAAAGGACAGCATTTTAATTTTAAATAATTTAAAAGTTCAATTCTAGAATTCTTGGAACACGGTTATTCTTATTCTGTTCTATAAGGGAATTGTAATTTTACAAATGAACAAAAACTGACCAAAAAATATTTTTGTTTTAAAATATGTTTTTAAAACTATCCATATTACGCCACATACTTGGCACAAGTGAGTTTTCAAAGTTGTTTAAAGTAAGTACTGTAAATAAAGCATCGTAGCGTATTTTAAATGCATCTTTCTTAAAACAATGTTTTACAATATATACACACATTTCATTAGTTTCATTTGTTTTAATTTTTATTTAAAATTTATTTATGTCCACAATTCAGTCATGATACATAATGCAACAAATTTGTTCAGCCACTTTTGAATGTTAGTTTATGAAAGCTCCGAAATTAGTAATAGTCTGTAAAAATGTGAATCTTTAGTGCAATGCGGTACAGAGATTTAAAAAAAATCTGCACTCCATTTTTTTACATACATATACTCATATTATATCATTTACATATACTCATATACATACATTAATCGAAAATGTCTAGGCATAATCTTGAAGTAACTTAAAAAATAACTTTTAAAATATTCCCGTGATACATGGCAACTTCATCAAATTTACGTCATTTTTTCATTTTATCAATGCTAAGACTGAGGTATTTTTTCTTTAGGGTAAAATGATTATTTGTGGAAATAACACCATTCGCAATATTCATTCAACTTGAATAATTACAAATAGTATAATTTAATTTACTATAAGTGAATTAAAATAGTGTAATTTTTCGAATTGCGATTTTAGGAATTTTAACTTAGGTATTATTATAATTATGATTTCCAAGCAATTTTAAGTTATTTGAAAAAATAAAGTCATTGAATGTAATGCGTAAAAAATATGATGTGGGCATAATATGGATATTCCGATAATCGGCTTAAAACTCGACATGTCAGAAAAATCATGCATTAAGCATGGATTATGATACACTTTCTAACACTTCCTGAAATCTTTAACAAAACTTTGTTATCCAGGGTGTTACTGTCTATAGCCAAATATGTATTCCAACACTTTTAAACAGCCCGTTATTTGATCTGCCGGTTGATATATGTTACATTGGAAATTTAAAATTCCATATAATGGAAAAATTTAGTTTAGCAAGAGAACGCCTAGCTAGTTTAAATTTTTCTTTCAGCAATTTATACTAGTAGGGAGAAAAAAACTTAAATACTTTTGATCATTCTTGCAGTTTACCTAGTACCTTTATCACACGAAAGTATTTTACTAAAATTTAGTCCAAACAAAAATACTCTTTAAATTATTTAAATCATACTTCCGGAAATTATCATCCATAGGCGACCCTGTATATCATTTTATCTATACTCTACAAACATTTCTACAAATATGTATTCCAACAATTTTGAACAGCCCTTATTTGATCCGTCATTGATATATAGACTATATAATGGGGAAATGTAGTTTAGTAAGAAAACGCCTAACTGGTTGAAATTTTCCTTTAAACAATTTTTACTAATATATGGAAACATACTTGAATACGTTTGTTCAGCTCTGTACTTTACGTAGTACCTTTAATACATGAAAGTATTTTGCTAAAATTCCTTTCAAACAAAAAATACTACTTAAACCGCACATCCAGAAATTATAATCCGAAGGGCGATCATACATCCAGTTCTTTGTGTGACCCTGTATATAATTTTGTTAATTTTCTACAACCATTTCTTAGTAAACTGAATGCTGTTCTACGTAAAAATGCATAACTTTTTTAAAAACCTCCTTTAAGTAAATTACGCTCATATTTAGTATCCTTTACGAGTTCTTTTGTGTAACCCTGTATATCTAAATTATGTCACGATTAGCATTTATAAACACCATATCATGTGCATACATTTAGTGAAACTTAAAAGCGCATATTATAATAGCATTTTATCCATTCAATAGCCATAATCCTTAATAAACAATATTTCGGATAGAATATACTATTTGAAATATTTTGTGTGTTCCTGTAAATGCTATGCTCTTCGTATTATGCTTGAAATAACTCACATTAAGCTTCAACGATGTATATCAATTTGATTATACATTAAATCGTTTACCATAATTAAAATTTTTCGCAAACGATTCTATCCTTTCATTATTATGTAATGGAATTATTTTATGTAACCCTATAAATGAATAATGATTATTTTCACTGCAATTTTAGTGAGCGTCTTAGATGCATATGAATTTGAATAAGTTTGAAAGAGTGTAACATCTTTAAAAATCACTTGAAACGAGTTTTGCACATAGACATTAATGTAAGGGAAAATTTTTGAGTGTTCCTGTTAATAAACTAATCTTTTTAAAAACTTCATTATCAATAGGGTTCGTGCTAAGTTAAACGTCAATAACGTCCAAAATTTTCATGGCATTCCGAGTATATTTACGAGAGTTAGAGCGCGGCCAGGCGGCCAGACAAACCGAAAGCATAAACACTTTTCAATTCTGTTGGAATGTGTTAAAAAGAAGTAATTAAAGCTTTTCTTAAAATCTGTTCTGTTCAATAAAAAATGAGAGCCTTTACAATTTGCACTTATCGTCCTTTTTTTAATACGATTTTGACATTTGATGTGACATTGCTTTGAGGCCTACAGCAGCTATGGCTTTCGCCTCGAATGATCCATTACACACAGAAACAAAGCCAATTCAGAACTATTTTTATTTCGCATATCTATTACATATTTATTTTCACTACAAAGGGACAACACACAAGCCTTGTCTTACCAGGATTAGAACCAGGACCCCTCGGCGTGGAAATAGCTGCCGTTACTGATCACACTACTGGGGAGACTTTTAATGCGATCCTTTTTGCTACAAATGAAAAAAAATAATAAAACGTACTTTTGTAGATGCAGATCCATTAACTGAACGTGCTCAAGTTCTTCTTACTGTACCAGAATTTAAACACCTGCAGTAGAACCTCGATTAACCGAAGTTTCTGCTAACCGAGCCGATAATAGAGTATGATTCTTTTAAGCTATTGCATAGCTTTTATCACGGGCTTTGTGCGCAGCGACCGAATCCAAAAATTCCGTAACGCGAAAAATCCTAACACATCCGTAACGAAAAAACCTAACACTCGGCTAACGTCGTTTCAGCTCGGCAGACTTCGTCATGGTATCCTTCGGTAGACTTCTGCAGACATTGACGCGGTATTTTTCAGATATTTAGAGGATATCAAATCTCAAACTTATGTTTCTTATTTCAGTTACTATAAATCTACAGTTTCAATGATAAAAATTCCTGATAGAATATGTATAGAAAAAAATCGTCTTAAGATAAAACAAGGTAGGATAATGTAGCTTTTGGTGATTGGAGACCCGCCCAACGGTGAGAATCGAAAAATTTAAAATGCTTATAACTCACGATCTAATTTTCTTAGCGCGGCCATATTTTGTTTGGTAATTTATTATGAGAAAGTGTTAATTTTTGGTGACAGGAGACCCCCCACGGTGAGGGTCGAAAAATTTAAAATGCTTATAACTCGCGATCTAATTTTCGTAGTGCAGCCAAATTTTGTTTGGTGATTTATTATGAAACAGTGTTAATTTTTGGTGACAGGAGACCCCCTCATGGTGAGGGTCGAAAAAGTTAAAATGCTTATAACTCGCGGTCTAACTTTCGTAGCGCGGCCATATTTTGTTCAATGATTTATTATGAAACAGTGTTAAATTTTGGTAACAGGAGAACCCCCACGGTGAGGGTCGAAAAAGTTTAAATGCTTATAACTCGCTATCAATTTTCGTAGCACTACCAAATTTTGTTTGGTAATTTATTATGAGACAGTGTTAATTTTTGGTGACAAATGGTGAGGGTTGAAAATTTTAAAATGCTTATAACTCGCGGTCTTATTTTCTAAGTGCGGCCAAAATTTGTTTGGTAATTTATTATGAGACAGTGTTACTTTTGGTGACAGGAGACCCCCCCCCCCCCACGGTGAGGGTCGAAAAATTTAAAATGCTTATAACTCGCGATCTAATTTTCGTATCGCGGCCAAATTTTGTTTGGTAATTTATAATGAGACAATGTTCATTTTAGTGACAGAAGATCTCCCATGATGAGGGTCGAAAAATTTAAAATGCTTATAACTCGCGATCTAATTTTCGTAGTGCGGCCAAATTTTGTTTGATAATTTATTATGAGACAGTGTTACTTTTGGTGACAGGTGACACCCCCCCCCCCACGGTGAAGGTCGCAAAATTTAAAATGCGTATAACTCGAGATCTAATTTTCGTAGCGTGGCCAAATTTCGTTTGGTAATTTTTAATGAGACAATGTTAATTTTTGGTGACAGGAGACCCCCACGGTGAGGATCGGAAAATTTATAATGCTTATAACTCGCGATCTAATTTTCGTATTGCGGTCAAATTTTGTTTGGTAATTTATTAAGGTATTGCCTATCTTTTATCGCGGGCTTTGAGCACGGCGAAAGAATCTAGAAATTACGTAACGAGAAAAAAACCTAATACTCCGGCTATCGTCGCTTGAGTTGGGCAGACTTCGGCACGGTATCCTTCGGTAGACTTCGGCAGACATTAAAGCGGCATTTTTCAGATATTTTGAGAATATCAAGTCTCAAACTTATGTTTTTTATTTCAGCTACCATAAACGTATAGTTTCAATGATAAAAATTCCTGATTAACCTACATGTATTGTAAGATAATTAAAATATTTTAAACGATATTAATTTCTCATTTATTCAATAAAAGAAAAAAATGTTTTGTTATCGGTCATCACGCTCAAAATGTATAACTTGAATTAATATCAAAGACAAAAAAACTGCATAAATAAAAAGTAAATAAATAATTATGATTGCATAAGTTGATAAAAAATGCTTTACAATAGCTTTACCGCGGCAGTCCCCGAGTGCCACACGTCTTTTTCTTTTCTTTCTTTTTCTTTTTTTGTGAATGAACCTTAAAAAACCGCACTCTTTAGTTCACTGTCCTTGTCTTTAGAATATTTGGAGAAAAGAAGCGATGTTAGACCGATAAATTTTCTGTTACTCGAAAGTTGGTGTGAGTGGTAAGCCACTGTCAGAAATTCAGAGTTACTCTAAAATGATAACCTCATTGCTTGCAAATTAAATAATAAATTATTTTTACTTTATTACTATAGTTCTTTAAGAATAATTTCAAATTATATTTTCTTACATTGGTCAAGTAAAAAATATCACACAATAATTTTGCCATATTTTTTTTATTTCTGAAAATGCATATTTCAATAGTTAACTTAGTATAGTTAAAAAAAACTTTTAATTTGCTTTTTAAAATTTGCTACTAGTAGTTGATTTTTTAATTTACTGATGTATTAAATATAACTGTTGTATTTACTTTTATCAATAAAAAAAAAACATTCACTGTTTGTTATTCTGAGATATGTTAAATTTGCGAATACGACGAGTTTTTATGTACAATTTTTATTAACCGAAATTTCCGATATCCGATGTATTAGCGGTCTCAATTGGATTTTTATGAATGTTTTTTTACGAATAGGTTACCTACAACTTTGTATTTCTTGATATTGTTACAGGTATTAATGATTCAGATAACTGGAATTATGTTATTTATGATTTTACTTTAAGTAAAAATTTTCTAAATGTAGCATATATTTGATTTCTTTCTTCCTAAAATTGATTATCAGATGCAGCGAAAATGTGATACACCGAATTACCACTGAACTTTATTTTAAAAAAATTATGTCTTAAAAAAATAAATAAAATGATAATTATTTTATCCCTAAACTATTTAAAGATAATATTACGTCCTTTCGAAATTTATCATTATTCGAAATATGTTTTTTCTACTATTGTGGCAGAAAAATAAATACCCCCCCCCACACACACACACACACACACACCACACTCAAAAAAAGATTTTTTTGTGACTTCGAATGATAATCTCTAATTTGTAAAAAATGACAGCCATTTTAGGAGAATTCTTCTGAAAAAAAATGCTTGTTATCAGAAAACTCTAAGAGTGTAACTGATTTGATGTTAAAGTATATATTTTTCAAAATGAAACATAGCATGTGTGTGATCTGCAGAATTGTAAATTACTCTTAAATAACTAAACTTTTGTTCGTTCTAATTCCACACAAGGGTTGCTATATTGTAACCAGAAACATTATAATAAAGCAAATTCCCTTACACATGAAGTGCATATTCCAATTTACATTTTATTAAGTAATATACAGATTTAAATCTATTTATCAATGGTAAGTTTTTTACTTAAAAAGAATCTTTTCGCCCTTTTTTAGGGAAAAGTAAATTTAAAGTTTGAGTTTTTACATGGATCATTAGTAAATTTTGTTTAAGCGGGCTAATGCTCCGGTAAAGATATAGTTTCCTGGACAGAATTTAGTATAATCCACCTTATAAGCAATGACTTCAAACTCAATGAATACTATAGTTAACTCAGAAATCTCTTCTAGAACAAAATAACTTCAACTAGAGTAAAATAATTACTATACAGCATAGTATATTTTTCATTCGTGTTTTAAGCAAAAAAGATTATAGTTAATATTGATATGCCTAGATAAAACTTGACAATAACAAAGTCGAATCACATATGCTTTAAATTCAGCGTGCAAGATGTTCTACATCGGACGTAGAATCAACTCAAATACCATCTTTATGCTATCCATGCAGATGAAGGAAGAATATGAAGTACCTATACAGCCTGATTTCAACATAATTAAACTTCTTTTTTATCTCTTACATATACAATGTATGGCACACTAAACACAATCGATGAGTTTAAATCCACATTTCGAACTACCCTGTATTTTCATTAATTTTAAAGATTTAAGAAAAAGTAAATCTAATGAGACGTTAGCATCAAAATAAAACAAATTAATACATTAATTTATTTGGATGTATCGTAAAAACAGACAAAAATATTCTCCTTCTTTTTTTAGCCAGACAGTCAAACGATACCTTAGAGAAATATAAACAGACAAAAACTTCTAAATTATGCTTGAGAACATTGACTTGAACCACATAACTAAATCACCCGAATGAAGTGATTTATTATTACTGCTTGCCTTCAGAATACGCACAAAAGAGAGAGTAATAGAATACACAACTTTTAAATTGAAATAAAGGAATTGAAAGCATCATTCATTCAGCGGAGAGTTTAATCAACGTACACGAGCTTTCATCAATGAATCGCAAATAAATGTCTGCAAGAATGTCTGGTAATATATTTTCCATTGAGAGTGTATAAGATAGTCTATGAAGTTTATAAATCAAAAGATTTAAATTTAAAAGCACTTTGTTTAATGTACAATTTTTTATAAGAAAAGCACATTAATTTTTTCAGCTGCACAGGGGATATTTCAACACAGTTTTAATATTTTCGAAATAAATTGAGGTATTATAGTAAGTGAGCTATTGGTGGGTCATTGAGTGTTACATTTGTTAATAAATATTTTAATTTAAGAAATAACATTGTATGAAATTTCATAGAAATACTAGTGATATGTTCGGTAAGCTAATACAAGATATAACAGTAAGTATATAAGGACATAGGAAACAGAAACAAAAATGAATTTTATTTTATTATTTATTACCATACCATTATTTATTACCATAGCAGCCTTCGCCCGCTTCTTAAGCAAGAATATAACATATTTGATTAAATTACTATTAAAAAAATGGTTACAAAACTTTTGACATTTTACGTAGATTTCGTAAGCAATGCTACTTATTATATTCTCAACGGTTCAAGTTTCTGACAGTACAACTCTTATTGCCAAAACAAAAAAAAAATAATAATAATTAAAAATGGGACCCTATTGAATTACAGTGAGAGTCTATAGGAATTTGGCGAAATACCAGAAATAGCGCCAAGTAGGCGTCAAATTCGGCGAGTAATTTTGGTCGCTAGATTTGGCGATATACTACCAAGTTGGTAGTGGCGATATTTGGTGACAGAACCGGTTCCCCCAATGATAACCCCCCCCCGCCCCACCCTGCGGTTTCATGGTATTTACTCATATTGTCATCGGTTTCAACGCAGATTTTCATTATTTCATTTTTAAATCGTTTGGGCCATTACCAAATCGTTACATTTATTCATATATAGGAGGATTATGCTGAAACTTTGAAACAAAATTTCATTTTCCAATGTCACAGAAATTACCAAAGAATTTGAAATAGCGCTAAAAATTGCATTGAAAAATGCATTAAAAATCAGTAAATATTAAAAAGTCTGGTGATTCTGGTTCGTCTGAATTTCACATACGACAAATCAAAATTTATAATCTTCTGTAGAGAGCATAATAATAAAAAAATATCTAGAAACCCCCTGTTGCTGTTCGAAACAAATTGCTGAAACGCAGTACATTTTTTCCTGGTATACTGTTCCATGAAATACAGACATTGTTATCGTGTAAATCTATTTCTAGGTTTTCTACTCACAAGCACTATAAATAATGTTATATACAGTAGCAGAAGGGCAATAGGTTGTCCAATTTTTTTAATTGTGTAATATCTGAAATCCATCGATAGTGTCATAGGTTGTTTCTCATAGGTTCTCTGTGAATATAACCCTTTCGGGTCCGAATTTTGTTTCAATTTTTAGAAAAAAAGTAATTTTACTTTAGCAGCATTAACCTAGCTATCTAAATAGAATAATTAGAGTTTAACGAATATTTCATTGTCTTAAATATAACGAATGTTTTACGTACTATTCAGTTCATATTCTTATGACAACAGGCTATGGAAAAGTTTTTTGAGATGTTTACAACTTAATATATTACAACAAGATTTAACTTATATTACAACTTTCTAATATTTTTTGCGCTTTATTGCGTATCGTTCTTTCAGGAAAGTAAATTTTATTTTAAATTGAAAGTGTTAAATATGTGTTTAAAATAAAAGAATCGCAAACGGCGCAAAGAGAATTAAGCACACATTTATTACTAATTACCTAAACGTTATAAAGTCATACAGTAAATGCATAGACACATGCTAACATTATTACGTGTAAACAATAAAAAAGGTACTTGTTAAAACAAATAATACTAAATTAAAAGGTTCTTAAAAAGTTAAAGACGTGTCACTGCGTCATAAAAAACATACGTTTTATAAGAATTAAGACAAGTACAAATATAAATGATTTCGTTTTAAAAATATTTTGCATTTAACATTTTTTCTTAATTTTTACCTTTTGATATTTTAAGGTGTACTATTAGAAAAACATTTTAAGTCTGCTAGAAAAATTCCTTTTTCTCTTTATTTAGCAAAAGTTTTGTTTTTCATGATTCAAGCTAAGTTGAAAAGCAGTAAAAAGGAGTTTCATAAAAAGCAGTTTCCGAGTACCTTATGAAACAAGTTCGTGAATACTAGATTAAACTGTGTGGCATATTGCTTTCAATATTAAAACATAATACTTTAGAAAAACTGATACATGTTTCCAGATTTCATTTCCTCAGATTTGTCCTTCTTTTCTACTACATAATAACAGTTATGCAGTTGCATTTTTTATAACACAAGATGTATTTTTTCGCCATCAATCATGATAATAATGAATTCTTCTGCGGTCTTCGAAAATATACTCTTGTTTTTTGTTTTTGCTTGGAAAAACTTTTAAAACACATCGTTATGGAAATACTTTGTAATAAATAAACAAAGTAGGTTAAAGGGGAAATAACTAAGCGTTCTACTGAAAGGAAGTGCATATTTCTGGTATGAATCCGTCAGTACAAATTGAATCAAACAAATTATTTTTAATGTTGATATACTGGTGTATAAAATAATAGAAAATGTTTAAATTTATAATGAAGATGTATGCAAGATCTATCGCAAAGATTGTCAAATATATATATATATTATATCATCCTATTATAAAAAGTAAGTTTAGTGGCACCAATGGTGAACAATTTAATTTTTTTCTACTCAGGCATGTACAATGTTTTTAGTAAGTATGCTTATTTAATGTATTATTTTGCTTGTATAGAATTAGAAATATTGAAATAGTTTCTTATACATTTTATATTGATGAACGTATAAAACTAAAAAAGGAAAAAACATTTTTTATATCACAAGCATTTAAAAAATTTAAGGGACAAAATTGAAGAAACACAATTGAAGAAGTTCACACACCACCAGGAAATATGCCTTTTCTCTTTTCAGACAAAGAAATGTGTGATTTACTTATGTGAGTCGTTATAGAGATAAACTACGTTTTCCGAAAAATAATCAATATAAATGATTAATTATATATTTAAAGAGATTTGTTTGTTTAGTCTTTTACTTGTGTTTTTTACAGTTATTTAAATAAGAGTTCAAAGACCACAATGAAAGAACTGGCAGTTTACAATTTCAATAAATTCAATTACTATTGTTGTTCAAATTTAGCGTGAATTTTCTTTAAACTCCAGTTACTCCAAATCCAATTTTTTGTCACTTGTACCCCTTGACTTCTGAGGTCGTCATTTGTTTTCATTTTTTCCAAAGATCTTTCGGTTATTTTTCGAATCTTTTTAGAGATGGATCACACATAAACCTCAGAAAACAACAGGTCTCCAAAGTTTACAAAAATTATAAAGGTTCTCCTTTGTTGCTCGTAAACTTTGGAAGAGACTCTATTGCTGGTCTCAAAGTGTGCTCTTCTATTTCACAAGCGTTCATTAAACTCTATAATAAATTACTGGGTTGTAAGATGTTTTTCTTCTAAAGTGTTCTGCTGAGTGACATAACGTTTTTTATCAAAATCAAGTTTCGAGCGAAATTAAAAATTTTCGTATTAAAATTATTATTTTTTAACGTTATACGATGGTACATATGCATTACATATAATGCATTATGTCACAAATTTAATATTTAGAACATATTTTACGATATCTTCAGAATACGAATCACAATGAACGGTTATTCAATTATGTAAAATATTTGCATTATAAATAGTTTTTGTGTTTGTATAAAGAATTGTATTGCTTTTGAAAAGGCAAAATATCTTCTGTTAGTCCATATGAAAATATCTATAGTACCAAGGGCTTGTAAGGTTATTGTTATTTTCCAGGTGAAATACCATTATTCTTTCCTAAAATAAAAATAATAATAATTCCAGTTAAAACGTGCAAATTTTCACCGCATTTAAGTAGTGATTTTCTTTATGAAAATAGAGGTATCGAAGAATTTCCCGGTCAGAAAATTCCATGATCCGTACGAACTCTGGTATCTTCTACATTGATGTATTCCTACAAAAAGGAATAAGTTTTTATGAGAGAATGTTCTTATTAAAATTAAATAAGTATTTTGGAAATTTATTTAAAAGAGGATAGTCTCATAAAGCTATTAGTAGATATTTAATAAATAAATCTTTCTTCCTCAATTAAGCATTTTAATATTACCAGTATTTGAAATAATTACATATTTGTTTTATTTACATTATTGGATATACATTAAATGACATAATCTGTGTCGTAAAACCTTTATTTAAAAATATTTGTAACATTTTTATATGGTATAACCTTCTTCCATTTACAATTTGTAATAAGTGTATTTATAGTAAACTAGGTAAAATATGATTGCTATAAATATCCATATTTCCTGGTCATGTTCGTAAAAAAGGTCTTGTTTTAACCCTTTCGGGTCTGGTGTACTATTAATAGTACATGTCTTTTAATGAAGTATTATTTTGTTTTAAGAAATATTTTTTCTACAATTTACATGTAATAATGTTAGTATATGTCTATGCATCTATAATATAACCTCATGTATGTTAGGCATTGTTTAATAATAATAATTATTATTATTTATTTAATTTTCTTTCCAGCGTTTACGATCCTATTATTTTAAACACATATTTCAATCATTAAATCTTAAATAAAAGTTAATTTCCTGAAAAGTGCAAAAATATTAGAAAGTTGTAATGTCAGTTAAATCTTCTTGTAATATAATATTTTCTAAACATCTCCAAACAATTCTTCCCTAGCCTATTGTTATATGAATATGAATTTGGTAATACGCAAAACAACAACATTCGTTATAGTTCAGGCCATCAAATAATCGTTAAACACTAATTAATCGAATTGGATAATTATTCTTAATGTTAATGTTAATATCGTAAAAGTAATTTTTTTAAAAAACTGAAAAAAATTCGGACCCGAAAAGGTTAAATAGAACAGAATTTCCTTTTAATCGTTATGACCCTATCTTCAATTGAATGTATATCAAATAGTTTAAACTGTGTCTCAAAATTCACATCATAAAAAAATATTTGTAATAATGTAATGCATTATTATCAAATTATAAAAAATAAATAAAACATTTGCCGTTATGCAAATTAAACTAATTTAAATACTTGTGTTTTTGTTGAGAAAGTTACTGCTCTTTAAAAAATGTATATATTAGTATTAGAAAAGTATAAGATTTTATTGAATGTCTATTAAACAGAACAAACTGTATCTCAAATTTTACATTTAAAAAAAGTATTTATATCACACATATATTTTGTTTTACTTTTCTTTCACAGATAAAAATCAAAATAAATAATGTTTCAGTCGTAAAAAATTTAAATAAATATTTTAATTACTTTAAATATTTGATATTTTTGTTCCTGAAAATATTCTGCTTTTGGAACATCAAAAAGATTTGCCTTAATCTTCATCTGAAATCATTTATTGCTAATTTAATGGCATTATATTTTACTGCATATACATTAATAACAGAAACTGTGTCTCAATATTCATACTTCAAAATATTTTGTAATATTCTTAAGCTGAGTACTTTGAACAAAAGGCCACAATGAAATATTAGTAACTTATGCAAAATAAAAACAATGTAAACATGTGAGAAAGCAATTCTTCTGAAAAAAATATAGATATTTTATTGAACCTATATTAAACAGACCAAGCAGCGACTCAATGTTAAAAAATATTTATGCAAGACGAAAATTTCTTTCACACAATAAAATTATAAGTTCATCTTTCCGCCATTTAAAATTAGCTTGTTGTGAATATTTCATGTTTTTTTTTATTAAAATGTATTGATTTTGAAATATGGTAGTATATGTTATAAAAATGTTTTCATTTAAGAACATATGAAATTACTAGCGGCCTTCGCCCGCTACGCTGGTCGGTTTATCTAAAGAAATCTTGAAGAAGTAGTTAGATAAGGTTCAGACATACATTAAAAAAAAAAAAAAGCAAGTCGATCATTCAAAAAACGTTGGGAAATATCAAATATTTACTGTAATTTTTTAAGAAAAACAAAGTTTCGAAAAAAAAAATTAAATCGAAAAAAAAATTACACTGACATATTAATGCAAGGAAATTTTCCCAGAGAGAAAATTCGCCTTGAATACAATATTTCAAATTCTTTTAATTGCTTATAGGCGTTAATGCCAACATAGTGAAAAAAAATTCCATGCTGGGAATCGAACCCGGGCCATCAGTATGGCGCACTGACGTTCTACCGACTAAACCACATGGAACGACAGCCAGCTTGAAACTTTCTCATACTTAAGTAGACTGGCGAAAACATAACGATAGCGCGTTTTAAAATCGCACAGTGACATCTATTGGATTTTATATGTACTAAAAAACGTTATGTACTAAAAAACGTGAGCAGCGCACCTAATAGTTTCTTTTGTTTCTTTTTGTTACTTTTTTGTCTGTTGTCCGATTTTGATGAAACAAAGCCTATACACTGCCCGGGAGTGTGCATTCTTCATTAGTGAAAACCGCATAAAAATCCATTCAGTAGTTACGAAGATAACCTCGAACAAACAGACAGACAGACAGACAGACAGACAGACAGACAGACAAAAAATTCAAAAAAAAATTTTTTGTGTTTCATTGGTTTTCTTTTATCGCCCTGACTCCATTTTTGTCAATTATCTTCAATGTACAGACACACCGGGTCCTACTGTTTTATTATATGTATAGATTTACAGCACCTTCAATGACCTCACCTTTTACTAAATATATTTAAAAAACTAAAATTGGCCTTCAAATTCAAATCTTGAAAAGTATTTGTGATGTTCGGGTGTTTTTTGTAACCGGATGTTTTTAAATAACGTTATTTTTTACGTTTAAAACTCATAATAAAATATTAGTTATTTATAAAAAATAAGCTGTATAAATAACCAAATCAATGTAAATACTTGCTGTTTTTGTGTATGAAAATAAACTGTTTTCAAAACAAGAAAATACCATTACAGACTAATCTGTCCCGCAAAAATTATATTTTGATTTTTTTTTATAAATCTTTTATATAATATTATTTATATAAATCATAATAAATGATCACTCAGTCATATAAAATATGCTTATTGTAAATATTTCATGTTTTTTTCTTCATAAAAATATACTTCTTTTCAAAAGACTAAATTATTTTCCTTAAAGTCCATCTGAAAGCATTTATTGTATCTTCTCTAAGAATGTATTCTTATTAAAAGGAGTACCCTAGAAAATTATTTGACTGTACATAGTCTCATTAAGCCCCCAGGAAAAATATAATCGGTCTTAGTCTTGGAAAATATTCTTTTTAACTGTTTGCCGGATCCCCAGTCTTTTTGAAATCACATTTGGAACATTTAAGCCTCTCGAATCGTCGTTTTGTGGCTGGCTCCTCTCCAGGCTATGCCGATTAATTTTTCTTTTGATATATCATTCATGTGGAATATTCCAAGCATTTTCCCTATACAATATGGAAGCATTGTATTAAATAGAAATGAAATCTCTAAAGAAATTATTACAAAACAGTCCATTAATATTTACAATGACATATGATCGTTTGTTAAATAATTTACTATAAATTCAGAACAATTGTGAGAAAATTTTCTCTAAAATAGTCGCATTAATAAAAGTATACTAACGGATGATTTTATTTAAATATAAATGAAAAATATTGTTACTAGAGATCCGTTATAAATACTTAAAATAAATACAATGGTATAATAAATATATATTTTTTAAAATATAAAAATTTATAAGAATCGTCTACGACATTTTTCAAAAATTTGTCCTGTAATTTGTTCCTGTCAAAAATTTGTCCTGCATGTTATTAAACATGCTAACAATTAGCAAAATTTAATTGCAGATTAAAGATCTTCAAAAACAATCATAATACAGTATTAATTAATATTTAAATGTAATGTGTTTGAATTTTCTTTTATATAAATTCAGAGATTTTCCTCGTAAATTTCTTTAAACTATTCACAGTATTTTAAATCCCCTTCCCCGTTTCAAGCTACACGTTGACTTCATCACTACCTAAAATAATTTTACAAACAATTTTTTACAATTACTGAAACTTATAATAATAATATTAATAAAAAAGACAGTTTTTATTGTTTATTATTTTTCATCGGAATTTTAAAGACCTGTATTAGTTTTAATGATCAAAGTAGTAATAATTTTTTGGAAATTCGTGTTCCGCTAATATGAATCCAAGTACTTCTCGTTAGATCCATGAAAAACTCTATTGTTAATACCTTACATCAAAGATTAAACATCTGTATATGTAGCTAGGTTACTCAAATGAATTTTCTTCAATGATCATTCTGATTAACTGGTGACATTTCCAACAGACGGATATGTTGATTTATTTGTGAAACATCCATTCTGAATAATCGAAGATATGCTTCCTTGTTGTCGAGTTCAATATTCCTTGCATCAGTTTAACAGTTTATCACTTGACATTAGCATATACTTAATACTCGCATATAATACGTTTGATTATTTACATGACCTTTTCTTAATGATTCAGCTAATTTCTCTAATAAAGGAAGCACGTACTATCCATGATCTGTTAATAACTTAAGAAACATAATATCGTTCAAAAACCATGTAGGAATTTAGTTTTAGAGCAACATAACACGAATAACGCTCTATATATTTTATAATTCATTTCAAAACTTGATATCAGTTAGCCTTAACCCTTTAATGCACACTTTTTATTTTAAATTGGAGCCCATTTTTGTTAATTATCTATTAGAAAATTAGTGAAAATGCAATGCGCTATGGGCTCTCCTGAGTTACATAATAAAATAAATAAGTAACTAAAAGTTATATACTTAATTTAAATTTTTACACTGTACAATTGCAAGTATTCAACGATATAATAATTTTAGCAATGCAACCGAATGTAAGGCGCGTATTATCGAAACTTGTATTACTATTTTTGATTTATGACATTTGAAAAAAAAAATTAGCATCTTCATCAAAATCTGCTGTGTAATATACCAATTTTCAGAAATTTTTTACGGACAACTCAATGTAACATAAAAATATACATATAACAATAATATATGTGTAATGTAGAATAATGATTTAAAAATTTAAATTACGTTAAAACACACAGAATATTAAATGCAACAAATCATTTTCTTTCCTATGTAAAATAAACCATACATAATATATTTTAACAATTTCTAATAAACCATTCTAAACATAAGCGAGACGTCATGTGAAATAATATCTGAATTTTCCTATGAAAAATAACTTAAACTTTAAGATTTTACAATGCATTCGTTAAAACATTTATGTGCAACCGTCGAAAAATTTTAATTTTCTTTTAGTTTTCCAGTTCGCTGCAACTTTATATGTTGAATTCCAATCCCCTGTATCATTTTCCCATTGCAAATTAGAAAATGATAGTTTAGTGTTATAAATCAGTCTTTCTTGACCTGACATGATTTCCCACGCTTCTTTAATTTGACCCTCATTTGCAATGGCAATCAATCAAATGTAATGTAAAACTCGGTCTACCACTTAAAAGGTTCATTTGATTGATTAGTCGCAAAGGTTTCCAAAGTTATGGATTGATGGTCGGCCAGAAAAAACAGAACGCATAAAAAGTTTGGGATCCATTTGAATAAATTTACATATGCTTAAACGTCAATTAGGCTTTGAAAGTTTGAAGAAAGAACTTTAGTTAATAGCGGATTGGTATTATTAATGACAAAATGTCTTGAGTTTTTTGGAAAGGGCGGTCAAAGTAAGGTATCTACATGAAATATAATTATATCCATAATTAATTATTCTGTCGGTTTCCTTTTTTTGGTTATTCTAATCATCAGTATAAAATTATAAAAATAATTTTTCGAAAATTGTTTAAAAAGGAAATACCGTTTCTGTGTTTTTTTATCCTATGTTACTAGCGACCAAAATAATTTACATGATGTATGGTTGTTAAGAGAAACAATTATTTTCTTTCTTTCTATGCCTCTTATTGAAAAGTTTATAAATTATTTTAGCGACTTCATTATCTTTAAAGGAAATTTTGTTTAAATAGCTTTATGAAAAAAATAAAGGTTGTTTTTTTAGACGATTCTAATGCAAATTGTTCTAACTGCATGATGCTTTAATATAGGGAAATAATTGTATAGGGCATTATAACTAGAAAATAAATTTTTCCTATTTAACATTTTCAGTTTTTCATGTTATTAGTAAGCTTAAATATTAGTCTAGTGATTTCAGTTTTTTGACCGATTTTTTTTTAAAAATGTCTACACTTTACAAAATAAAGTTTGGCAAATTTATTGCTTTTGGGCCCAAAATGATATGTGTTGTTTATTGTAAGATTAAAACATTTGGACTCTAAACGTATGTGTTATAATCACCTCATACATTAAAAATATATTTTAAAATGATTTAAAATGGTCTGCGTAAAATCCATGTACAGTGGCACAGGTTTCTACATGTAATGGGAAATAGCTTCATTCAACTAAAAATAATGAAATCGAAAAGGGCGAAAACATTGTATCTGATTTTAACCGCAAGGAACGCCACACAGGTCTCTAAGATTATTTCGCATTATGAAATTTCTTCACCAAGTAATGTAAAAGACTCGCAAAATAAATGGCAATCAAAGATAATGCAAAAACAACTCTCCGAAACTGAACTACTGTTTGGAAAGTAACATCATGACAAAGAAATATCTCAGCAAAGGAATAATAAAGGAAACATTCAGTATTTATTTTACACATTTTTAAGACAGTTGTTTCGTCGTTGCATCATTTTTTAAAAAGATTTTTATTAGGTGAACATATTAAGTCTAAAGAAACTACTCTGAAAAATTTTTTTTAACCTAAATGAAATGTACACAAAAAATAATAAAATTTAATTTTTTGAGGATATCAAATAAAAGAATCACTTAGCAATAAGTGTACTTAATGTTATTACCTATTGTTTTTGATACTGCGACGCATTATATTTGAAGAATATGGAAAATTTTCTAAAGATTTTTGCTTTACATGAAAGTAGACATTTGTAAATTTATTATAAATATTTCTGTGCAAAATCTTTAAATTTTTTTACTTTGCATAAAAATTAAAATGAATCCAAATTAAAGTGATACATACATAATTAATACATAAGAAAAAATATAGAAAATAAGATTGACTTTGTTCCAGTAAGTATGTAAATATCTTCTTCCCTTAAGTATCTAAATTCCTTAATTTTACCCATGTATTCCTGAAGAATGTAGAAACTAAAAGAAGTTTTTCTTAAAATATACTAAGTAGTAAATTTAAAAGTTCAACAAAAAAAGTCCATAATATCACTCAAATGCAAGACATTTTTAATGAATATTTGTTAGCAATAGTTAAAAGAAATAAAAATCGCTCCTTTTGTAATCAAGCTGGGAGCTGTTTGCATATTAACTCACTTTATACGAATACATATAAAATAAAATATTTTCCAGCTAATTCAATTTTCAGTTCCAAAAAAGGGTTCATGTTTTTAGCCATTATAAATTTTCAAAATAAAGAAAAATTAAAAAAATAATTTTTATTGGTATTATTTAATAATAAACATTAAATTGCATAGAAAACTAATAGATGGCACAACAGTTATAAGAAGTTTTCATTTTTACTATTTCTTCTTTACTGAAAATAATCACCATCTATTTGTCTTCATAGTGTAAAGTGATTCAGTATGTGCACTTTAATTTTTTAATTAACTAACATTAAATTTATATAGAATATATAGAGAGTGTAATGAAATAAAGTTTTTAAGGGACCATGTTGTACTTTTTTTTATAATCTTAGATTATTAAGCTAAAAAAATTGTATTCAAAAGTTATTAAAAATACTTTTGTATTATGTAATAAAAGATGATTATCTTTCAAAATGAGTTCTCTTTTCCAAACATTGAAAAAGAGAGCGCATTTCTGCGTGCAAAAAGCACAGTCAAGTGTCCAAGAGTACGCAGTTAAATGTGCAAAAGTGTACAGTCAAATGTCCAAGAGTATGGAGTTAAGTGTGCAACAGTACGCAATAGAAAAAAAAGAAAGTAATTCAACTATAAAGTCAGATTTGTAGTGACGACGACCTGCGGAACCTCTGCACTTTTTTTCTGGGCTGCCACAGAAACTGAATTTGGCTTTATTTCACATTCAACGCACGTCTTTTCTTTACATAACTTTTCTGTTTTTTCTGAAATATCATTTTCTATTGAAAGAAACCGTCTTTCTTCGCCATTTTCAGTGCTTTGTTGGTTCAACTGACATATGTGATTCAATAAGTTTAGATTCCTCTTATGGTCTTCTAGATAATTTTTGAAAGGCTACAGAACTGTTACTTTAAATCATCCATTTGTAACGGTAGCAGTATTTTCAAAAGCAGGTGTGCACTCTTGCATTGCCATCTCTAAATATCTTTGAAACATCAGTAATGCCATCTATTTATCAACAAATAAAAATTACTTGGGTGATAGATAGTCCAATAACAACCTAATCCGTAAGTATCAAAAAATGTAAATGAGCTTTGTAATTATTATTATGATTCTGTTTTGAAAAAAATATAAATGTTGTAACGAGAAGGCCAAAATCACTTTTTCTCTTGAGTATTAAAACCCATTAAATTTTTCACAAAAATGAGCATATTTTTAACAAAAAACATCATGCCATTACATTATTTATAACTAAAGCTAAATTTAAAATTCTGCTTTGAGATTACATAAGGGCTCTGTGCACTGTTACACAAGTTGCACTCTTGAGCCACCTTACCGTGTATTTAATTTATAGCTCTATTAAAAATATCAAAATTTGAAGATAATTTTATTTAATACGATCGTAATTACATACAAAATTTTTAATTTAAGATATTAAATACAATATATTTAAGTTAAGATTTTTAAAACAAAATGATTAATTATAAACTATGGGGAATGGTTAATCTTTACTTAATGAAAATATAAAATAAAATCTCATGACTTTCTCCACTGAAATAAAATATAGCTTGCGTTTTCGAAGTGAGTTATCCGAACATTAACAAAATCGGAGAAACATCTTATGATGCGGTCAGGGTTCGAACCCAAGATCCCTTGCACTTGTCCTTTCTGAGGCCTTGGGTCCCTCTGATATCTTGGCTTCAAGTGACTTTCCCTGAAACTAAATAATTTCAAAACAAGTTCTCCACTAATTTAAGTGATTGCAAAGCAGCCCAAAATTATCACTGCGCATGCTCAGATCAGTCAAAAGCTGTCTTAAAAACTCAAATTTACGTTTTAACATGATATATGACGACCTCAGAAGCTAAGGGGTACAAGTGACAAAATGTCGATTTGGAGTAAATTGAGTTTAAAGATAATTGATGTTAAATTGGAACATCAATAACAATTGACTAAATTGAAATAGGAAACATCTGCTTGTTGCATTCTAATCTTTGAACTCTCACTACATACATAACTGTTAAAAAAATTGAGCACAATTTTCTTTAAATATATAATTAATCAATATTGTTTGTTTTTCGAAAAAAGTGGTTTATCTCTATAACTCAGCAAATAATAAGAAAATGACCTATATTTCTTTACCTGAAATGAAAAAGGCATATTTCCAGGTACCCTGTGCACTTAACTCATTTTTTTTCAATTTTGTCACTTATACCCCTTGGTTTCTGGGGTCCTCATATATAACTAGTGAAAATGCTCCAAGGAGCAGTGCAAAAGCAGAATATGATTTTAATTGAGCATTAAAAAGTAATGGACAAGTGCTTCTGTTAATTACTGAGCATGAGGAAGGATAAGGGATCCCTTCTTGGCTACAACTCACTTCAATGCCAACTTTGAAAAAATCATATTTGCGCTTTTTCCATATAAAAGAAATTTGCAGTTCTTTAGTAGAATTTTCCACCGTGCTTTAGATGTTAACCAGGGGTGTAGTCATAAAAATAACATAAGATATATGCTCTAAGCAGAGGGATATTCTAGAATGTGTATACTATAAGCTTTCTTGAAAAACAGAGGGTATATGGTGTTCTATTAAAAAGTCCAGAAGGTGTACGGCGTATAGCCTGTACTACATCTCTGATGTTAACTGCACTGTTCACTCTGCACTATACTACAAATCAATTTTCTGTGCAATTATACACTTAGGGTATGCTTGGTGGCAGTGCATGAATGTGATACCTGCAGGAACTAGGTATCTGGCATTATGTCGCCTTCCTTTACATTTATGTCTAATTAAGCTGCATCTTTACTGGTTACGTCTTTACACTATTCATTTTTATAGTAACTGCGACTGATTTGTTTTCACGGAAAAAGCGCAAATATGATTTTTTCAAAGTTGGCATTGAAGTGAGTTGTAGCCAAGAAGGGATCCCTTATCCTTCCTCATGCTCAGTAATTAAAAGAAGCACTTGTCCATTACTTTTTAATGCTCAATTAAAATCATATTCTGCTTTTGCACTGCTCCTTGGAGCATTTTTCACTAGTCCTTCTATTTTTCCATATTCCATAGGGATACTGCACAACTTGTTTTGTATTTTATATATAGAAAACAAAATCTTATTTGTATTGAAATTAAAAAATGCTACATACTCTAATACTCTGGTGTTACAAATTAAAAAAAAATTTTAACAGGTTTTTCTATACCAAAATTCTACGGTGGTTTTCAAAAAAAAAAAACAATCAGTTTTTTACTAAAGTGAATAAAATTATAAATCCTTTCAAAGAATAGATTTTTCATTCAAATATCCATTATTTTTGCCAAAAACAGGAACTTTTTTTATGCAAGAGTAAAGTTTGATACAAAAACCATGCTTCTTTTTTTTCTTAATCCGTATTTATTACGGACTTATTAAAAACGTACTCCACCGCTTTTATAGGAAACGATTGCTTTACTGTGTTATGGAGCATTCTCATTGGCCATAAAGATACATTCTATAAAAGCTGTGGAGTGACTCTGCAACAAATGGGTCAAATTTTTAACAGTGCACTGTTAAAAATCTGCTGCATTTTGCTGCAACACCCTCCACCACTTGTATATAATATCTCTATTCCAACCAATGAGAAAGCGCCATTTCACGGCCAAGTAACCGTTTTCTATACAAGCAGGGGAGTGCGTTGCAGCAAAATGCAGCAGATTTTTAACAGTGTCCATATCCTTTGCGCTATAGTTTACAGGAGTGGTACATTGTTCAATATTTGAAACTTTTGCTGCATCGCCACTCCATCGCTTTGATAGAATATCTCTATTTTGATCGATGATAATCCTCGATAATGCATTTAAGTAATCGTTTTCTACTTATCTACTATATCGTTTCCGTATATTTATTTTTTCAATCAGCACCAAGGTGCGCACTTTATTAGAAGACGCGCTCTATTAGAGGGCGCATTCTATTAGAATAAATACGGTATATACTTATAATAAATACACTTTGTTAAAGTACAGGGCCCCAATATTTGACAGGTATGCCAGGCATTTTTGCCATTGATGCCATTGTGCTAAAAACAAAATATAAATAAATGAAAAAAATGGATAAAATATAAATTTGGCATGGTGCAAAAAATTGCCTAATTTAAAATTAAAAATCAAATTTGACAGCCACTAGGGCTAGACACTGTGCATAATTATTCAATAAATGATTCATTAAAACTAGAACGCCCGGAAATTCTACTCAAGTTTGAAAATAATATTTCTCACGAGAATTTTTATTCAAAATTATTTAATTGATTTATTTAACGTAAATTTGCGTGGATTAGATTTAAATTATTTCAAGAAAATTTTTCTGGTTCGAATTGAAATTTAGTTACATGATTGGAGTCGAATCAACTCCATCCGGGCGTTCTAGTGTTAAAAAATGACAAAAATCAGCATGTCAAAAAATTAAAAAAAAATCATAATTCGTTAAATTAAGTTAAAAATAAGAGAAAAAAAAGCATTCTGTATTTTTTTATGCTTAATCGAATGGTGTAACTGGTTTTTCTCTCCGATGATCACAAGTACCTTAGATTGATGACTGCTATTCTTTTATTTCATCTTGTAAAAAAACTGTTTAACGTAAAGCTATGAATTTTTGCAGGATTAATTAGCATCGCAAAATCTTTAAAATAAACTTTACCGCAACATTCTATCTGCAATAGAACGTTAGATATACCCATTTATGACCAAGTTTGGAAAATACGCAATTTCAGAAAAACCGCCCAGCGAAATAACGTTTTCTCGATGACTACCTCGGAATAAAAAGTTTGTCTTTTGTTTTAAAAAAAATTAAGTTTTTATCTTTAGTAGTTTTCGAGAAAAGTGCTGTGACACAAAATTTTTGTCCGATTTTCAGAATACTCTACAGTACACCTACAGTATGCCATAAAAAAAATAATTTTTGTGCTATGTTGTGCTACTTGGTCAGACGAACATTTAAAAAAAAATCATCAAAATTGGATAAGTATTTAGTTAGTTATTGCAAAAAGAAAAATTGAAAAATCCGTGTGCATTATCGCTCAATCATATTATTGTTGCGCGCTGCCGCGCGCACAATGATTCTTTGTTGAAAAGTTCCCTAAGATAAATTATGTTCCTTTTAACGGTCTGCATATGATAGAAGTATATTCAGATAACAGCACATAATAAAGATTATCATTGTACTTGATGAGTTTTGCATTAAAAAAGTGCACAAACAAATTTAAATAAATAATTTCATTTTCGATATTATTCAGGTAAAAAAGAATCCAGAAAAACAATTATAAAATTTAGATATTTCTTTATTCATTTCATATACATTATTTTATCAATTTAAATATATTTGTCATAATATATTTTGTCTCAATAATTAATATGAATTTTAGAAAATGAAGTTTACTACTTATTATAACACTTCACTAGGTTAAGGTTACGATAGAAGTATGATTTTGTAGGTCATCATACTCAAAAAAATCATTCTTGATTTTTTAATCAGTCATCGCTTTAATACATTTCACATACATTATTTTATCAATTTAAATATATTTGTCATAATATATTTTGTCTCAATAATTAATATGAATTTTAGAAAATGAAGTTTACTACTTATTATAACACTTCACTAGGTTAAGGTTACGATAGAAGTAAGATTTTGTAGGTCATCATACTCAAAAAAATTATTCTTCATTTTTTAATCAGTCATCACTTTAATACATTTCACATATGTTAGTTTTATATTATAATTAGGTAGTATGTTACAGGTAGAGATGTTGCTGAGTCATCGATTCTTGATTTTTTTTAATATGGCACGTACTTTCCGACTTTTGTATTAACGGAAGCTTTTGAACTTTGAAACAAAATGAATTCAAGGTTACTCTTTTCACGAACTTTTTCAGTAATTATCATTAGATTTCTGAAAGCACGAATAACGGACAACTAAAAGCTTAACCTTTGGTATAGTACAATATGTTTTCAAAATATGTTACATATGTTACGTATATATATCTCATGGAATATTATATTGAACTAACACCTTAAGAGCTAATTTTATCTTAAGATTTCTCATTTAAATCTATTCATATCGATGTTGTCTTTACAATATGTGCATTTAATTATGTAAAAATCCTAAACTATTCGATATGCATCAGTAGTCAAGTTCGATGTTTCGACGCAAACAATTTCATGTTTTAGGGAACATATTTCCATTAAAATCTTAAAAACCTGGTAAAGTAGTACCAAGAAGGGGATTAAGAAAACAATTAGGATATCAATAATTGTTCGTTGAAAAGTATATAATTAGTGAAAGAGGATTTTTTTCAATTTTTTATTTCCATCTAATAATGGTTCTTAATGTTACTATGCATTTGCATATTGCTTTAGCTTTATATGGTGTTTATATTATCACATTCAGTAAACAATAGTATAATTAACTTTATTCTAAAATTTCGTTTGCAAATTAATTGATATTTTGATTGATTTTGCAACCTGTGCACTTAATTAATGCACACATATATAAGTTATTAAAACTGGATATCTTTTAACGGATTTTGTGTTAATTTGTCAAAAACTATTTAATTATAGTTTAGAAATAAATTGTTGATGGAAAATGCAATTCAAAGACATTGTTACGACATTGATGATTTATGACATTGATGATTGCTTTTTGGAAATGTATATAAAATACTAGCATGTTCGTTGGCTTTCTCTTGAAAAATTATTGTATTAAAAAAAAGGAGAAAGAAAGAAAGTAAGAAAATATATAAATATTCCTTATTTAAATTTTTATAAAAAGCTCCATTAAATTCTTTGAAAAACAAAAATATCTTTAAGAATAAATACAAAAAAGGGATTTTATTAGCAATTCCACATATTTTTTACATTTTTGAGTAAAAAAGTTTTCTTTTTTCTACTTTGTTAGGTCTTCAAAAAGTTTTACTTTTTATTTGTTGTATTTTTATTTACTGTGTAATGCCTCCTATTAGATGAAAATACTTGAGAATATATAAATCTTAAATGACATCTTATAAATGTTAACTTTGAAAATTTCCCAGTTAAAAGAATTCTGGAGAAAAGGTGTACAAAAAAAGTGCACAAAATCCGAACGTATTTGGCACCTATGATTGTAAAAAATGCGATGCCATTTTTTGATAATTTTGGAAGGAACTGTATTTCTTGGTAGGGAGAAAATATGATGGGGTTTTTTTGTCGGGGGGGAGGGTCATCCAAAGGGGACCGAAATCACTGCCTCGTGTCGAGCGTTCTACCTACGTTGTGCATGGGGGTAATTATAAATTATTTTAAATTCAGGTAATCGGTGTTGAATTTGATTCGGATGTGTGTTGATATTTAAAAAGTCCTACCCGCAGTGCCAGAAGGAAGGGGTAGCTTTCATATACCTTATTTATTTATTTTAAATTATATTATTCAAACATACGAAACTCAAATTAGTGGAATCCGATTATATAAGATTGAATACTAGTTTTTGTCAATACTGAATATTAATGGGAATTTTTAGAAATTAGTCATCTTTAATTCAAGCTGGTTTTATTTTAAGCCATTTATAGGGTTGCCAAATTCCACGACATCAAGAAGTGTATGTCATTTTAAGACATCATGATGGATAAGACAAACCAATGAGCTTGGTCGAAACCTTAATTCATGTGCACATGCGCACTCACATCGAAATCGATGAATATAAACCGAGTACTGTCGTGGACAAATTGGTTTAAAAAAAAAAATTCACCCATATTAGAAATTCAAACTGCTATATCTCTGGCGTTTTTTAAGGTAAAGAAAAAGCAAAAAATACTCCGGAATTCATTATTAAGATCAAACATTTCAGAAAGAACATTTTTTCAATTCATAATTTTTGGTTTGTACATCATTATACACTTAAAAGATTTTTGACAAACTTAAATGGCCGCCATTTTGAAACAAGATGGCGGATGAAGTTGGCTAGTGAACTCAGTCAAGACATTGGTATGTACTATGTACGCACGGAGTTGTATTCAAATCAGTTTATAAAAATAGTATTATCGTGTGACAAATTGCAGACCATTTCAAAATGTCAACCACATTGGAAATCGAAAGTGGTAAAGATATAGATGAAAGAAAAAATGCCCTGGAATTTTTATATTAAGGTCAAACACACAAAAGAAAAATCTTTTTCAATTTCTTACTTTTTTGCACCTAATTTTAAAATTTAAATTTAAAAAAAATAATATTCCTCATTTTTGAAACAATATGGCGGATGGAACTGGCAAACGAACTCGGTCCAAGCATCGGCATTTACTATGTATGCACCAAGATTCATCCAAATCGGTTTATAAATACGCGTGTTTTCACATGACGAAAATTAGATCATATCAAAATGTGAGCAACGCTAGACATTAAAAGTGCTATAACTCAGCCATTTTATAAGATACAGACGAAACAAAAAATGCTCTGGAATCTTTGCATTGAGATCAAATAAATAAAAGAAAAATCGTTTTCAGCTTCTCACTTTTTTGCACTTAATTGTAGATTTTAAATTTTTTTTAAGAATTTAAATGGCCGCCATTATGAAACAAGATTTCGGATGGCACTGTCTAACGAACGCGGTTCAGGCCGCATTATGTACTATGCACAAACAAAGTTACATTCAAATCTATTCATATATACGCGTGTTATCACGTGACAAATACCACATCGTTTCAAAATGTCAGCCAGACTAAAAATTCCAAGTGCCATAACTCAGACATTTTTTAAGATATAGACAAAATAAAAAGTGTTCTGGAATCTTTGTTTTAAGTTCTAAGACATAAGAGAAAAATATTTTTAAACTTTTAATTTTTTCGCATTTAATTTTAAATTTTAAATTAAAAAAATTAAATGGTCACTATTTCGAAACAAAATGAAGGATGATGCTGGCCAACGAACTCGGTCGAGACATTTGTATGTAATATGTACATACCAAGTTTCATTCAAATCGGTTCATAAATACGATAGTTACAGCATGACAAAAATCAGATATATATATATATATATATATATATATATATATATATATATATATATATATACAGTTGGCAAAAAAAGTATTTGTACACTCTAAAATTTTTTATTTTTAACTAAATAAAAACAGATATTTTGTCAAAAATAGTTTTAATACAGTCTGTTTACCGTGTGTTTTAAATTACACAACAGAAAATTTCGATAAAGATGTAAAATAATTTTCTAATAGGAATAGTTTAAAAATTTCTTGCAAAAAAGTATTTGTACATTTCTCTATTCTGATATGTACTGTGTTTTATAGTGTTTATGGTTCAAAGGACTACTTTTACAGAAGCTGTTAATAATTTTTAACTTCATATTATATTTGTCTGACATTTAATCTAATTTGCTCTTGAAGTAATTGAGTATAGAACCTAAAACTAGATAGGCACCTCTAGATATATGAAATCCTATGACTGAGCGTAATAAAAATTTAAATTCGCAACAAGAATTTGTGAAAACTATTAAATTACCATTTACAACTATTGGATGTATAGTGAGAAACTATGAATAAATTAAAAGCATCGAAATTCAATGAAAACCAGGACTTCTCAGCAAACTAACAATGAGGGAAAAAGGGAGTGTTGTTAAAAAACCTTTAAAAAATCCTATGCGTTCGGTTCAAAAATTTGCTAGAGACCTTGCAACATCTTCTCGCATCAGAGTAATACCTCAAACAATAAAAAATATTCTTCTCAATGCAGATTTAAAAGGAAGAACCTCAAGGAAAAATCCATTCATCAACTAAACAAATAGGCGAAAACGCATAGTATTCGCTTTCGCATACAGAAGTAAATCATTGGATTTTTGGAAAACAGTAATTTTTTCTGATGAGGGAAAATTCGGAATTTTCTTACTACCAAGCATTCGACAAAATTGGTGTAAAAATAAACCTGTTCTAGATCCAAAACGTATACTTCAAACTATCAAGCATGTTGGGGGGGAATATTATAGATTTGAGGTGTATAGCTCCTAATGGAGCAGGACATTTAAAATTTATTGACAATGGAAGGACAGGTTTAACATACATTGATATGTCGCGGCATAATTTGTTAAACCGTGCCAAGAGATTATGCGTAGAAGAAGCTTTTCACTTTCTGCAGGATAAGGACCAAAGCATACTGCTGTGATGCAACATGCAGCACATGGTTACGACAATACTCGAAGACGACTGGTAACTCCTCTAAAATCTCTAGACTTGAATCCAATAGAAAATTTGCAGATGCTATTGGATGCAAAAATCCGAAAAAAAAAATGTATCAGTAAAAAACAGTATTAAAGAAGCTCTTATTGTGTCATGGAATAACATTAACCAGACCGCAACAAAAAAGTTGGTGGAATCTATGTCATACCATCTAGAAGTAGTCATAAACACTAAATGAATTCACACAAAATATTAATTTGTATCATTTTACTAAATTTTCCTTAATTATATTACATTAATATAGTGTACAAACACTTTTTTTGCACTATATTTTTCTATATTTATTATAATGTAAAAAATCGATTCGTTTAATTTTGTTTTTGCATCTATAATATTATAATGCATTAAATTAATGTATTACAGTATTATTTGCTTAAATCTTTTGTTTAATTTCATTATAATTTAAAAAAAATGAAGTGTACAAATACTTTTTTTGCCAACTGTATGTCAACATTCGAACGGAGGGTGGTTTTGGGGTCTGATTGGTGAAAATATACCAAAAATCGTCCTCCGGACGGCTGCAATAGGTAGCGTTTTACTTTTTGTAATGAAAGCTACCTAAAAAAAAGATGGTAAATTTATCGAAGTTATATAAATCTTCGAAATTTCAGTTGAGAAATTTAATTTATTATTAGGGTTTTTAATGATTAATGAATAGGACTCAATTAATATAATTCATTACAAAAGTTTTCTTTTCCCAGTAGAATATATCCATTTTAGGAGGGGTTTTTGATTTAATAACTTAGTGTTTATAGTAGGAGAGTTCAATATAAATATTTTCAATTAGATTGTTATAAACTAATTAAAAAGCTATCCTTGAAATTTGAAATTAAACTGACTACATTTTCTTTTTGACCAATTTTGAAAAACAAAGTACATTTTTCAATAATTAAAAATAATTAAACGCTAATCTAGAAAACTGTAATCTACAAAAAATAACATTAATTAAGGTGCACTTGTATTACAAATAGTTTGTAGGAGAGACTAGGGAAGGTTCACCATAGGGGAGGTTTGGCCCACTATTCAGTTTTCATATTTAAATGAATTTCAGAATTTTACCAATAGATGTCAATCAAAGCTACTGGAATTCTGAAACATATGTCGTTTTATCACACAGCATTTCGAAATAGGTTTGTAAAAATCAATTGTAAGGTGTTTTCAATCAGAAATATTTTTTACAGCTTTTTCTAGATAAAATATCATAGAAATTTAAGTATGAAAGTTTTAAAAAATACAGAAATATATATATTTCATTCTAGGCATAAAGATTCTACAGTTAGTCTTAACATAGCAGTGTGCTGTTCTTTAGAAAAGTGTTGATTGGGGACGGTTTACGCCAATCTATGTGTGGAAGGGTTGACCAGATGGTGAAGGCTCCGTTAATTAAGTAGTTTTTGGAATCTTTTTGTTATGCACTGTACATAATGACAAGATAATAGATTTATACAAAAAAGAATGTAAATTTACTATGTAAAACTATAAAATGGGGTGATGGAAAAAATGTGCAAAACTGTACAAAGAAGAATGCAAAAATTGCTGAATATATACTGCAAGAAAAAAAATAATGAAAAAAATGGTAACTGGTACTAATATACAGGGTGGTCATAAACAAATTTGCCGATATATGGAGCTCTAGCGACCAGTCCGTTTAACCGATCGAGGTGAAATTTCAGTTATAGCTATTCAGAGATATGAGCTCGAGATTCTGCGAACGGCAACAAAATGACACTCAGTGTTACAGTTATAGTTACAGAAACTCGCAATTTTCTAATGGCAACACCCATTTTTTTCATCGCAAAATGTTGAGCGCATGCGAAAACCCTAAAGAGCGTTGGAACTGTATGGTTATTGCAATAAAAGGACGCGTTATGCTCGCACAAAATCAGCTCTACGAACGACCCCCAAATAACACGACCAAGGCGCACGAAGAAAATTTTAATCTGACAGAGACAAAATACCAATCACGGACCATCGTTTGCCAGATAGTCAGCGTAGAAAACGGATAAAAAGTAGGATGGGAATGTTAGTTCTTCAGTCGGAGCTCGTAGATGCCTACAAAATGACTTTGTTCGTGGTGAGTTGGTAAAACTATTATCAAAATGAGATGAATACTGCGAAAACCTGGCGCGTTTACCGTCGAAACCATCGCTAAATACGTGGCCTATGCATTTCCTGAGCTCTTCGTGATTTAGTAATGAAATTCGAAGAAATTGGCTGCACCTGTGATAGTCTACGATCCGGACGACCAACTGTTCCTGAGGATACTGTTATGGAAGTGCATCACATAGTGACCAGAGGACGCATGCAAACTACAAAAGGTGCATCTCATGTATTTGATATTCCAAACTCAATGGTCTTAAAGTTACTGCGCTCTGTAATACACATGTTTCTTTACCGTTACCAGCGAGCCCAGATGTTGGAAGTGAGAGACCATCAACAACATAAAGACTTTGTTAATGATTTTCTTATCCAATATAATGGAGATTACAATCGACATCTTCGCATATTATGAATGAACGAGGCACATTTCACCTTAACTGGTAACGTCAATGGCCTCATCGATCCCCGACCTCACTCCTATGGATTTCAGGTTCTTTGGATATCTAAAATCTAGAGTGTACATGTGCAATTCGCGAACTTTGTCGGATTTGAAAGAATCTATCATACGTGAGATTGCAAACAACCCTCATACGATGTAACGTTTGTCTGTATTGTCCACAATCGCCACCATGCAATGTGTAATTGCCTGTGATGGCACCCATGTGGGAAATGTGTAATCAAAATAAAAGTTTTCTCCGATGTGTGTTGTAATCAGAGATTAGTGTACTGACTCTGAGTCATATGCAAATTTACTCCTTGCGCCCCAATCGTGTTTTCCTATAATGGGGATTTGCAGGACAGTTTTTTGTGCGTGCATAACGTGACCGTTTCTTGCTATACACCTACGATTCCAACGCTCTTTAGTGTTTTCGCATGCGTTGAGCATTTTGCGATGAAAAAATTTGGGTGTTGCTATTGGAAAATTTCGAGTTTCTGTAACTATAACCGTAACCGTGAGCGCCATTTTGTTGACGTTCAGAGAATCTCGAGCTCATACCTCTGAATAGCTATATCTAAAATTTCACTTCGATCGGTTGAACGGACTGGCCCCTAGAGCTCCATATACCGGCAAAGTTTTTTTTATGACCACCCTGTATTTATACTAAATATTAAAGTTTAGAAGTTTCGAGTCTTTTGAAGTTGAGTTCTGCATTGTGTCTTATGGAACGAAATTGTCACATATCAAAGCAACCCGGTGATTCGATAGGGGCTGACATGCATTTGAGCAATGAAAACAATGATTAAGGAACTTTTTAGACGTAAAAGGAGAAGTCCCAGTAAAAAATGAAGAATCCTAATTCTTCATAAAAATTCAACATCACAAATGTCTAGGATATATGAATTGTATGAGTAGCAGTACAGAACTATTCGACCATTCTAAAGCGTCATGTTTGAATGCGGAAATGCATGAAAACTTATACATTTTAATATTATTTTATAAAAATTAAGTATTTTTCTAAAGCTCAGTATTTTGATTAGAATATTAGGAACATATACTTATTAATATTATTATATGTTTTATTATAAATAATTTACAAATAAACAAACTATTCGTAATTTATAGTGTACATTTAGAATATGTTATTCAGCATTTCGCAAACTCTTTATTTTTTTTGTCTGTCTTGTAGAACCTCTTACAATACGACGGCTGAAAAATTTATAATCATTGGGCACTTTAACCCTTTGAGCTCTAGAGGGTAAATTTCTTCAAAATTCCAAATGTCACATTGGCACCAGTATTTTGCAACGAAAAAAATTGGTTTACGATACACACGAAAAAATGCATTAAACCTTATTCAAATAAATATGGTCAAATTTTCTGGTGTCGTTGTGACATTTCGGAATTAAAATTAAATGGTAGAAAATTCAACCATCAGAGATCAAAGGGTTTTAAACGAATCATAGAATAGACACATATTTTTGTTTCAAATTAATCTATAAATTGGTGTGGTTTTGAAAATTTTTTGAAATACAAAATATTAAATCATAATTTAATAAAATGGTGAATCAAAAACTAATAAAATGTTGAAGAACAAACATATAAAATATTGAATCATAAAGCAATTAACCCGGGAGTACACGCTCCGGGTCTTTTTGACCCGGAGTGAGTATGATTTTTTACAATTGTAACCACTTATCTTTTAAAAGTAATCTTCAACTTATTTTATCGCAAAATTTGTAAGGATTGTCTCCGCCTAAATAAAAAGACGGTTATAATTTGATTTTTTTGGTGACAAAGTTAAAACCATTTCTATCCTAAGTAAGCGCGTGTTCTCCCGGGTTAAGTTTATACTTCGCAACCAAACGCTAATCATCCTAGATCCACTGTTCGATAGACGTGGTCTAAAGGTATCATATTGAGATTGTAAATTACTATATGTACTGACTGACTGGTAAAAAGCTATCATTTTAGTTTAAAAATAATATCAATCTCAAGATCGAACCTTGAAGATGATATTTTAATTTAACGATAGCGTGGTATAGCTAATTATTTGAAATCTTGTTAAACATTGAATTAAAATCTTAACATTAAAAAATATCTATAACGGTTGGAAGAAATCTTATTTATTTAATAATTAAATCGAGAATTTTGGTATTAAAAGTCTTTTGTTTTACAAACTAATGCCTCTAAACGTTTAACAGCGGTTTATGTATTCTCCACTTAAAAAGAAAAGAAAGGAATATTTATTGAATTAACGATAATAACCAAACTGGCAGCCAGAATTTCCCCTTTTATGGGATCACTTTTAAACATCTGGCACCCAAAGTTAAAATTGACGGTGAAAGTTAAATTTCCAAAAAAGTTAAAATAATGCAGTACGTGAGGCAGTAACACATTATAAAGTAAATTTTCGTGAAATGACGTTGTTAAAGTTTTTCAAAAATGATAATGATTAGGTATTTTAACGTGACGTATTCCGCAGTGTTAAAGAAAGTTATTTTTGCTTTATTCCTTTTTAAATAAGTATTCTTAATTCTCTACTATCAAACTCACCTGACACATTTTCTATTCACCCGGAATAAAATAAGTTACTAATATCTGCTTTTTGCGAATTTCTGTATTTAAATGTAGAATTTTTACACTTAAAAAACTTTTATCTTAAATCAAAAATATCTCAAAAACTTTAACAAGAATTTCTATTTAACCCTTTATCTACCGACGGTACTTATAAGTGCCATTAAAATTACTTATTATAAAATTCTTTTAATACGTCGATTAGTTGTAGTTTAAAATGAGTTACAAATCCATTAACTTATGTTGTTCCAAAAGCATTATTGGTTACACAAAACAAAAATATTTTAAAAAGGATGATTTTCTTTTGCCTTTTTATATTTTCATCTTTCTTAGCGCTGAGGGAGGGGGATGGGGATTTTTCAATTCGGAAATATTTCTATACTTATATTGTAAGAACATCAAATTTCTACATTTTATAATTCTAAAAAAATTTAAAAAAACAGTTTAAAATAAAAGATTTGAGTGGGGTTACAAATATTGCAAAAAATTCCTGTAAATTCAAATTTAATTATTCCTTCTAAATCATTTAATCCTTCTAAAATCCTTCAAAAATTTATTAAATTATTATGTAAATCTTTTAATTTAATTTAAACAATTTACATAAAATGCTTTAGGGTGTAAAGTAACTTCAAATATATCTAAAAAGTGATGAAGGATTTTATGTATTTAAATGAAAAATTTTCCAAACGAACCTAAAAGATTTTAATATTTCTTCTCGCAATGTTTTCCAAGTCATTAACAAAAGTCGTCGGAAATTATTGAAATTTTTATGAGTTAAAAATACAATTTTTAAAAAGCCTGTTTAATTTTAATAAGTAGCTTTTGTGCTAAAATATTGAGAGTTAGCAGTAAAAAGCAATGTTTTTCAACTCACATTTTTTCCAGAATGATTTCCTTAAAAAAAAAATTTTTTTTTCGATAAATCTCATAATTTTTTAATCAAGTTTATGCTTTATAATTACCTAAATGTTAGTATATCGTATTAACATTCCATAATGAATGCATGAATCTAAGCTTATTATTTGAATCTGAATGTGTTTAATGTTAATCCTTTGAGCAAATGTGCGGGAAAAATTAAATTCGCCGAACTCGACTTTTGGATTTTTTACTTCAAAGGATTAATATTCTTATTTTTTTTAACAGGAGGCAATTTTTAAAATGAAACATGCTTGTTTTTTAATGGTATGTGATTTATTTTTACGTAGTTTGATTAAAAATTCTAATTGAAAAATTTTAAACATTAAAAATATATATAAGGTACCATGGGGTAATAACGCCACGTTAAGGTTCGACCAATTTTCACGGCTCAGTTTTAGTTTGTATTTTTCAAACAAATATATGATTCGATACAGCAACTCATCGACTATCTATATAAAAAAAATAATTTAACAGATATGTATTCATAAAACGTAATGGCGTGATTTCTTGACCAATGCTATTTGGCGTTATTACCCACCTATATGGGTAATAACGCCATGCAAACAAAACTATGAAATAAGATGGAATAATTGCATGTAGATTGCCCAATTCTAAAAATACAAACTCTAAAAACTTGACAAATTGCATTCTAAGCTATTGAAAATGCTCAATTTTTTGTGAAAGTATAAGAAAAATAAAGGTGTGGTGTGTGTGGGGGGGGGGAAGGATGAGGCAAAAGAATATCAGACTGTGAGCTTCTTTTTGCTTAAAAAGGACCGCTTAAATAGAATTATTAGAAACATTGCACAGTTTTAACTGTGTTTATTTGAATTAGTATTTAGGATGTAGCTCGGCCACTGTAGGGAATCAACCGGGATATTAATGCCAAGGATTGGCGTTATTACCCTGTTATAGTTATTGCGCTGTACATTTTAAATTACAAATTATCTCGAGAAGATATCCAAAATCTTCAACAATATTTTGAAAGTCCATGAAATGTACTAAAAATTTATGTAATTAACAAAGTATTTCCGGATAAAAAAAATAGTCTTCACATCACAAAACTTATCTCGCAAATTTTAGATCAAGCGTTAATTTTAGTTGCTTGTAAAAACAATAAGACCTAAAAATGAAACAAATTAACTTGAAGCTGTTTTTTGCGATTTATATGACTCAAGAACCTTCTGCGCAGAGCACATGGGTGTCATTTACCAGATTATTTCATAATTATGCAAAATATTAGCACTTGGCGTTATTACCCCGCCTGGCGTTATTACCCCACACCACCTTATTTGGACTCGCGAAAGTGACAATTGGAAACGGAAGTTTTTTAAATATTAATTTTGATATTTTATAAACAGAAGATGACCTTTAAAATTAAAATGAACACAAATATAGTTTGATGTTATGATTTCTTCATACTTTGATTACCGATCCGAAGCCGATACTCGCATAAACATCGTAAAAAAAAGCGTGTTTTAAGGTAAGGATTTTTTACAAAGGGTAAATTATGCAACGGATTGCAGAATTTAGAAAGAAAACGAACGTAGATACGTAGATATCGTCTAGTATTTTTAGATTTTTTAGTATCTTGATAAGAAGTGCTTATGCAGGTATTTCAATATTTCAGAAATCGCAAAATTGAATTCAAAAGAGTTAATACTAGAGTTTTTAAAAAACAAGGACTCCATTTTCAACAAAAATGGAAGTAGATGTAGTTTTGTTGCTTTTAATTCTCCATAGTTTGATTTACGAAGCCGATGCACAATTTTAAATATCGCAAAAGTTAAAAGAAAAGCAAATTTTTAAAAACGTTACTATTCATATTTTTAAAACGATTCCAGATTTATGCAGATAAAAATGAGCGTATACGTTGTTTTGAATTTTTTGTTTTTGTGCATAATTCACAAAAAAGCACTGGTGTAATTTTTTAAATATTGAGGAAATTACAAAATTCGCATAAACGGATAAGGAAAATACATGTTTTCAAAGAGTTCAAATTAACATTTATTTAAACCAAAGGCGGTGCTTTGAAGAGCAAATTACGATTTCTGTTTTGGTATTGTCTGTTTTTCTGTATTTCATTAGTTCAACGACTGCAAATTCCGGAATACAGAGAAAATAAGGAAATTTGAGTTTTCTTAATTAATGTTTTGAAAGGTTTAGCATTCATCTATTTCTAAACAAATATTTAGACTCAAATTTCTTAATTTTACTTTAACCCTTTAACGGACAAAGCATTTTCATTGCTGAAATGTTGAAATGACACTGGTAATTGCAAACAAATATATTTGTAAACAAGAAAAAGTGATTTTTCACAAACATAATAAAACGGATTTTTTAAAATTAATATTCCGGTGTCGTTTTTGCATATCGGAATTTAAATTTCGTGGTTTCATACAGGAACCAATGAACGTTAAAGGGCTAAAACTATCTGCTTTGTTTTTCCGTGTTGTTTTTACTTTCTCTTTTCGCGGTGTTCGAAAGTTGGGAACACATGTTCAATGCGTGCACAAAATTTCTGATTAAAAAACCCCGCTTTTTATGAGTATTTGATATCTCGGCTAATTAAAAAAAAAAACAATACATTTGAGCGTCTGGTGAATCAGATCCTGCTTGGAATATAACATAATCCGCACATAATGTTTTTTTTTTTTTTTTTTTTTTTTTTTTTTTTTTTTTTTTTTTTTTTTGGGTACATTTTTAATCAATCGCAGATCACCACTCATACAAACATATTTGTGTTATTGATTTTTTTTGTTAAGGATTTCAAGTCTACGACATGCTAATTGTTTTCAATACAGCTAGAATCCAATTTCTATAACTCTATTACTACTGCAGATTTCGGCCGCGGTATCCATCAAATTCCCAAACAGTGAGATTAAATAATGATTTTTTAAATTTAATTTGATTTTACAAGCAACTTAAAAACAAAGAATAAATAGTTAAATGAATCGAAGAAGCTGATTTTGTTATGGAAACGAAAACGCTATAAAGTTTAAATCAACTACATTTATTTTTGAGGTTATTAAAATTATCAGAATTACTGTCTACATCAGTAAAGCCTACTTGCCATTTTTTATCATTCTCCAGCAAAATTGATTTTATTAATACTGTACGAAATGCAAATACAAAAACAAAATAAGCAACACTGCAGCAATGGAGGCTAAAAATAAGAAAATATAAATTTTGCTAACATAAAATTAGAAAATTGACATAATATGGAAGGAGTGGAATAAATTTTGTTTCGAATATAATATTTTCATGAAAATTACAAGAAAATCTGAACAAGGTCCTGTATCCTGTTATTTTATGTTCCTAAATTTTTGTAATACAGCTGAAATTTAGCGTCTGTATCCAGATAAATGTAAATTTTTAATTTACCAGATACACACTTTTATATACACATATATATGTACATACAACCCTTGGCAAAAAGTTTTTGATCACTGTTATCAAGTTTATAAGTTTTGTATTTCGAAGCGTATACTTCGCGATTCAAGAGCATAGGAACGTTTTTCAATATGCCAAATAAAAGAAACAATGTTAAAATATAAATAAAAAGTGAATTCAATATTGCAATCATATAATTTATAATTATAATGCAGGCAAAAATGTTTCCTCGTGAGAAAAAAATATCCGATCAAGATCGAAGTTGGAAAATAGTAATCGATCACTGAGGAAAAAAAATTTGAAATTTGCATATTGAAGATAGATTAGAGTGCCTGCGCATGCGTATGATATATGAATCCTATTTAAAAGAAGAAATCTTCCAGTTGCGAGATCAAAAGCAGCTTTGAAATGCTGTAAAATGACTCGTATGAAAAACCTGTCTCGCGATTTAAAAATCCGCATGATTTAATTATTAGAAGTAGTAAATTCACAATGGAAAGGGGCTGATTTATGAAATTGTGCTCAAAGTACAGTATGCGATATTTGGAATAAATATCAGTTGACTAATAGCGTGGAAAATTTTTCTCGAAGTGGACGACCACGAATATCAATACCTAGGAAGGAAAAGAAAACTTGTAAAAATATCGAAAAGAAAGCGGCGAGCAACCTCAAAACAACTTGATTCCGAATGGTCTAAGTATAACGTAAAGGCATGTGATCGCAGTACGTAATCATCTAAATGTAGCAAGATTTAAATCTTTTAAAATTAAAACAAAATCTTTCATGATAAAGAAGCATAGAAAAGAGCGCCTGCAATGGCATAAAAAACATGTGTACTAGCCATTTGATACATGAAATAAAGTTATTTTAGCAATGAATTTCGCATATCTATCGGTAAAAGTGATGACTGTGGAACATTTGTTTGGAGGAGAGTTGGTGAAAAGTTCAATGATAAGTGTAGCAATAGGAAGACTAAATTTTCACCTGTATTTAAAGTTTGGAGTTGTCTGACATCACAAGGCGTCGACAAGTTGTGTATTGTGTTACGTACAGTAAGTTTTGAAGTTTACATTGACATTTTAGTGGATTTTTTTATTCCCAGCATCGATCAATAGTTCGGAAATCAAAATGACTTCTTATTTCAAGATGACAATTAGCTCCCCAACGCACCAAATCAATGAAGAAATTTCTACAAAATGTAGGTAATATACCAATTCAAACCATGACGTGACCGCCCAACAGTCCGGATCTTTATCCCATCGAAAATATGTGAAATATATTAAAAAGAAAAATCGATTTTCGATGAATTACAAATGCCATAGAACTTACGTAAAGCTATAAAGGAATGCTGGGGTGAAGTTGCTCCCAATGAGTGTAAAAATTTTAATGAGTCCAGTCCACTAACAATTTCGACTGTCATCCGAAATAAAGGTGGATTTACGAAATATATAACTACAGTGATCGGTTATTTTTTTCCAAATCAAAGCATGATCGGATAATTTTTTCTTTGGTGCCTAAATTTCAACACAATTTTTCTGTTTATAAATTGATGAATGGTTATTTTTCTTTATTGCATATTGTTGTTCATTATATGTAACACAAATGCATTATCGCTAATAGTCGTTTCATTTTTATGCAGTGAGAATAAATAATCTTTTCTTACAAAAGATGGTAGTGTTGATGTAATGATCGGAAACTTTTTGCCAAGGGTTGTATATATATATTACAAAAGAAATACCATCCTGTGCTGAAAAACTATATTTTAGAGAATAATTTAACATTTAATTATCAAATTTGTTTTGAAAGATCGAAAAATGTATTTCCTTTATTATTTAATTTACTTAAGATACGCAAAGTCATTAAAAAATACCTTGTTTAAAAATGAATTGTAAAAGGAAATAATAAACGCATAATTAATAAACGCATTAGATAGCGCGGACACTAATGTATTCGATAGGACTCCTGAGAGACTGCAAACTCAAATATATGCCAATTCTTACTTTAAGTATCCCTCTGAAATAAAGCTCACCTAAAAATTTTTACCATGGAACTAGAATAGTATAATATTTATGAAATCTGGAGTTTTAAGTATTTCCGTCTTAAACGTACCATTTTCGAATTCAAAATTCTTTTCTTTAACTTAGTAATGTCTGTAAATCTTTAAAAACAGTTAAGATATTCTGTACTTAATTTATTTTCAATGATTTAAAGATAATACCGAGGATATGGCAGCCAGAATTTTGCCATATTATAGAATCATTTTTAAACATCTGGCGCCCAACGATGAAAATGAAATCCCAGAAGAGTTTTTAAGAATGAAGCACTTCTGTCATTATGGGATCTGAGTAGTTTGAAATGACGAAAACTGACTGATGTTTAATACGGAATAAAATCCATTATTAAATAAAACTATTCAGGGTTGCCATGCTTCAAGAAATTTTACTCTAAATATCAGTATTTTCTTATTGGAAGCTATGTAGAATGAATGCAGGAAATTTTGCCTTATTTGAAGAGAGAATCACAGTAAGAAAATACTGGTACCGAAAAATTTCTGTGCCTGAAAATTCCCTGAATAATGGCAACCCTATTATTACTTAATTTTGCATTTATTGATTACAGTTTTGTATTTTAAAAGACGGTTAAAGTTTTAAAAACGACAACAAAAGTTTTATTTTGTAACGGCAAATTTAATCTTTTAAATCTGGTTTTGTTTCACTTTTGATCCCATATTTTTTCAGTTGGCATTTCTTCTTTGTAATATTAATTAAGTTGTCTCTATATTATAATCAAAACAAAAAGAAATGTAAAGATTTTTAATGAAAAATCACAAATCTAATTCATTTATTCATAACAATATTGATTGTATTGCAAATTATTGTTGAAATTAACTCATTTACTCTGATTAATAAAGTGAAGAAGTGTAAGGTAAAAATCAAATAAGTATTAAAGCAATAAACGTTGAAATATTAACAAAAATAAAAAATAAATCAAATATCAACATGTATGAGATAGGCGAAAGTGCGGCATCTATATATTGAGGCCTCTATAATGAGATTCATTAAAATTTCCCTAATGCTCATTCCACAATATGAAGAATTTTGGAAGAAACGGTGTCAAAAAAGTATTCCAGGTATTCTCAAATATTCCAAGGAAACTTTCATGCAAATAACATAAAATTTACAGAATACTTCCTACAAAGATACGAGTAAGTATTAAATTTCTGATCATTTTCTTATAATATTTAAAAGATTTCAAAATTGGTTAGAATGTAATTATTTCGTACTGCTTTTATTTATTAATTAAAAATTGTATTACCATCAATTTGCTCTAAAAAACTTATTCATATATACATATCGCTCTTGTATCTTCGGACCTAATTTGGTACAGCTTAAACGAAAAAAAATCCCCGTGATCTTCCATCTTATATCGTGAATTTACATTTTCGATTTGCAGGAGTCTATTGTATTACGATGTATATATATGTTTTATTTTCTTTTTTTAACTGGAAAAATTTATTAAAAGTAACTTAAAATTTGGTGAATAATTCTGGAATATTTCATTAAAAATATGTAACCTGGCTGTGAAACGATCAGAAACATTCCTCATGTTTCACAAGAAGTGTTTCAGAAATTTTCCGTAAAGATCCTGTTATTTCGCACATTTTATTTATTTATTTATTTATTGATATATTGACAATTTTTTCGCTGATTACTTTAAAGGAACGTCCCTGGTTTTTTATTACTCTGTAAGATCACGAATGGCTTGCTTTGTACGGCAGAGTTGGCGAAGAAGCTTGCTAGCGAGCTAATTGTCACCAACACACACTAGTAATATTCTTTGACTTTCATAAAGCAAATATTCGGGGAAAAGGTTTCAAAAAAGAAAATTAAAAATTTTTCTACAAATTGTTTCGTTATTATAAAAAAGTACAAAAAGGAAAATTTTTCGTGGAATATACGCCGAACGGTACTGTTTTTTTACTTTCTTCTATCTTTGCAAGAAGAAAGTATTGGATTCGTGAAATTTTTCAGAATCCAGTTTTTAACGGATTTGCGCGTTTTTAAGGTCAGAGAAAGCGAAAAACAAGTTTTTCAAAATATCTGTCTGTGAGTCTGTGAATCTGTCTGTCTGTATGCGACAAAATTTTTGTGGGCACTCTATCTCAAGAACTAATGCACAGAATTTCTCAAAACTTTAGATTCTGTTAGACCTTGTTTTATTATATTGGCCTCAAATGACTGTTGTGTTACTGAATTTTTAGGCCAAGGTTAAACTATTTAAAAGAACATTTTCATCAAATTTTGTTTTTCAGACTTTGTTTTCTATATATTAATTCTATGAATATTAATATCGTTTCTCTCAGATGAAATAACTTTATGGAGTATATATCTACTAGCAACTGTAAAGGCTACTACCTTTTTTATGAAAATCTCTTCAATATATTTGCTAGAACTGATAATAAAAATGCCTTACATTTGCGAATGCCTAGGATCTTAACTATTTCTTTCCTATTTGAAGAAATTTCCAAATGTGAACATTTCTAAAATTTTCTTTTAACTAACTAATGTCTCAAAAATTTCAAGAACGATTCATGCTCTCCTTTCTTAAAAGATATGGAATAAGCACTCTCATTACGTTTAACACAATACCCCGAAAATAAAAACCATAATTTTTTTATAAGGTACCCTGGGGTAATAACGCCACGTTAAGGTTCTACCAATTTTCACGGCATAGTTTTATATTGTATTTTTCAAACAAATATAGGATCTGATACAGCAACTCATTGACTATCTATATAAAATAAAATAATTTAACAGATATGTATTCATAAAATGTAATGGCGTTTTTTCTTGACCAATGCTATTTGGCGTTATTACCCATATAGATGGGTAATAACGCCATGCAAACAAAACTTTCAAATAAGATGAAATAATTGCACGTAGATAGCCCAATTCTAAAAATACAAACTCTACAAACTTAGAAACTGACAAATTGCATTCTAAGCTATTGAAAATGTTCAATTTTTTGTGAAAGTGTAAGAAAAATAAAGGTGTGGTGTGGGAGGGGGGGGATGAGGCAAAAGAATATCAGACCGTGAGCTTCTTTTTGCTTAAAAAGGACCGCTTAAATAGAAATATGAGAAACATTGCACAGTTTTAACTGTGTTTATTTGAATCAGTATTTAGGATGTAGCTCGGCCACTGGTGGGAATCAACTGGGATATTAATGTCAAGGATTGGCGTTATTACCCCGATATAGTTATTGCGCAGTACATTTTAAATTACAAATTATCTCGAGAAGATATCCAAAATCTTCAACAACATTTTAAAAGTACATGAAATGCACTACAAATTTATGTAATTAACAAAGCATTTCCGGATAAAAAGATAGTCTTCACATCACAAAACGTATGTCGCAAATTTTATATCAAGTGTTAATTTTAGTTGTTTGTAAAAACAATAAGACCTAAAAATGAAACAAATTAACTTGAAGCTGTTTTTTGCGATTTATATGACTCAAAACCCTTTTGCGCAGAGCACATAGGTGTCATTTACCTGATTATTTCATAATTATGCAAAATATAAGCACTTGGCGTTATTACCCCGCCTGGCGTTATTACCCCAGGGTACCTTACAATCATTTTAAAACATCTGACGCTAAATAATGGAACTTACGGTAAAAATTGTTTTCTGAAAAACAAGAACCAAACATAATGTGATACAATAAATCATTAGAGAGAAAATATCTATAAAATGTTTCTTAGAGCACAAGCTAACTTCAATTTAAAGAGAGATATTAAACCAATTTTTCATGGCATAAATTTTCCAACTTCGTTTTACGCAAATGGAATTTGGAGTAAATACATTTTAGATGGAATATATTGTTTAACGCTAGTTTACAATATTAACATGCAAACAAATTAGAATTTTATTTGAAAATATGCCTTTTTAATATGCTAATATTCAGGTTTAATCCATATCAAAATAAAGTTTGCAAACGGAAATGCTTTTATTAATATTTTATGACTAAAAATTTTTATGTTTCTGTGATTTTTTATTAACAATTCTTTTATGCAAACCAAAATATTACAGAAACTGCTGGCATGTGATCTTCTTTCTTGTATTTTGTCTTTTTTACGAAAGTTATGTCTATTGCAAAAGTTATATATTTAGAAATAGGTACATAAAAATGTTAGGTGATAAAAACAGGCACATAAAAAAGTCAAATATTCAATTTGTTCTGCATTTTTTCAGCTATTAATATTTTCGGTTCTTTAAGTGTGACTTTTTAAAAACACATGAACTCTTGTTTTAAAGAAGCATTTTACATTTTTGCAAGTGTCTATGGTTACGTAACGTGTCGTAAAAAATGTAAATTCAGCTAGACACATGTATACTCTATTAAAATGTGCGGGCGTATATATGTATGCTCAAAAACTCCGAAATCGCAGGGCAAAGGGCTATGAAATTTGTCACACGGGTGGCTGATAGTTGACCCCATGAACGATTAGGGTCAAAAATTCAAAAGCTTTAAATAGATTTTTTATGTTTTTTTTAACGAATTTTTGTCCTTTTTAATAATTTGAAAAATTGTTGTAGATCTCGGAGAAGAATAAATATATCTGACATACTTCAGTTCCCACAATGACAAAAAAGTATTAAAAGCTACAAAAAATTAATAATTAAAAAGCAAATTGAGATATAGCTTTCAAACGTACTAAATTTAAAAGTATTCTTTTTCTATAACGGTGTAAAATTTGAAAATGTGCAATGTTTAGAAGTTTAAAATTTTCAGTACCGAAAATTATAAAACTGAAATTTCATATAAAATTTGTTTATCGTTGGTAAAGGAGTATTAATGTTTAATGCATACCGTGCGTAATATATGACTGTGTTATTACACAAGCCACACTTTGACCATCATAAAAATGATGTTTTTTTAATAATCTTTCAATTTGCAGACAATTAGAGATTATTTTATTGTGCTCAGTTATTACCTTTTTAAAAAAATACATAAAGAATAACATTTTATCACAAACGTCAACAAACATTTTATTCAAATCTCTTATTCCAAAGATATCGTTTTATCGTCTGCGTTCATAACAACGTGATAAATTAAATTTCATTAAAAAAATTCACAGTATAGAAAAACGTTTTTCTGAATCGAATCTCTGTGTTAAGTATCTCTCGTGTGTAGAACGAGTTAAACAGCTAGTAGGTCTATTATCTACTGCCATACACAAGGGAAAAAAATCTGTAAAGTTGCTAAAAATTTTCTAGGAAACTGGTATTTCTAGAACATTTCATGTAACGGCAACACAAAAATGCACGTAACAGATACACGTTTGCATTGTAAATCAAAAAATATGTTAAGTTACTAAGAATTTTTTGGGAAACAGGGAGTTAGAATTTATGTAATTCTAGCCGCGTTACAGAGAAACTTTTAGTGTTACTGTACTGCTTATTGTCCGCATTACTATCATTTTAGTAGATTCTTGTGTTAAGCTATAGATTTCTGTAGCTTTACTAAAACAAATTTTGTAGATTTACATCTTTTCTCTGTACAGTGTACAAATAAAATATTAGTAAAAATACAGGTGTCTGTAAGTTTACATCAGTAGAATTACAGATTATCTTTTTTACAGTGTAAGATATAGTGTATTAAGTTTAAATAGCTCAACTTGTATTCTTTAAACTCTTCAGCAAAATATTTCCGAATTTTGAAGGTAAACAAGGTAAATAATTTCTCTATAGATCATTTGGATTCTGATAATAAAGCGGTACAAAATTCTATTTTTATTTATTGACAAGATTATTTTTTTAACATAGTACGTCAAACCAAACCCGAAAGATGACAATAAAACAAATTCTAAGAAGAGGAAGAAAATAAAAAGAAGCATGTATTTTTTAATTCGCAAGAAATTATTTATTTTTAATGTCTCGTTTAATTTTTTATAATGCGAAAAATATTTATTAGAATGGAATGTAACTGTTAATGTAAACACAGTTTTATCTTTTTGCTTTACTTTGACAATAAAGGATTTTGGTCTTCTTCTATCGACGATAACTTTCAAATTTTTGAAGCAATGATTTTGAAACTTTAATAAAAGTTGCTCTATCAGGGCTCCCAAATGGTCCGCGAACTGAACATCAGTATTTTTTAACAGAAAATTTCATAATACGTTTGAGCTAGAATCAACTTCCAAACGTGGTTTCTTGACAATTTGCAAGAAAAATCTAAAAAGAAAATTTCTCTAAAAAAATTCTGATGTTCAGTTCGCGGACCATTTGGGAGCCCTGCTCTATATATTTAACTAACACAATATGCAAATGAAATTTTAATAAAATTTACGCATGCACAGTGAAAATATATTTAGTAAACCAGCTCATTTTTCATACAATTATTAATATTTTTTTATTTTGATTACAGGGTATTATGTAGAATATTGTTTCTCATATTTTCTGAAAAGAACATTGTCTTTTATTAAGAACTCTGCAAATTATGAACAAAAAACTTGGTAAAATTTGGGAATGTTTTTGTAAAAACCTTAATTTCTCTTCGAGCATACATGCTATTCGCATACAAATGAACACAGTTTATTACCATAAGCCACTTAATAATAATCTGCAGTTTGAAAGTTTTTACTATATTAGTTTTGGCAGGGTTATTCAAAAGATATTCGTTATTTTCAATTTGTTGACGGTACCCTATTTCATTTTGGAAATAAAAGCTTCTCGAAAATATATGACCTGTACTATATTGTTTATACATCTGGCGTTTGAGCCATTCCTCATCTATATTTCTAGATATTGATATTATCTATAAAATCAAAATTTTTCTTTTGGTTAAAATCTACCGATCGTACAGATATGATTTTGCGATCACTTTTTATCTATTCTGATAAAATATTTTATTTTTCACGAAAACTTGCTGTTTTGCTGAAAAACCGCATGTGATTATCTTTTGCCAGATGAAACATTTTTAGTTTATGATGCAACTTTCTATTAATTCTTTTAAACTTTTAAAATAAAAGCAACGTACTAGTATTTTAAAACAACTTTATGAAAAAAATTTCTACTTTTGTAGGAGCTGTTTAAAAAAAATTTAAATAATCCCAGCAAAAGCCATGGTCCAATAAAGCAAATTACCTTCGGGATCAAGCCTTTCTAAGAAAAATAGAAACTAATGTCTCAGAAAATTAAATATTGATTTCTAGGCATGTGCTTCATCGCTGACACCTCCGGTAAATAAGATTGGGAGATTTTCTTCAAAACCTTTAAAGAAATAAAAAAGAAAAATGCTGAAAGTTAGCCGGCTATGAAGACTTAAATAGTATTTGGTGTTACTTAAATTAAAAAAGTATATTATTTTTTAAATGAATGATAGGTAACCGAATATTATTTGAAAATATTTCCTAATTCCAATAATTGTATGTAAATATCAATCAAAACTATCATCTCTCAAGTGAAATTTTATTTAATGAAGTGAAGATATATAATAAAGTGGATATTTAGTGATTTTATTATTTGTATATTCGATGATTTTAACACTCAAAAGAACGGGAATTTTGTTCAAGTTTTATAAAATAGTACGCACCAGAATTTTTATTAATCACTACTTAACTCGTTTATTTAATATTTTTCTAATTTGCATCATTTAAACTTATTTTATAAAATTAATTCTGGTTCGAACCGAAATATGTTCCTTCGGTAGGCGTCAAATTCCTCTGGTACTGTTCTTCTAATGTAAAGCTTTTAAACGGTTACAGTTTTACTAAAATACTAATCCAAAATCGAGTGATGACTCAATTTAAATAGCATTTTTAGATGCGTTCGTAATTATGTAAATATGTATCACCTATTGTCGCTCAGTCCGTCCGTCTGTCCGTCTGTCTATCCGTCTGTCTGTCCGTCTGTCTGTCTGTCCGTCCGTCTTTCCGCATATAACAACGCAAAAACTACCCAACCGAATCGTTTGAAGTTTAAAATACATAATTATAACATAATTTTGTCGAGTCATTTCAAATTTTATGAAAATCGGATGGATAGATCAATTACAGGGACATTCAAAAGGATTCCGTTACATTACGGTCAATAGGGAAAAAAGTTTTAAATGCATTTTAATCGTTTGAAATTTAAAACATATAATTATTGCGTAATTTTGTCGAGTCATTTCAAATGTTATGAAAATCGGATGCATAGATCAATTACAGGGACAATCAAAAGGATTCCGTTACATTACGGTCAATGGGGAAAAACTTTCAAAGGCATTTTAATGATGTTACGCTCATTCGAACATAATAGAATTGGCATGAATCTATGAAATATATACTAAAATATGCATTCTGTACAATCTGTGATGCAAAGAATTTGTATTATTAAATTACAGGGCCACACAAAATTATTCCACTATATAATGCTATACGGGGAAACATGGTTTGGTACGTGTTTTAATTATATTCAACTATTTCACATTTTATGAATAAGATATACGTTGCTGAGGTGTAATAAAAATTACTTCCTGCATATTTACAGAAACGTAAAGATTTCGACTACTATACTGTATCCGGAGTACGCTGTACTATATCAGCAAGATCTGAATATTTTTAAACTTTGTTATCGTACGAACGCACCTCATTTCTACGTTCACGTGCAATTTCCAACTTGTTTTCTTTTATAAAAGACTTTAAATAGTTTAGTAAATTTCAAGCAATGAGCTACATGTATTATGCAAAATTTTGTAATTATTCGTATATGTCAGAAAATGTGATTGTTTGCGTTCATAAAAAAAGAAATATTAGATTAAAATGTTATCAGATATGTAATTTAAGAAAACAGGCAAATTTTACTATCAGCAATTGTCAATACACTACTGAAATTTCCTTTTACTACACTTTGTTTTTTGTAAATTCAAATGTTAAAAATAGTTCTTCTGATTATCATCTCTTGCTAATAATCCTACATATCCACTGTGCTTGTTAAGCTGCATTATTATATGGCATCTCGAAGAGAAAGTGTTCAGCGATTGTGTAAACACAGTCAGTTAGATATATTATTATCAAATTAAGTTAAATGTTATCGTGGCATTGCTAAAACTATGCAACGATTTCACACCTATTCCTAGAAAGTTACTGATAGTTTTAAAATTATGAGAGTTATCGCAAATAATTGTAGGTTATGCAAAATATAAATTTTGAATACAATTCTTAAAAGACAAACTGTTAAAGTAACCAAGCTTGATTACAAAGTACTTACCATTAAATTTGCTTTCTAAATCAGTTGCTAGGCACATTGCATTCACAACTATATGAATTATTATTAAGTACGTAATGATGTCCGTAGATTAGAAGGAAAACAATCACTCATTGGTTTGCAAAATAAAAAAACAGCTCAGAATATGTTTAAAAACACACCAGATACAAGTTAAGCTTTTAGAAAAATCCTATATAGTGACAGAAGTAATTTTAATGGTGCAGGATAAGCAGGGAAACTTATTTTTAAGAATGGTATTATGAAAAACATGACAAATTTAGATATAGGGGAGAGAGAGCACGTTTGAAAAGTCTAAATATTTTCCTTCAAATATTTTTTTAAATGTATATTGCAGTGCATTACTACTGGTTCATTGCAACAAGTATACAAAGCTGCACAATTTTGCATGAACAATACTGTCTAAGGAAGGTATGCGTTTTCTCCCTCTTGAATCTAAACTTAAGAAAATAAAGTTGTAAGATTTTTACTAAAAATTTTGAGTTTCTAAAATTTTAATTTATTGTTCAGTAGGGGAAAGTCGTGTAAAACCGGGACCCTAATGTTTTTCTTTTTATTACTGTACACTATGTGAACAAAACAGTCAAAATTTCTATTAAAATGATAAATTGATTCCTTAGGAAGAAAAAAGTATTCATTCAGTCACGAAAAACAGAAATTAAGATCATAAGAATACTTTTTCTAGAAGTGTGCAATGTCCCGGTTTTGTCCAACTAGTTCGGATAAAATCGGGAACTGGAAAAAATAATTAAAAGCACATTGTAATTTTGAAATAATACTATTTATTAAAGGAAAATTGACATATTATACTTATAGGATATGAATCTATATCAAATCTACATAAAATAAAAATGAGTTAAGTTATGCTTTAAAAGTTTAAATTGTTAGGCACAAAAACCACAAATGAAAGTTCGAACTTTTTCATTTGCATTTCTGCATGATTCAAGTGTCCATCCTCGGCAATGAAGACACTGTATGCAACTCCCCTTAGGTTTAGATTGTTCACGTAAGCCGTTGCAAAAGATGCATGCTTCACTTTCATCTTCCTCTTCGTTTGATGTCAAGGGTTTTTTTTTCTTTGGACTTTTCTTTTTCACATCAGATTTTCTACTTTTCTTTTCTGTCATCATAGAAAGCTTCGCTTAAGTTAAGTTCTTCTTGTCTTGTTTTTCCATATTTTCTTCTTGTTCGAGTTCTAATTTTTAGGGGCTTGAAATAAGAATGTATGTTGCAATAGAAATGACTAAAAACAATCTTCTGTATAACAACTTAATTTTTTGTATAGTTTTTAAATATTTATAGATCGTCATATAATGCATAAACAAGTTAATTCTACTTCAATAACGCAAATAAATGACTTGTCCAAAGCCGGAAACTTCCCGGTTATGTCCGACCATCTGCATCCCGGTTTTGTACGATCACGCCATTTTGATGAAATGTTACTTTAGCGTTGCTCAGATAACTCGTAGACACCAATTCAAAACGTTGAAATAACGAGTAAATAATAGACTATCATACGTTATACTTATCTAATCTAAATCCTTTGGTATTTAGGATTGGTAACGTAATATTGCAGACGTCGAATTTTTAACATTTTCACGTGAAAATCACCACTGCGAAATGAGTTCGCTTACACGACTTCTCCGCCGCTCACCTAAAAGTAATTCTCAAAGTTTCGGTTAGATACCGCCATAAATAAAGCCATAACGCTTGATTCCCTGTTTTTTCCACCTACCCAGTTTAACCAACTTTCCCCTACTTAAATAAAGATATTAGTTTTAATTTATAAGCTTTGCTTTATTCAGATTCTTTAGCCGAATTGAGTAAACAGTTGTAATGTTGAACTCCATGTGATGGGGCACCACTGAACATTTAAAACAATAAAGTAAAGTATTGTGAATGTATCTAAATATTATTATTTTTGGAATTTTTATGTGAAAAAAGGTTAATTAAGAATGTGAAAGAACAGGGATTTATACTGTTAACAATTTCTCCTTACTGCACACACATAATACAACTTCTGGATGTATCAGTGGTGGGAAGTTTCAAATCTAAATTTATGATAGCATTCATTTATTGATAATTGCAAATCCCACGCAATATAATGATTCATGATTTAACAGGTTTGTCTAACAAAGCATATATTCTTTCGTTTACTTATTCCTAAACATTACGTCTTGTTTTCAGAACGTATTAAACGAAGTTTTGTGTCAGGTTTCTTCATAAAATTAGTGGATGATTTTTTTCCCATAAGCATCAGATATCACATTGGTGTATTTCAAGGATATTTTAAAGAAAATTTCACAACCAAACATAACTGGAATCTCATTCTGTGTTGTTTCAACAATGAGTTTTGACATTAACTTTGATGGATTTAAGTTTGGTTAAATAATGAAAAAAATAGTGATTTTTAAAAAATGTAGTTATTTAATTTATTCATATTACTTTATATTTCTGAAACATATGCAGTTCTTTAAAAAAACTCTCAATACTTATATATTTTTCTCATCTGTTCAAAGGTGCACCTTACTCATTCAAAGGTACCCCACATGAAGCAAGTTTGAACAGAAATCTTTCATCTTTTTAAATCCTCACAACTTATTTAACTTACTTGGAAAACTTTTAATTTATGTTTCGTATTATTCTTATTATGAAAAAATGCATTGTTTTTATCATGCAATATTTAAAACGCAATAAATGTAATTCAAGTAAGAAATAGAAATGTATCTATTTTCTAAAAAAAATGTTCGAACGTGCCCCCTTCTCCTCTAGTCAAAAGTAATCTGAAGTAAATTGCTATTAATTTGGACTTGGATGAAACTTTGATTAAGACAATGACCTCAAAAGTTCGGTACATAATACCAAAGTGCTATCATGTTATTAATATAACCAGTAACTACATACTCCACTCCAATCCCTAACCATCAGTGTCACTGCAAACCTGTGGTCCATATTCTGAAAGGCTGCATAACCAGCAAAAAATAATTTAAAGGGTAATCTAGAAGAGGTGTGAATAAATGTCTTTTGATACAACTAAAACTGTAATCGAGACTTTGTCTTGTTGCATGTGATCAGTTGTAGGACTAATGGACTTGCAACACATATATTATTAAACCATTATTAAACTAGTCAGATGTGGCAATCCCAAAACTTTCTTCTATCTTAAGCATGGTAATATTTCCTGAAAAATGCAGCATAGCAGCGCTACCTATTAGGTGGTTTAAACCAAAATGTAGTCAACAACAACTTATGTCAATTTACAAATGAATCTGAAGTTTGATGAGAATCCATACATTATTTTTTGAATTAAAGCTATTGCAAAATCTTTAAAAAATTCTGCATAACAGTGCAACATGTTGGGTAAGGTTCTCCAAAAACAAATGACGAATTTTTTATCAGGTATTAACTGAAGTTTGATGAAAATCCATGCATTAGTTATTGAGATACAGCTATTGCGAAATCGTGAAAAATGTAGCAAAGCAATGCCATCTACAGGACAATTTACACCAAAAACTAAACAACATTAATTTATATTAGGAACTAATTGAATCTGAAGTTTTAGAAAATTTCTTTTTTATTTCTTGTTGCATTAGTTCTTGAGTTACACTGTAAAAAATATCCGTTAATATACATAAACTTTTCCGTAAAATTTTACGGAATAGTTTCATTTTTCGAAAAAAACAGAAAAATTTCCGTATTTGACATTTTGGAATCACTAATCCCTTTAAATAACGGAAGTGTTCCTTTATTTTTGTCAATTTTCCGAAAACAGTAGAGTTTAGTGGTGCCATCTACCAGGAAAATAAAAACATTATGCCGAGATGATGTTTTTTAAACAGTTTGCTAGAACATTTCTATTTCATTCTGTTTTAATAATAAAAACCTAACGTATTTTTAAAATATTAAGAAAATAATAATAATTTAAAAATATATATATTAATTCTTCTTAAGTTTGAAATAGCTGAAAGGAAAAGTTGATTATGATTTTAAAATTATGTTTATTTATTATTTATTAATTATTTATTTATTTATGTTTATTTATTTTGTATCATATATATATTTTTTTAATTGCGTTGGATATTTTTAAAAAAGTAGAAAAAAATACTACTTTTAATTTTAATATATATATTTTTTAATTTATTCAAATTAAGAAGTTCGCACATAAAATTAAAAATATATCAAAATATATAACCGAAATTATTATAATTTTGGCGATTACATAAGTTATAAAAAATCAATAACTGAAATTTATTTTTATAACCCATTGTAATTACCCGTAAGACATGGTGACGTCACGGTGACGTCGTTGTGAAGTCACATTGTGACTTTGTGACCGTCGATGTGACGTCACGTGACGTCGATGTGAAGTCACTGTGACTAAATGTGAAGTCGTTATGGCCGTTTTAGAGCTCGTTTGTGACGTCACATTGTGACCACTTTGTGACGTCACGATGTGACCAAAATGTGAAAAATGTGTCATTTGTGACAAAATTGTCATTAAAACTGTGACGATAGTGACAAGGTTATGAAGACAGTTTGCGATTATTTTTTGATTTGTGACAAATTTGTCACTAACTTTGTGACGGTGGCAGCATTGTCAATGTTGTGAAGTTACACTGGGACACAATTATACAGTTATGAACAATGTTATACAGAGTAAAATCCCTTACATCTATAATTTTATTATACTTTGACGATACATGTCAATTAAAACTTGGGAGCTGTTATAAAAAGAATGTACCAAAACAAAGTCACTGAATCAAAATTTAATGCCATGCAGACATCAATCTTTGATACATTTTTTTCTGTTGCCATAAATGAGAATGTTTAAGACAATTGAATATTCGATCTATCACAATTATTTGAAATTTAGCAATTTGTTTTTCTAATAAGCATTAAAATTATCATAAAAACACTTCCTTTAAGGTCATTAGTCACAGAAAAAGACCCGGATGATAATGTAAAGTCTGTGGAAGCGTTCTTTTCAAATATCTCGCTCAAATTTTAATATTTTTGCATGATTTTTTGCATAGGATAGCTGAGGTCGATCTACAACTGGCCTATTTTTTACTTTTTAAATTTTGCTTATATATTTTTTATATTATGTTTGTTTCAATATCAGAACCGGTTTAAACCGGTTTTGATTTTTTTTTTTTTTTTTTTTTTTATCTGAAACCAAAATTGAAAAAGTAAAAACTAGGCTGGTTGTGGATCGCCTTCAGCTATCCTATGAAAAAAATCATATAAAAATATTAAAATTTGAGCGAGATATTTGAAAAGAACGCTCCCACAGACTTTACATTATCATCCGGGTCTTTTTCTGTGGCTAGTGTTGCAACTTAAAGGAAGAGTTTTTCTTTTTAATTTTAATGCTTATTAGAAAAACAAATTGCTAAATTTGAAATAATTGTAGTAGATCGAATATTCAATTGTCCTAAATATTCTCATTTATTGCAACAGAAAAAAATACGTAACAAAGATTAAAGTCTGCATAGCATTACATTTTGATTCAATAACTTTCTTTTGGTACATTCTTTTTATAGCAGCTCCTAAGTTTTAATTGAGATGTATCGCCAAAGTATAATAAAATTATAGATGTAAGTGATTTTACACTACATAACAATATTCATAACTGTATAATTGTGTCCCAGTTGGACTGCACAATATTGACAATGCTGCCACCGTCACAAAGTTAGTGACAAATTTGTCACAAATCAAAAAATATTCGCAAACTGTCTTCACATACTGTCTTCTATGAATATTAAAATATTATTAAAACATGCAAAGAGGAATTATAAAAAAAATTAAAGCTAAATATTTATTAGTATATTAATAAACAAAAAAACATTAAGGGGATATCCATAACTGGAAGGCTGTCCATCATAGACACATCTACCTAATAAAAATTCCGACGATAAACATAAAATAGAACAACAAATACGTTAATTATAATTATTAATATTTTATTTATAATATTAGAGAGTATTTATAATACCCACTTTAATCACGATGTATACTAATACTACATATAATGGATATTTTTAAATTTACCTCTGTAAAATGATTCATTAAAGGAAATAATAAAAGTGTCTGGAATTAAAAATTAATAATAAAATACAGTTATTACTTTTTAGCTTCATACCGTTCAAGTATTTGCGTTATTTGTTTTAAATACAATCATGTTTAAATTCTTATTGATTGTCTTAACTTCCAAAATCTCTCTGAAAACATTCCAATAAGAATATTTACAACTGAAACGTTTTCACCCACAATGACTTTCTATTCAAAAATTTTATAACATTTCACAGGTTAAAAAATACATTAAACAATCATTAACGTTATTGTTTGTTTTTTTTTAAATATCAAACATCTACGATTTCTTTTAATAGTTCTTCTCGTTCTCTTATAAATTCCTCTTCTGAGCGGATGCATATTTTTAGATAACATTATGCAATGTTTCCGAAGATTACTTAACACAAAAATTAAAAAAGGATGTTTGTTAATAATTTTATTCTATAAAAAAGCTTCTTCATTTCAAAATATAATTATCTTTAAATGTTTAATAATTATATTAACAATTTATTATAATATATTTTCATATGATTTTATGTTTATGGAAACATTTTAACCAATTATTTTAAAAAAAGAAACAACGCAGATTAAAATGCAATTAAAATCACTACCTTTGACAACCTAATCCAAATTATTAATAATCAAGTTTTTTATGTCAACAAAATAAATAATGGATGTATTAGACTTTATTAAGTTAATAAAGCATTAATGTTTTATAGCATGTTTTTGAAAGGTAATTAAAATCCTCCTCAGAATAATAATAATAATAAATGCAACCATGAAAAATAATATTTTTCCATACCTTTTTTTCATCGAATTCATTCGTTCTTTTTGCCGCAGAAACTAAATCCGATAATAATTAAAGTGGCAAAGACTAAATCATTTTAACAGTCAAAGCCCCCTTAATTTTTCTTGGACTTATGTTTTGCCGCTTCGAAGAGTTGTAGTGGACATTCTTGTTTAAATTGTAAATCCGTGTCAATACGCATCTGCTCACAAGTCACATCTGCCATAAATTCCAGTCAACTAACTTCTCGCGTCTTCTATCATCAATTTAAAATACTTTTGTTTACGTTTATTTATTCTTTCGCTTGCAGACTATAGAATCTAGCGAGAGTCCTAAATATCGTGCAAGAGGCACTCTCGTTACCAGGGTTTGTCAACATCAGCGATATTTTATTTTCCCAGTGTGCCTTGCGCTAGTCAGCTGTTGTTGTGATAGTAAACAGAAGTGTAGGTTGTTTATTTCGGTAAAATTTCTTAAAAAGGTGTTAAAAATAATAAAGTATCAAAATTACATGTTAAAATTTTTTTTAACGAAATAAACAAATAAACAAACGAAAAAAAAAACATTTCTCGCATGTGGCATACCTGTTACGTCATTTCTCATATGGTTTTATTTTTCTTAACCGGAGCTGTTTAATCTCTGGTTACGAGAGTAGCCTGCACGGACTCCCGCTAGAGTCTTGTCTTGCAGACGATTTTTACTTTCCATGCGCATGACCGTTTTGTTTTTTCTTTTCTTATGCAATATTTTGGAGTTTAAATACGCAATAATTTTATGGGAATGATTCTGATCATTTTTTTTTTTTTTTGAAAATTTTTTAATGTATTTTTATTTTTTATTTTTATTAGTTTCAAAACAATTCAAGTTAAAATGAATTGTAAAATCATTTTTTTCTTTTTTTGTAAATCATAGTTAATAATAATCACATTTAAAGTTTATTAGATAAAATTTTGTTTAAGTTTTTAAAGATTTAAAATAATAGATTTAACGCTAATAATAATAAAAAAACTTGTTTTAAAATAAAGTTTGTATCACATGTGAACATACATAGTATCTTCTTAATACAAAAAAGGGGGGTTATAGAGGATAAAAGCTTTTTATTTGTGTCTTTCGATTCGATTTCGGTCTAAAAATCTTTTTTCAGTCTATCCTAATTAATAATTATGTGTAATACATATATTTTTTAATACAAATATTTTTCTATATTTACGCACACATTTTCACTGTCAAGGATAACAAATTACTCATTTGATTTGAAATGTTAGATACACATCCATACATTAATGTTTAAAATTATTTAAATGTTTTGAAATGATAAAAACGTTATGTAATATATAACTGCATTTTTTAATGACATTTCATAGTGACGTCACAAAAACTTTTTCAATTGACAGAAAAATATTTTTTCCATTAAATAACATCTTGTGAAGAATTTTTGTATATATTTTTTAATTTTCTAAGAAGGTCACATTTCAGTCACAATGTGACGTCACTGAGGGGTGGCATTTTGGTCACAGATGTGACGTCACATTTCAGTCACAATGTGACGTCACTGAGAGGTGGCATTTTGGTCACAGGTGTGACGTCACATTTCAGTCACAATGTGACGTCACTGAGGGTTGGCATTTTGGTCACAGATGTGACGTGACCACAGTGACGTCACTGTGACCATGCGTGCTATGAGGGTAACTAAATATAAAGTTTTATGAAAATCCATGCACTAGTTCTTTAGATATGGCTTTTGTGAAAATTGTGAATAATGTAGCATAGCATCTGTTGAGCGATATTCACCAAAACCTAATCAGATCTAGTATATGTGAAAGTCTAACAGAATCTAACATTTTGTGAAGTTCCGTAAATCAGTTTTTGAGATAGAGTGCCCACAAAATTTTTGTCACATACACATAGACAGACGACAGATTGACTCACAGACAGACATTTTGTAAAAGCATGCTTTTCAAGTTTTCTGACCCTAAAACATATAAATCCGTTGAAAATCGGATTTCGAAAATTTTCATGAATCCAATACTTTCTTCTTGTAAAGATAGAATAAAACAAAAATATCAGAAATTCTTTTAGTGCTATTTTTGTTTTCAAGTGTTTTTCTTTTTACATTATGTACTTTTATCACAAATTAAATAAACTATTAAGTACACGACTAAAAACATTTTGGGGTTAATTAATAATCACTTATGCTTAGAAAGTTACATAAAGAAAGTTAGTCACAACCTCAATTTCTGGAGGCATCCAATTTTTTTATATTGCATTTGCTTGTATCACAATCAAATTGATGACGCAATTCAAGTACTAAACTCCATTTATTCAGTAAAACCATTCTTTTTTATATAACATTGTTAGTAATTCTCCAGGAAAAGAAAATTCAAGTATGTAAACTCAATTTATTTTTGCATAGTAACATGAAGTCACAAAAGTAATGGATGTCCGTGAGGGGATAGACTTTCATTGTGAATTAACACTGTGAATAGGAAGTGTAGAGGTTTAATCCAATATATATTTAAAATAACAAACAAGGAAGATACAACACACTCTCACGTGTGAATAGCAATTTTGCAGTCAACAATATCTAAACCCGGGAGGAAGCGCGCTTACCCAAGGTATGAATGGTTTTAATTTTGTCTCCAATAAAATCAAGTTATAACAGTCACTTTATTTAGACGGAGACAATTTTTATAAATTTTGCGATAAAATAGGTTGAAGATTACTTTTAAAAATTTAGTGGTTACAATTTTAAAACACATACGCATTCCGGGTCTTTTAGGCCCTGCGCGCGTCCTCTCGGGTTAATACTCCCGTGGTTTTCATCAGTAAATACGTAAGTGTACATATTAGATAAAGTTTACTCCCCAGTTAACATATTAATCAATTAACCAGTTAACATATTAATCAAACAGTACTGATGTATAGAAATATTTGTCGCTTACGTTTAGCTGTATGGGTACGTATTTGAAAACATAGTTATAATATACGCATCATGTATAACTGCATTTTAGGTAGATTTCGTATGAAATACTACCTATTGCATTGTCTCCCATGTTGGAATTTCTGAAAATTTTTTGCGGATCTACACGAATCATGACTCCTAGACCCCAAAACCACCATCAGTAAAAAAGTTTATATATCTATCTATCTATCTATCTATCTATCTATCTATCTATCGGTGTATATCACTTTCTTCTAGACACGATAACTTCCATAATTATGCTCAGATCTTCTTCAAACTTTTACATAAAATCAAGGAGCCTAAAATCTCGGTCGAGTTCGTTAATGGGCAAAATCGGACCAAGGGGGAGGAAATAGGGAGGGTTTTTGTGAAAACAGAAAAAACGCGATAACTTCTTAATTAAAATAGATATCGAATCAGTTTAAAGTTTATATTACTTCTAAACAATGGGCAAAAAGTTTATGCATGACAGATTTTTGATAAAGTTAAAAATGGGCTCAAGGGGCGAAAAAAACATGGTTTTTGGGAGAAAAAAATTCATAACTTCGTCAATTCTCAAGATATCAAATCCAACTAAATTTTATGTAAATGTACTCAATATTATCTAAAACTTTTGTATTTACAAGTTTTTGATAGGACCAATTTTTACCGATGAAAAAAATTAAAAACGAAAAGAAAAAGGGGGGAGGAAAAAGAAAAAAACCCATAACTTACTCAATTCTTAAGCAATCAAATCTAATTAAATTTATTTTACATCTTCACAATAAGATCTACAACTTTTATATTGACAAGTTTTTCATAGAACCAATTCTTATAGCAAAAATAAATTAAACAAAAATAGGAGTTGGAGTAAAAACCTTAAATCCAAACGGCTTATATTCTGACTCCTTTTAAAATTCATTTTTGATTTTAAACGCATCCAAATGACAGATCCTCTTATTTAGGAACTATATAATGCGACGTTTTGGCCAATTTTTTGATAAAGGCAGAATATATTTTTAAAAAGGCTGCCAAAAAAGGTATTTTGAACAGATTTCCCGAAATTATCGTCATTAAAAATTGATTAAGTATAACAAATTGCGTTTTTTCTGAGTCATTTTTAAATTCATTTTTGTTCTCAAACCCATCCAATTTACAGGTCTCCCCCAGGGGGATACCTTCTTTAGGTATTCACGGGCTTCACAAACCCGGGGCACCTGAGTGATCTTTCTCCTTTCTTTTTCCTCTTTCTCCTCTGGTCTTCCTTTCCTCTTTGTTTCACTCTCGTTGTGGTTTCCTCTTCGGAGGTGAGGGCAATTCTGTATGAACCGATGTCATCCTGCATATCGATTCATAGAGAATTGTAAACCACCCACGTGTTGGCCGTGCGTGGCGACCCGTGTCCCTGGAAAGGGGGATCCTGGTAGTTGAGGGAAACCAACACACTACTTTGGCCTCTGCTTCAGGTAGACGGGAGGTGCATTTGGTCCCGTATGCATCAATCGGCTGGTCAGCTGACTTTCGTCACTGGCTCTAGGGATCAAGTGATCGAGCAACTACTAGTCATCTCGTTAAGGGTGGAGACTGACATAGGGTTGTCTTGTGACCGTATGGGCCCTGGTTAGCACTGGTGCACGAATGTGCATCCCCTTGTAGGGCTCGGGAGAGGGTGGTGCGGCCGGGGTCTGAATTTTATTCTTTTAAATATGGATGGAAACACTTCTTTTCCTTCTACTTCTCTCCCTAGCGGAGAGCAACAAACTGTACTGTCTTCAAAGAATACTCGCTTTTTCATTGTGAAACGTACTGATAGCCACTCTGATTGCTCGTTTAAAAAAACTTCACCATTTCTCATAGCAAAAACTTTCCAGTCTGTTTTAGGAGATGGTCACACTCTCAAAAAACTACAATCCGGTGATTTGCTGGTTGAGGTTTCTACAACCAAACAATCACAATTTCTCTCAAACTGCATTACAATAGGCACATTTTCTGTTTCTGTACAAGCACATAAAACTTTAAATACAAGCCGCGGAGTAATATCTGAACCAGATCTTTTATACTCCACCAAAGATGAAATTTTAGAAAATTTAAAAGATCAAAATATCATAGATGTACGCCGTATCACCATCCGTAAAAATGAGCAGGTAATTCCCACTAAACACATTATTCTGACCTTCAATAGCACTACTCTACCACCTAGAATTAAAGCAGGATATCTAAACTGTAAAGTCAGACCCTATATACCAAACCCTACCCGCTGTTTTAAATGCCAGCGTTTTGGTCACACTAAAACAAATTGTCGTGGATCCCTTACCTGTGCACGTTGTGCAGAAGTGGGCCATGACAATAATTTATGTGAAAAATCCGAACGCTGCGCTAACTGCAAAGGAAATCATACAGCATATTCCCGCAAGTGCCCTAACTGGAACCGTGAAAAAGAAATAGTTACCATAAAAATTACTCAAAACTTATCTTATCCTGAAGCCCGCAAACTTGTTGAAAATAGAACCCCATCTGTTGGAATTACCTACTCCAGCTTACTCAAGAAACAATCAACAGCCGTAAGACACACGGCAACACAAACTGATGTAACATATCCGCAAGATGAATCAACCGTAACGCAATCTACTAACACCACATCCTTTGAACCAGTAAAAATAACTGACTTGGAGAAGAAACAACAGAAAATTACAGCTCTATCCAATAAGTCACCTCAACCCCAAAATAAAACAAAAGCTGCCACGAATACCATAATACCACAGAAACCTGATATCCCCAGAAAACAGAACCAAAAAAAACCCGCTCTACAAACGACTAAACAGAAAACCTCAACTCCAGTTTCTCTACAGTGGAAGACTGTGGGGAAGGGGAAGCAAAAATCTGGCATCAGTTCAGTAATCAAAAACATTAAAGATCCAAAACAACTGAAGCGTTACGCGGATGAGGTTATGGATGCCGAGTTATACCTCAGTGACTCGGATGCTGATGAAAATATTGTATTCGAAGAATCTGTGCCTGACCAAACTGTCTCTCCAAAATCAGTATACTCTAAACTTCCCCAAATTCCACTAGATAAAAAGAACACAAAAATTGCTATCAAAAATTCATCTTTAAAACAAAGTCATATATCAGATTCTGTAAAACATAATCTTCAAACTTTTAAATCCACTACAGTATCTGAAACTTCTGCAAAAAGGAATAAAATACAAAAAAATGAAACAAATCTAGGCAAAGATAATATAATAAATCAGATAATTGTGGAGGATGAATACACTATGGAAATTCATCCTGAACCGGATGCTGAATTGGACGATGGAGATAGTATGTCTACTACCTCCGAACAAAATGACATAGATACATTTATCTAACTTTCCTTTTTATGACTAATATTATATCGTGGAACTGCCGTGGATATCACAATAAACACGACGAAATCCGTTATATTTTCTCGGACCATCAACCATTAATCTTAGCCCTACAGGAAACTCATCTAAAGCCCACTGACAAAGCAAAATTACGCAGCTATACAACATACCGGAAAGATTTCACAGCTAATGGAAAAGCCATTGGTGGTGTGGCTCTTTTTATTTCCAATAATTTACCCCATTCTCCTTTATCTTTAAATACTAATCTTCAAACTGTCGCAGCCCGTGTACATATTAAACAACTCATAACAATATGCACCATTTATTTACCTCCAAATCAAAATATTCAACCAGCAGATCTGGATTCTCTTCTTCTCCAACTCCCCACTCCCTTCATTATTGTTGGTGATTTTAATGCACACAGCCAACTGTGGGGAAATAGCAATTCTAATCGACGTGGTGATATTATAGAAAAATTTATTTCTGACAACGGCCTTTGCCTGCTCAATAATGGCGATCACACTTACTTTCACGAACCTACCCGTACCTTTCATGCAATAGACCTTACAATTTGCTCTCCACGGCTCTATCCTTTCTGGAACTTCTGGGTATCTAATGACCTACACGGCAGTGACCACTTTCCGACTTTTATAACACTGACTGCTCCTGATAAGGATTCTTCCAATTTTATCAACCGTTACATTTATGACAGAGCCAACTGGCCCGCTTTCACTGCACTTGCAAACATAACAGCTAATATGATAGATGGAAATATTGACAATGCACTTGATAATATAACTGAATGTATTATCAGCGCTGCCGACTCTAGCATTCCTAAAACATCTTCTACTTATAAGCACAGGAAACCTTGGTGGAATAGTTATTGCCAAAATGCAAAGAAAAAACAACAGAAAGCTTGGGGTCTCTTTCGGAGGTACCCAAATAATACTAACTATGTGGCTTTTAAAAAAGCAAAGGCTGAAGCTAGAAGAGTGCGACGTAAAAGTCAACGGGAATCTTGGATTAATTATGTATCTACCATTAACTCAAACACTTCAAGTAAAGAACTTTGGCTAAAAGTAAAAAAATGTATGGGAATATATTCAGATAGTCATATCTCAATTTTAAATCATAATGGACAAACCATCACATCTCCTAAGAACATAGCTGAGACAATAGGAAAAACCCTAGCATCCATTTCAAGTTCAGACTCTTATCCGGAACCCTTTTTAACTTACAAAAGACGAACTGAAATGACCAGGATTAATTTTAACTCTCATAACTCTTTTCCATACAATCAGCCGTTTACTATCTCGGAGTTAAACAAATGTTTGAATGATAGTCACTTGTCAGCCCCGGGTCACGATGGGATTACCTACATTATGCTGAAGCACCTGTCACCACTCTCTTTAGATAACCTCCTTTCTTTTTATAATAGGATTTGGTTGGAACAAAATTTTCCACATGCTTGGTGCAGTGCAATCGTTATTCCTTTTCCTAAACCAGGAAAAGATGCTGGTAATCCCAATAATTACAGACCTATCGCACTCTCTAGTAGCCTTTGCAAACTTCTTGAGAAAATGGTTAACTGCCGCCTTGTGCATATTTTAGAAACAAACAATTATCTTGCTGCATTTCAAAGTGGTTTTCGACGTGGTAGATCTACTATCGATAATTTAATCCATTTGGAAAATCAAATCAGGACTGCCTTTCTAAAACGCAACCATTTGGTGTCAGTATTTTTTGACATGGCAAAAGCTTATGATAGAACATGGCGTTATGGGATTCTTCTAGATCTTTATAACCTGGGCTTTCGCGGCAATCTTCCAATTTTTATTAAAAACTTTCTTGCCACTCGTCTGTTTCAAGTTCGAATTGGTGGTTCTCTGTCTAGTTTTTATTTACAAGAAGAGGGTGTACCCCAAGGCAGTGTGCTGAGTGTCACCCTCTTTGCTATTAAAATAAATGACATTCTCAATCAACTTCCTCCTTCAGTGAAAGGAGATTTATATGTTGACGACTTTCGAATTATGTGTATGGGACAAGATATTCGTTTTATAGAAAGACAGATGCAAATTGCTATCAATCGCATCCTGAATTGGACTAATAAAAATGGTTTTATTATATCTCATGACAAAACTTCTTGTGTGCATTTTTGTAGACGTAGGGATCTGCATCCAGATCCTGAAATTTTTATTGGTTCTACTCAAATCCCTGTTGTGGACAATGTTCGTTATCTTGGTCTATTTTTTGACAAGAAACTTACCTTTTTACCCCATATTTTACATTTAAGGACGAAATGCGAAAAATCCCTCAATTTACTTAAAGTTCTTTCTAATACTTCTTGGGGAGCGGATCGTGGTTCTCTTCTTAAGATCTATCGTTCTGTGATCCGAGCAAAAATTGACTATGCCTGCCAGGTCTACGGTTCTGCTTGCAAATCTGTTCTTAAGAAACTTGACACTGTGCACCATAGCGCACTTCGTGTGTGCTCTGATGCATTTCGTACCTCTCCAGTTGTAAGCTTATATGTTGACTGTAATGAATCTTCATTACACTATACTCGTGAAAAACTGTCATTGGAATTGTTTTACCGTATCCTTTCATATCCTGGTCATCCACTTCATACATATATTTTAAGCACTGACAATGATATTCTTTATCAGCATCGCCCATCCTGCATCCCCTCTTTTGGTTTAAGAATGAAAGGTATAATCAACAATAGCCCTTTGAATAGTGTTGAGGTGAGCACCTGTCCATTGCATATGTATCCCCCTTGGAACCCACCTGTTATTACAACTCTCCATCCTTTTAAAGGTTATGAGAGGAAGAATTTAGCCCCTATTGTTTTTAAACAATTATTTGCCACACATCGTGCTAATTTTAGTAATCACATGGAGATATATACAGATGGTTCTAAGAATGGTAATACTGTTGGTTGTGGAGTTTATTGTGATGGTGTTACTCTTAGTTATCGGCTTCATCCTTCTATCTCTGTTTTTACAGCCGAATTAATTGCAATAGAGAGGGCCATGGTACACATCTCTCATCATCATAACGCTTCTTTCATCATCTATACTGACTCAAATAGTGCTATTGATGCTTTAAAATCTTTTAAAAAACATTCTTATGTCTCAGCTATCCTGGATTTTTATACTAACTTGACAAGACGTGGTTATAATATTTTATTTTGCTGGGTCCCCGGACACATGGGCATCCCTGGTAATGAAAAAGCTGATGAGGCGGCAAAATCTGCTCGTAATCCATTACATCATAAAATACCATTCTCAGATATTAAACTAATTATAAAACATTTTATTCATAATAAATGGCAAGAAAGCTGGAATCTAGAATACAATAATAAGTTGCATCACATTAAACCTACAGTTGTCACCTGGCCTGCGATTTACCCAAGGAAAACTGACGTTCTTCTTACCCGTCTGAGAATTGGACATTCTAGGATCACTCATAAACATTTGTTATTCAGGGAGGATGCACCCATGTGTCCTCATTGTCATTTTGATACTCTGACCATCCATCATATCTTAACGGACTGCCCGGGACTCCGGTACTTATACAGGATATATTTTAATACTTCATCACCCACTTTGACAAACCTCATTGGGGAAACACCCCATGGGGCACTTTTTAGTTTTTTAAAACACTCCGGATTTTATTTTGAAATTTAGGTCTTACCTGTGTACTTAAGTTGACATTCTGGATGGAATTCCCATCCAGATACCTACTTTTTATGAGGCTTACTTTTAGTGCTCTACTGGTTTGTACTTTTCACTGTCGTTCTTTACTTTTTTGACCATATCTGGATGGAGTACCCATCCAGATAGCGTTTTTATCTTTGTTATACTATCACACTCTTTATTTTCATTTTCTAATCTTTTCATCCTTGTTTGGCGCAGCATATCCCTAATGGGATTTTGTGCCATTAAATTCCAACCAACCAACCAACCAATTTACAGGTCCTATTATTTAGGAACTATATAATGCGACGTATTGGCCAGTTTTTTGATAAAGGCAGAATATATTTTTTAAAAGGCTGCCAAAAAGGGTATTTTGAACAGAATCTCACGAAATTATCATGATTGAAATTTGAGGAAATTAAAAAAATTGCGTTTTTACCGAGTCATTTTTAAATCTTTTTTTGTTCTCAAACGCATCCAATTTACAGGTTCTCTTATTTAGGAACTATATTATGTGACGGAGTGGCCAGTTTTTTGATAAAGGCAGAATATATTTCAAAAAAAGGCTGCCAAAATGGGCACTTCGCACAAAATTTCCCAAAGCAATCATGATTAATGAACTGTGGGTATTCAAATAACAAATTGGTTATTTTATGACTCATTTTTAAATTCAATTTTTCTCTCAAACGCATTCAATTGACAGTTTTTCGTTATTTAGGAACTGTGTAATGTGCCGTATTGGTCAGATTTTTGATAAAGGCTAAATATATATTTAAAAAAATCTGTCAAATTGGGCACTTCGTACAAAATTTCTCAAAGCAATCTTGATTAAAGAATTGTGGATGTATTAAAATAATAAATTGGTTATTTTATTACTCATTTTTAAATTCAATTTTGCTGTCAAACGAATTTAATTAACAGTTTTTTGTTATTTAGGAGCTATATAATGAGCATATTGGTCAATTTTTTTTAATAAAGTAAGAATATAATTCAAAATATGTTGCCAAAATGGGCATTTGAGTAGAATTTCGTTTAAGAGGATTTTGATAAAACCAGTTCTTACAGAAAAATGAAATTAAAAAGTTTTTAAAAGCGGTTGAATAAAGTAGTTAAACTGGGTTTATCTCTAATCATTTAATTTTTTTTTTTTTTTTTTTTTTTTTTTTTTTTTGAGATGAAAACTTTTCGAAATCTACCTCCGCCTATAGGCCATGCCGAAAGGGATTTTGTTAATATTACTGAAGCTTTGGTGATATTTTTAATTTTATAAAATGTCCGATGTTTCCAATTGGTTATAATATGCATTGTCGCAGTGGAGGTGTGAAAATTAAAAAGAGATATTCATTCCTGTCAGAAAAAACGGAGATTTTTCTTTTCTCAATCACAGATATAGAAGTTCATCACTACAATAAAAAAAACTAATGACTTTAAGAGTTTTTCTTGTCATGGTTCATCATTAACTCATGGTTTCTCAACAATAATGTGTACAAAATTCCCTATTTTCAGAAAAGAAATAATTTTAATCGAATTGCAAAATTTTCGAATTTTTTGGCAGCACAGGCGACAAAGAAATGCACATAGCCACGCAAATTGTTGTAGGAAACAAACAAAAAAAATCAGAATCTCTCGTTTAATTGCCTTATTCTGACCGTACGTACTTAAGGATTTCATATTTACAATTGAATTTTAATTACGCAAAGCAAAAATGCATTGGTCAATTTTGGGTATATTGCACTAAGAAGTAGTCTTTCAGTGAAGACTTTTGAAGGAAAAGTGAGACGAATAATATTTCTCCTACAAGGATATTCCTGCAGATCTTGCAGTCACTCCGCCAAGATCATGTTAGTATCGAAACGGCTAACTTCGGATAGCTCCTCATTATTCCTAAAGCAAATAAATAAACGCGATGGAATTGTGTCATTCATATTTTTTTCACTGTGATCCTAATTTTGAGATATTGCCACTTGACAATCTTGAAATTTTATCACTCTCTTCGTTACGGTGGGAGATTGCCTGTTGCCCTTCTCTACTTTTTTGATCTTGAAAATTTTCATATCCGAAATAGCATTGCATTTTCCTTCAACTGTATGTAACTTAAAGCTTATATATATCGGCGTAGTATTTTTAGTACCATCATGTACTTTTAGCAATAAACCATTTCCTTGATCAACTTTTCTTAATATTTTTCTCTAGTAAAATTATTTAATATATTTATGAAAATCAAATGAATTATTTTTTTCACTTTATAGTTCCACAAGGATGGTCTAGATACAATGTACAGGGTCGCCAAAATTTATGTCTCAAACTAAAAAAAAAAACTTTTTTACTGTAATAAATGTAAAACAGATATAATTTAAAGTGTTTTTATGTACGCTGTACAAATGTATAGCAAATGTATAGTTTTTTAATATACTTAAAACTTTTAAGTACATAATAAGTATATAGATACACAATGGTTTAATTTTTTTCTGCAATCAGTGATATACTATTGCTTCAAAGTACAATGAATGATGAACAATACTTTAAACCTTCACATTTTAAGATTTCCTGTGTGTGTGTGTTACTATAGCTATGTGCGATAAAATAATGGCTAAATTTCAATAAATCTACACACTTCAGGTGGAGCATTCTAAAAATTTGAGACAATGCAGTGCAACACTGCACAAATTGATAAATATTGAACTATTTTCCAATAGCTCCATAGAAAATACAAAAGCCTCTTTTAAAACATCTAGATTTTTTTTATTTATTATTATAATAGTTAAATAATTATAAATGTTCCAGTGTACTGTTTGGAACGCCAGGTATATGTAGGAATAGCGTTTTATTAATGCAAATCGTTCACATTAACTGATTTATTCTTAAAAGTCTGTTACAGTTTGGTCATAAATTTCCCCAAAACATAAATTTTCTCAAACATAATTGACTAAAATAAGTTGCTTATTAGAAACAATTTTTTAGCTTATTACTTAAACAGAAGTTAGATTATTATAGGAAATCAATACCCATTTCCGAAACAAGGCGAATCAAATAATAGGGAAGCTTATTATTCTCAGCCGCTATTCGTTATAGGATTTCTGTAATTCATTTTAAAATGTTGACGAAATGAATAATGATGCATTGTGCGTAATAGAATTTCCATTAAAGTAATAGTAGTACTTTTCTATTTTCGCTATCTTTTACATAATTTTACAACTATTATTAACTCTAACTGTTCGTCAAAATTTCGAAAATTTTTTAATGATTTTAATCAAGTTTTTTAAGCTTAATTCCCTAAAATCAATTTCTAGTTGCATCATTTTTTAAAACGATTAGATTAGTTTTTTGTAAGAAGTGAATATAAATTTATTAAAACGGCTGATGAAGTAACAGGGGAAGTTATTATTCTGTGCAGCTATTCTTTTCAAAATTATTGTAATTCATTTTAAAATGGTTATAAAAAATTACAGTTAAATTATGTGTTAAAGCAATTTTATAACAACCATAATTATACTTTCATCTTTATTTTTATTAACAGTTAAGCACATTTTTAAACTTCTAAACATCCCACATTTTTAATTTTTATGGCATCGTATTAGGAAAAAAATTGATTTTAAATGCAATTTACTTGAAAACTGTATCTTTATTTAGTTTTGAGATATTAATTTATTTGTAGATTTTAAAACCGCTTTTGTAAATGTGGCAACAAAAGAAAATCATTTCTAATAAAAGTAAAGGGGAAAAGTAGTTAACGGTACCTTTTAGTTATCATTTTTTGTTAATATAAAATGTGAAAATAAAATTGAAATTAAAGTACGTGCAATGACAAAAATATTGCCTGTCCCGGGGCATTTCGGTGTTATTTATTTTTTATTTATCAATTAAATTAGTTTTAGTTTATTACAAACTTACATTTTGATATAACACTTTACAAAAATGTATTTTAAAAAATAGTTGTGTGAGTTATTTTCTCCGCTTTTGCTTAATTTGTATCAAACAGCTGAAAGATTGCAAATTTATTAATCCATGTGTAAAACCTTTTTCCAAATTTTCAAGAAATATCAATCAATGATTTCCGGTAAAGCACGGAGCTGTTATAAACAGACAAATGAAGACTTATGAGTCATTAGATACATAATTTGTTTCTGGAATGACGACATTGTTTTTTTTCTGAGTTTGTGTATTATTCCATAATAATGACGTCCTATTTACACTTTTCTATAGATGTTGTTTAAGAATAGATCTTAAAACAGGAATGATTAAACGGATGCAAATATCGTTATTTCGTTAAAAAGGGTGTATTTTAATTCTTTAAACTGAAATACTAAAACTGCTTTGTAGAAGAAAGTCATTTTGACCCCAGCTGCTTTACAATACTGCGCAGGGAAAAATATTTCATTTTCGAAAATGACATAATCGAAATCACATACATATAAAACGCATTGCTTTACAGAACTTTAGAGTGTCTGTATAGAAGAGCCGTGACAACAGTATGCATGGTGGGATCTGAAGTCTTTGTACAAATAATAAAGATTTATGTTACAGAGCTGAATGCAAATCAACTGGACAAATAATTCATTCTGCCGAGCTTTGATTAGACGAACGAATGAAGAAGTTCTTTGTAATAATTCCAATTTGAGACAATAAAAATCGTCATTTTACTTTATGTGACGAAATTTGAATGTTGTCTGTCGTATTTATTGCATGCAGATTATTTCAGAAATTTTCATTTAGACTTAAAAGAATATAAACAGTTTAATATCTGCTTCCGGTTAATAGCAAACAAGACTTCAAGTTAAAAGATTAAAAATGATCAAATTAGAATACCATTTTTTTAAAAGGTGAATACGGATATGAGAAGTGCATATGTAAATTTTTAGATGGCGAAAATGATATCGAGTTTAGATTTCTCGGGAAAAAATTCTATGATTGACTCTCAAAGAATAATAAATTTTTCTGTTTTTCAATTTCGAATACCCAGGGGTCTTAATTGATAAATTCGTCATAAAAAGTTATCTTTATTTATGTAACTACTTACATTACAATTAAAGTTTAATTTTAATAATTTCTAAAACTGATTTTGATGAAAATAGTATCTTGTTAACTTTAAATTAAATATCATTTGTTTAAGAATTAGACTAACAAATATAAGATAAATTTTTATTGTAACTAATTTTGTAGGTTTGTTATAAATCAAGGAAACATATACTTCTCAAATATTTTCTTTCATCGAAATTCGATGTATTTTATCTTGTATAAATAATGTTAAAAATAAAGAAAATGGTGTAAATGAATCGTAGCAGATAGCAGATTTAAACAAGATTGCAATTTGTTTGTTATAGAGCTTTTTTAGTGAGATACGTGTTATATCAAAATGGCTCAACACTAAGATGTACGAGATGTACAAAAGTGAAGATGTAAATATTTTTTCTGTATGTTAAGATATCATTTGTAGAGTCCATTAGTAATAAAACATTGTTAAATATATAATTATTTCTTTATTAGTTGTTTTTGCAATGCAAAAAACATAAAATAAAAAAAATATTCTAATAAATTTTCAAAAAATGTACTTATTGAATCAACATCTGTCATCAAGTTTTATGAGGAAAAAATAATTTTTTTTTTTCGCTTTTTAATCAATCTTAGTTTTCACTCTGATAATATAAATTTATAAATAAACTTAACATATATATATATATAAATAAAACCTGGGTTCTGAAGAGGTTTTGTTTTATATATGCCCTTCTAAACCTTCATGATTGTTCATAAAAATGCAGAGCATGAAGTTCAAACAAATGGTGATATGACGTTTTTGCAGTATTCTTACATATACTCAAATACATTCTAAAGAAAAGTTTAAAAAATCATGAAACAGCTGATATTCATAGAGAAAAAATCTATTAAGTGCCTGATGAATATGTTCACATCCTAACAAAACTATAGAACAAAAAGGATTTTTTAACTTTGCTGTCCTGTCATAACAAAATACAAACCATAGTAAAAATACAGTTCAAAATTTTCAGACAGAAAATTTTCTGTTAAGTGCCATGGATAAACGTTTGGAATATTTTGATTTATATTAATCGTTTAACTTTTTTATAGATAGTGATTTTAAAAAGAATATTTTTTGTACGCCCTTCTAATCCTTTTTGAATGTTCATAAAAACTTTAGGACATCAAGATCGCATAAGTCATCATACTCTGGGAGGTTTTGAAACATTTTATAAAAGACGTAAAAAAAACTAAAAATAAAATGGGGAAATATATGACATTCGCAGAGAAAAAAAACACTAAAAATAAGAGCATAGAAAAAAAGACAAGCTTGATATTATAAGCTCTACTATTTTTCTTTAATCTTAGATGATGACAAATAAGTTGAATGTAAGAAAAAAGACAAATCGATGATTACACAAAAGAACCTAAAGTAGAAAGTCATAGCTAAAATGTTTTTTCATTTCATGGTCATAAATTCATAAGAAGGCTCATTTTTAACGGATTTCAATAAAAAAATAAATATGTGGGGAGACATTTATTCATATTTAAAGATCCATTTCTGCTGTAACAGTAATTGCAATTATCTAAAATACTAGGATGTATGACTTCTAAAAATAATTATGTAGTATTTTAATGCGACTAATGTAAGCGAATAAAAGTAAAATATATTAGACTGGAGGATTTGAAAGTTATATATTTTAAACTATTAGATACGAATTTGCTGCTCACCATACGAAAATAACTTTAGGAAATATAGAGCGATTCGGAATAATGAATTCAAATTTATACACTATTGTGTGCGCTATTCCATTAAACACATTATTTGTACACTATATGAAATGTATGTGATTATACTCACTTTTAAAAATGTTGATCCACTGTTTCAGTTATGTAATCACATAATTTCAACAGTTGTATAAGGGCTCTCAAACCGAGAACCTTACTAGAAGAAGAGAATCTTGTTTTAACAGCCCCTACAAATTCGAAGAAAATCATGTGCTGTATGTATATAATAATTTTAATTACAAATGAAACTGCAGAGCACTAGATGGGATTTAAAATTATTCCAACAGTAGACCTTGCAACGTGAAAATATCCGTTTTCAAGAGATTTGTGAGGGATTTGTTCAAAGGATCTTTTCACGATATTTTTCGTCTGTTACTTAAACTACAGATTTTACTAAATCACAGCAGTATTGTTCAAATATTTCCTTGCACTAGCATTAAAAATTTCAATCTGGAAATTAAAATGGAGACTTTTAAAGTTATGTTTGGAAATGGGATAATGCAATGTAATATAACAAATTACATGTTTGTTTTTATATTTAATTTCTATTGAGATTTTAAAAAAATCTGTTATTAATATAAACATTTTTATCTACTTTTATCTTTAAAATAATTTTTAAAACTAAACTGGACTAACACAAGCTATAAAGACGAATAAACATACCTCAAAACCTTGAGATAATCCTTTAAATCCTAAACATGGGCTAAACAGTCAAAATGGTAACACATTTCTCTTCTAGGAAATATTTTCTGAAATATAATCCATCATTAGTTTGTGGAGGCACAATTCTCCTCATTATTTTATCATAAAAAAGCAGTATTAGTAAAGGACTTATGTCAAAATGGTTACCTTTTAAGGTGACTAAAAAGGGGTTTTCTGATCATCACAGATGATATTCCATAATTCGCAGTGTACCCACTATTCACGTGTCTTTGTCATATTGTAAATATGTTTCTGAAAATATTTAAAGCCTTATAATGTCAGTGCAGCTTTCAAGCTACAAAATGTTTTGAAATATTTTCTTTGCAAATCTAAACATAGAATTCCCCCTTACTTAAAATCGGCGCATTTTATAGTACACCTTGTAAAGTCTGAGAGTCCTTATATACACTCCTCAAAACAATTAAATGATATTGCAGATTTAGGTGGATTTTGTATCTGGGAAATTTTTTAGCTGATTGATACATGGTCGACAGACATAGTAGGTTATATGAGAATAAATTACACATGTTTGGCAGAAAAAAATGCATTATATTGCGCATTTGTGTACAAAAGGAAAAAAACACAATTTGTGCATATGAGAAAAAAAAGAATAAGAAAAGGTGTTTTCTTCAAAGAAAATCATTTTCAGTAGGGGGTATGGTTTCCACGGGCGGCCAGCAACGTTGAACACCTTTGAGGCATGGACTCAATGAGGCTATTAATGACGAGTTGGGGTATTCTGCACCACTCTTCCAGAAGAGCTCTTTCCAGTTCTTGGAGAGTTTGTGGGGGTTGTTGGCGGCCAGAAACTCGTCTTCCTAGAGCGTCCCAAACGTGCTCGATTGGATTCATGTCTGGAGAACACGCTGGCCATTCCATTCGAACGATTCCTTCCTCGAAAAGGAAATTCTCCACCAGGTTTGTACGATGTGGCCTGCAGTTATCGTCCATTAAAATGAAGTTATCTCCGATTGCTGCAGAGTAAGGGACTACAATAGGTCTGAGGATCTCATCCCTATATCGGCGACCAGTCAGAGCCCCATCTCGAATGATGTAGAGGTCAGTGCGCCCGTCAATGGAGATGCCACCATACACCAACACTCCTCCATCGCCAAATCTGACACATTCGTGCACGAACGCAGGATTATTCCTACTGCCACGGTCCCTCCAGATGAAAATACGCCTATTATCCGGATACACAGAAAAACGGGACTCGTCAGAAAACAGAATATTGCTGCATTCATTTCTCCTCCAGTTGACATGCTCGGTTGCCCACTCCCTGCGGTCGCGACGATGCCTTGATGTTAATCTAACACATACCATCGGTCGGCGAGCATACAGACCTACAGCATGGAGCCGGTTTCGGACAGTCTGAGTTGAAATCGTGGTGCCTGTAGCCGAGCGAAGGTGTTGTTGGAGAAGAGTAGCGTTCATGTTTCGGTGTCTCCGAGCTGTTGACGCTAAATACCAATCTTCATTGGGCGTTGTTGCCCGTCTACGACCTTGCCCTGGTCTTCGGCCTGCACATCCACTCTCCAAAAAACGGTTCCAGATCCTGGAAATGACACTTTGTGACACTCCAATGGCTTGTGCTACTTCGGCTTGAGCTTGGCCCCTTCTAACCTATCAACAATTCTCCAAGCTTCTGAATCTGTCAAATGACTTCGCTGAGACATCGTACTCATCGAAACAAAGAAATCACTAAATGCCGATCATCCTTGTCTTCATTCTCTTTTATCCAGTTGAAAGTCAAATTTCATTCGCTGCCGCTGAAGTGACATTTTTGACGTCGAACTCAAAATTTGCATACTCCACAGTTTGAAAACCAGAAAAATTAGCATTTGTGATTCTCTTCTTCTATTTTCGGCAAAAAAAAAAAAAAAAAAAAAAAAAAAAATTCGTTTATATCTTTATTTTATATAAAACTTCAAATATCCTTTAATTGTTTTAGCAGTGTATTAGCATAACTGTTTGTATTTGTGTCACATGCCTTACTGAGCATAAACGTACCTATATATCCAGAAGCCTGCAATCTAAATTTCTTTGGATACCACCCTTAGCCCAGATTTCGTAGGTATTACAGTTATCAGATCCAACAGTAATGACATTAAAAGTAGAGATTTTCTTGAGAATTGGTTCACTCTCAAGAATATTTCGCTGATGAATCCTATGTAGTTCCACTGGTATTGCTTTGATATAGGTTCTGTATAATTTCTTTGATTTAAACTGTTAGTAATTAAAAACTTTAACATAATATGCAGTTGTCTCGTTAAATGTATATCATTGCACTCACCGGCAAAGCTCCCATTTCTCATAGTTTTTCCTATTTTTGTTTTGGTTCAAATTAGTTTTATTTTAAACATTTAAGAGTTTTTGGATTTTTCCTTTTATTGTTATGTGATGCAGCATATCCCTAAAAAAATTTGTGTATTCGAATTATACTGCTAGATTACGCTTAAATTCCATCTTGCCAGTTGCAGCGTCAGTCGAAAACAAGGTTGCTGTTATAAAGCACATGTGTCCAGTATTGCGTACAATAAAATTTTATCGTGTAAGTAAAATAAACAGCCTATTTACAAATTTAGAGGACATAAATAAACTTATGAAAGTTGCAATGAATATAAAAGCACAAGATTTTCTGCCTCAATTTTGGTATGAACTCAGGTATATATACGGTTTGCCTGAAAGTGAATTAATTGAAATTGTAAGAAAATAAAATTTTAAAGCTTCTAAAAACCGCGTTAGAAAACTCTAAATCACGTGCAGCGTACATCAACATGAAATATGATCAAAATATGTACTATGCATAAAAGATTTATTTGCATTCTTGGTGAGCTCGGAAAACAAACTGTTTTTTGTACCACTTTTAGCAACAAATTTCTAACAGAAATTTGCGAAGTTAATTAAGCCATATAATTTTCGAAAGACATATTTGTGTACCACACTATATTAAACTGTAGTGTAAAATTGTCAATAATAGTATGTTTGCATTAGTTATGGAAAAAATCTCAGTATATTTTATTTTCAACAATGTTCATTCAAATCTTTTCCTGTAACCATTGCATGTACTTTTATTGCCCAGAAAAACTGACATTGTATATATTTCATTTCAAATACTGCAAGACTTTCTTTATAAAATATTAAATATAAAGTGCTATACATAGCAATAGATTGACTTACTTTATTTGAGAAAAGAACAAACAATGAAAAGGCATCAGTCGTTTTAACCCGGGAGAACTCGCTATAAGAATTTCTCTCACGGTGCCCAATTCTTTTCTTTTATCTTACAGACACTTAATATAAATTTTTTTGTTTGGCTTAGTACTTTTATTCAAAAAAGAGGTAAAGTAACCGAAATCACATTTTGAAATTTTATTAAAATGAAAAATAGTCTTAAAAAGGGTACGATGGAGAAAAAAATCTCATGTGCTAGTTCTCGTGGGTTAAATATAAAATTCGTACACTGAATAAAAAATTGTTGATTCATAGAATTATACTCTGTTACAGGTGCTAGTTTACAAACGTAAAATTAGCAATAATAAACCCCAAAATTCACAAGTAATATGCCGTTAAAAAAATAATATAATGTTTAATTGATTTATGTGATGGTATATTGCTGCTTATTAACCGACTTCAAAAAGGAGAGGAGGTTATCAATTCGACGCGTATGTATTTTTTTTATGTATGTACACCGATTACTCCGAAACTATGCAGCCGATTAATTTGGTTTTGGTGTTAAATTAAAGAGATTACTCTCGGATTGGTACCACTTCCATTTCATAGACATTGGTTCAGTAGTTTTTTAGTAATTAAGCAAAAACTATTAAAATTAGTGTTTTTTCGCTAATTAAGACTGTTGAATTAGTTCCTACACTTGAGTGAAGTCAGGATGGCCGAGCGGTTTAAAGCGCCTGATTTAAGCTCTGGTTCTCAAAAGTGACAATGGGTTCGAACCCCACTCCTGACATACGTGTGTACAATAACTTTCCGTATTATAATTTTTACATATATATTTTACAAATTAAATACTAATTATGCTATTAAGAATATTTTGTATTTAACCGTTAGCACAGAGTATCAGAGATCTTTTATCAACTCAATACTTTATCAGTGAAAGAGTGCTTAATTAATTGACTTGCAAAAAGTAACATGACATTGAATAAGTTTCCGAACCTATTCCGTATTATAATTTTTACATATATATTTTACAAATTAAATACTAACTATGCTATTAAGAATATTTTTAACCGACTTCAAGAAGGACAGGAGGTTATCAATTCATCGCGTATGTATTTTTTTAATGTATGTTCACCGATTACGCCGGAACTATCCAACTGATTAATTTGGTTTTGGTGTTAAATTAAAAAGCTTACTCTCGGATTGGTACCACTTCCATTTCATAGAAATTAGTTCAGTAATTTTTTAGTAAACAGGCAAAAACTATTAAAATTAGTGATTTTTCGCTAATTAAAACTGTTGAATGAGTTCCTGCCATGGAGTGCAGTCAGGATGGCCGAGCGGTCTAAGGCGCCTGATTTAAGTTCTGGTTCTCGAAAGAGAGCGTGGGTTCGAACCCCACTTCCAACATACATGTATACAACAACCTTCTCCGTATTATAATTTTTGCACATATATTTTGTAAATTAAATACTAATTATGCTATTAAGAATATTTTGTATTTAACCGTTAGCCCAGAGTATTTGAGAAATTTTACCAACTCAATACTTTATCAGTGAAAGAGTGCTAAAATAATAGACTTGCGAAAAATAATATGACGTTGAATATGTTCACCGAGTAGATTGTAGTCAAGATAGTCGAGCGGTCTAATGCGCCTGATTTAAGCTTTGTTTCTCGAAATAGAGTGGGGGTTCGAACCCCACTCCTGACATGCATGTATACAATAACCTTTTTCCGCATTATAATTTTTACACATATATTTTACAAATTAAATACTAATTATGTTATTAAGAATGTTTTGTATTTAACCGTTAGCACAGAGAATCAGAGATCTTTTATCTCCCCAATACTTTATCAGTGAAAGAGTGCTAAATTAATAGACTTGCGAAAAATAACATGACCTTGAATAAGTTCCCTGAATTGATTGCAATCAGGATAGCCGAGCGGTCTAAGGCGCTTTATTTAAGCTCTCGTTCTCGAAAGAGATCGTGGGTTCGAACCCCATTCCTGGCATACATATATACAAAAACCTTTTCCGTATTATTCTTTTTTCACATATATTTTACAAATTAAATACTAATTATGCTATTAAGAATATTTTGTTTTTAACCGTTAGCACAGAGTATCAGATCTTTTACCAACTCAATACTTTATCAGTGAAAGTGTGCTAAAATAATAGACTTGCGAAAAGTAACATGGCGTTGTTCACGGTTTAGAATGCTGTTAGGATAGCCGAGCGGTCTAAGGCGCCCGATTTAAGCTCTGGTTCTCGAAAGAGATCGTGGGTTCGAATCCCATTCCTGACATCCATGTGTAACATACAGTATTTTTTCCGTATTATAATTTCTTTAACTGACTTAAAAAAGGAGAGAAGGTTATCATCAATTCGACCGCGTATGTACTTTTTTTATATATGTTCACCGATTACACCGCAATTATCCAACCGATTAAACTAGTATTGGTGTTAAATGAAAGAGGTTAACGAAAGAAACCGTGGGTTCGAACTCCACTCCTGACATACGTGTGTACAATACTCTTTTCCGTATTATAATTTGTATACATATATTTTACAAATTAAATACTAATAATTATGAACCGACTTCAAAAAACGAGGAGGAGATTATCAATTCGGCGCGTATGTTTTTTTTTTATATATGTTCATCGATTACTATGAAACTATCCATCCAATTTATATTATTTTGATTTATTGAAAGATGTTGCTCTTGAATAGTTACCATTTCCGTTTCAGCAAAATTGGTTCAGTACTTTTTAAGTAACGAAGCAAACACTAATAAAATTAGTGATTTCTCGCGAATTAATATTGATTGTTGCAACTGTTTTCTCAATCATAAGCTAATATAAATCTATGCAATTATGTGTTACCGTCAAGTTGTTGCCAAGCGTGGCGCCATTTTTTAAAATATTGCCTATTTTGGCGACAAAAAAATTCACCCTAAATAAGTATAATTTAATTTAAATGATGGATCTTATTCAATCGGTATCTTCGTATTTGTCAATCGTCAGTCATATTTATAACTGGCAATGACCAATTGCATTAAAAATAATAATTTAATGCTCATTTACAAAAAAACACATGATATCGGAGTGGCGCTTTCAATTAAGTGTATTTACGATGGTAGTATTATTCTTTGTTTATTTTTCGGCACAATCAATATAAGATACGCATTCTAATCACACACTATATACACACACACTTTTATATATATATATCTTTATTATATTAAAAAGTTTTATATATGAATATGAATTTTTCTGGATTGCCTGTATTTCGAAGGGAAAATCAATTAATTCCCAATAAGCTTAAATAATTATCAGGTCGTCAAACTTACAAAAATAATTTATTTATATTCTTAAAAAACCCCAGAAAGATAGCTTACAGTTCCCTTAATCTTTGCATTTCTCTCAACAATTTGCTGTCATGCGGATTCTTCAATAATTTGCTTGGTTCCAAGTCACTAAGAGCAATACCTTCCAATGTTTTTACACGACTTAAAGCCACGTAAACCTGACCTTTAGAAAAGTTCTTTTTTCCGAGATCAATTACCGCTTTCTCTAAAGTTGTTCCTTGAAGCTTATGTACTGTAACAGCCCAACTAAGAATCAACGGGAGCATTCGTCTTTCTACGTCTCCGTAGCCTTTATTAGCTTGATAAGTTGCACATGTTGGTGTAATTGGTACAAGACCTTCTAAATCTTTTTCTTTTTATCCTATTGTCTCATCATCAAATTCGATGAAAACGGCTTCAGGCAATTCACCTGTTTCTAATTGGTCACGTCGAAGTGCTGGCCATTTGAATTTTCTAATGATGCCCATAGCACCGTTTACAAGCCCATCGGAAACAGATAAATTTCTTCTTAACATCACTCTAGAACCAATGGCAATCTTTAGAGTGTGTAATAGGCCTCCGCAGTTGTTAATATCAACTGGTGTGACATATGCTGGAGGTCTTTTCCTGTATGTTTCTGCTTCTCGGGATTCATCAACAGCATGTACTGTGTAGACACGACTGTTTTCTGATATTAATTCGGTCATTCTGGAGTTGTAATCGTCGACCAATTTCAAAGTGGGAAATATTCTAACTGCAGCACCGTCTGCAAACTTATCACTGAGATTCTCTCGACGTCTTTCACACAATATCTCTAGCTGTGCTGTTGTCATTTCTCCGAACCTTAAATTGTTTAGTAAGTCAACAAATTCTGTATCTGAGCTTTGTCTCATATTGATTGTGAGCTCACAGAAACAAAACTGATGCCATAAGTGTATTTCAGCACTCATATGAGAAGGCTGTTCAAAACACCAATGACCTTTAACAGGTGGTAATTGCATAATATCTCCAAATAAGAGAACATTAATCCCACCAAATAATAAATTGTTGTTCTTGAATTCCTGTAGTCTCAGATGAATGATTCGCAAATTTTCGTATGATACCATGGAAATTTCGTCGATGATCAGCCATTTGATGGAACGCCATTTGCGTCTTTCACGCTCTAGTCTTTCGCCGGTCATTTTTTGATAGGTCATCGTATTTCCCTTTTCTATAGGCAAAGAAAAAACAGAATGTAGTTCCAGATATCTGCCTTGCAGCCACGCCTGTTAAGGATGCTACCTCTACAAAAATCAGTTGCAATAAATTATCTGCAGTGGGAGCATAACAGCGCTTAATATGCTCAACAATTAATTTTAAAATAAATGATTTGCCACTACCTGCTCCCCCTGTGATGAACAAAAGTAAGGGCTGATAATTTTCCTCTCTTCTTAAATCTTTTTCTATATAATCCGATACTTTTTTAAGCAAATCTTTTTGTTGTATATTTAGAGATTGAATGTTGTTTAGAAATACATCATCTGGCATGGCCATTTGGCTGTTCATGACTTCAAAATCCTCTCCATCATTATTTAAGTTAATTTGATCATCAACATATAAATCAACTGGTTCTTTCATATTTTCGTCATTAGTAGTATGAACGACGTTTAACGCAACAGCTTGCGCAAGAGCCTGTTGAATTACAATTTCTGAATTTGCAAACTGTTCTGCAGACACTGTTGAATTTAGAGGCTTTAATTCTGTTTGCCGTCTGAGAAAGCAGGCCTCTGTAGTTTCATTTTCCATTGTTAAATCATTCTCTTTGCGAAAAGGTATATGCAGTACTATTAAATTATAATAAAATCCATCTCGGTTGCTATTTAATGTGAAATATCTATGACGTAGAACGGCTGGTCTGTTCCTAATTTGCATTCGTGTATTGTCTTGCAATTTGATATACCTTGCAGTTTCATCCTCTTGTTCTCTGAGCTCATAATCCCCGTCGTCTTCTGACCACGTTGAACGTGACATATTTTCATATCGGACAGCAAAATCAGCTAAACTTAGATCTTCAAGAGCAGTTGGTCGAAGCTGATATTTGTCAAATATGTTGTTGAACACAGAATTTTCGTCATCGTCGAAACGAAGGATTCTGTATCTTTGATCTGGACGACAAGTGTTTACGAAGACAACTTTTCTTGAACTCATTTTAAGCGGCAAGTGACACAGGCGATAAGCAGCTTCTGGAGCACTTATCAGGCGTTGCTGAGGATAGCCATAGATACGGCAAATAGCTGCTTCCAGACATCATTTCTATGTCGTTTTGCTTTTAGAACAGCTTCTCTTACTACATCTCCGCAATCAGTGGGTTCACTTTTGCTTGCATACTTAGCTATATAATAAGCAACAGCTGTGATATTACCGCATGGCTGTATATCCATATTAGCTTGCCAAAGTGTTAGGAGAAGTGGATTATAATTGTTAATCATCCCTTCTTTATCCTTTCTTTTTAGCTCGCAAAATCGCCCATTGTTTGCCAGAGCTTCGTCTGGTCCTAAGCACTCAGATATTTCACTTGAAGGTCTAGGAAAACCAAATCGACAAGATTTGCTGTTGCGGTCTTTATAAGACGTTTTTGAATGCTTGTGAACTTGTAATCTCTTTACCAAATCTGCGTTCTCACCTTCTGCAGAGCACGAGACAACGTTCTCAATAATTCTCAAACCTTCCTTGGTGTTAAAATTTGGCACATTATTACACCACAGAAGCATATGCAAATGAGGACTTCCTCTGTTTTGAAATTCGATTCTGTACCAAAAATCAATAACAGGACCGCCAAAACAATCATGATTGGTTTTTATGAAGCCCATTAATGCATTCACTCTGATTGTGAATTGTCGCGCGATAACAATAGGATACTTTTCAACTAATTCAAGACGTTCCTGAAAGGTCAAATCTTCGATTCTCGCATCAGGTCTTCCATCAGCTATTAGCAATGCTTTACACATGTCCGGCCAGTTGAGATCATTACACGAGAATGTTGCAAACCAAGTAGGTGGGCCAAGTGATCGTACCATTGCGATTAGTTCGGCACAACAACGTTTCCAATATGAAGCAGAACCTCTTACGTTTCTCATAGACAAATGTATGTTGTCCACTAAACCTTGAGGAATACTATTACCCTGTCTCATTCTACAAGACACAGAAACGCTTGCCTTTGCTCTGAAGTATTCTACCACCGACAAAGCAAAAAATAAGTAATCAACTCTTTGGAAGCGAGTTTCGTTACTCATTACGCGGGCTTGGAAATAATCAAGAGCTGTAATGGGTACAGATCTATGTTCGCCAAAGCCATTTTTACCATCAGGATATAAGAAATACCAACATAACTCTTCCATCCTTCTTTTGCGTTCTATATTTAAGGGTGGCGCAGTTTTTCGATGAACATCTGCCATTTTTATTCCAGCATCCAAATTAGACGTGCTTTTATCGGTATTGACAACACTACCAAGATTGGGGACGTTTTCGTGTATAAAGTGAAGCATACTGGACGAGAAAATTATGCGCTTTTCTGCATTGCCTTCGTTCATTTCATTATCCGGATCTCCTCGCTCAGATGCTATTTCTGCATTACCATCGTGCATTTCATTTTCAGGATCTCCTACATCAGATGCTAGCCTAACTGAAGATGGTGTAAGTCTTGGAGGACTTTTGTCTATTTGGGGAGCTTGTACGTCCGATTGAAAAATTTCATCAACAAATTGTTTGAGGTCTGGTGATATGCTCTTGAGCGATTGTTTAGGTGTCGTAAGTTGAAATTCTGCAGGCACCTGTGTTGGCTTTTCTTCTATTGAAACTGGTGTTATTGAATAAATGTTAAGAAAATTTTCTGCTCCAGTCACTGCTTTTAAGTTTTTGCACACCAATTTAGAGAGCGATTGTGCGTCGTGAAATCTCATACAACAAGATACACCATTGTTTCTTCCATTATGACCTTTTGGTCCTCTAGCATGTGAATCTAAAAGCCAATATGATTGCTCTTTAAAAGCGATACAAATCGAAACTTGATTAGCAGTAAGGATTCCAAACTGATAGTTTGTGAAAAAAATCCTTAAACCATTTTCTAGATTTGGAAATCCATCAGAACTTTGATCTCGCATTATGTGTCCCCATTGATAATAAAATCGTGATTGATATTTAAATTCACAGTGCACCCATGAAATGTCAGTTCTGATAGAAGCTCTGTTGCTGCTAAATAATCAGTATTTATTTCTCTATCATCTGGTTCTGTTCTCGCTAACATGCATTGTCGATAAAATGCGTTACCTTTTATTAGGATGTAGTCTATATCACTAACTGTCCATGTAATTGGATCAGATATAGAAAAAGCCACGCACGCAACTGCAGCTACAGCAGTACACTGCTTCCCACGAGAGTCAATATCAAATTGAACACTGCCCTGATGAAATGAACCACGTAATATTGAGACTCCATTATTCAAGTTCACGAATCTGCTGTTATGTTGATTTTCATGTGTTTTAATTACTGGAAAGAAAGTATTATCCTGAATGGTATCTTTATTATTTGAGACTTGAATTATTTGAAAAATATCACAGTCATTTATGTTAGAAAAATTAGGTCTAACATCTCGATATAAAATATTATATCTTATTAACCATTGAAGAGCAGGTTCAATTTTTTTCATATTTATTTGGAATTCCTTTTGATTTGCTACATTTTCTCGAGTTTCTAATACAATTAGTAAACCTGTTTGTGTTAAAGGTAACGGCAATTGTTCAGCCACTTCTATTACGTCTTGGGCAAACAATATCACTTGTCCTTTACACTAGCTTTGGCTAAACCTATTTTGAACCTTAATAAGTTTCATAAAAGGAATTATTCTGGATAAAAGTCTCTGTTCCACTTCAGATAAATTAGATATTTCTGGAGGGATTGGGAATACTTCCATATTATTCCAATAGGCCTGAGATGGTATTTTTCTCTTTCTAAGATTTGTGGAGCAAAGAGAACACACGGTAATTTTTTTCATCGCAACTAATTTTGCTGGAACGAAATCGGTACGTGATGTTGCATCAAACAACAAACGTTGCTTTGGGTATAACAATTTTTTACATACTGAGCAAGGAATGTCAGCAAACTGATTTATATTAATGAAAAATTTACTTTCATCCATTGTGCAAAATTTTTGGGCGGTTGCACGTGCAATTTCTAGACGTTGGCTTCTTTGCTCCTCATTAGCATTTAACCTTGCTTCACGGTTACGTATTCTTATTGCCGACAGTCTCAAACTGCGATCTTGTGAATGCTCATTGACAAGACGCTCATGGATTAGGCCAACTCTATGTTTGCGCTGCTCGTCAGACTCGTTAGCGAGACGCTTGTGTATTACACTCAGCCTGTGATCGCGCTGCTCAGAAGATTCTGTACTCAGCCGTTGATGTGCTACACTTAGTCTGTACGTATTCTTCAGTTTTTTCTTCTCTCAGACGTGAAAGCATGTATTTTCTCATTGCATTACAACGAATTTCACGGTGTTCGGAGGTTTCTTGATGACGAGATTTTTGATTACGTAAAGCATTTTTCTTAAGCCGAAGTTCTTTTTTTTTTGTTAGTTTCTAAAGACCTATACTTTTTGATACGAGCAGCACCTCTTGTCGGTCTGCCCATCTCCAAATAGAAAAAAAAAATATTTAACTTCAACCTACTCGGTTTGAAGAAAAATTCACATATAAATGTGTTTTACAAAACTACATACAAATTAAGAGAGAAATATTTACTTATCAAACAGTGCTTTAACAAATTCTTTATAATTATGCAATTTCCGCTAAAACAAATATTCAAAAATAGCTACTAGTTAATGCTTAACTAGAAAGCGAATAAATATTTTAGCCAAAAACAGACTTCCAAAAGCTACTATAAAGCAAAAAATAATTTTTCTACCTTATCGATCATCAGCAATTTAATTAACAGTGATCTGTTTAATATGCTTATTATTATATTTATAAATATTGATTTGATTTTTTTGGTGTCAATACCTGCCAACCAAAGTCCAAATGGTTGGTTGGTTGGTGGGCAAGTACTGAGACGTATGCTACTACCCGTTAGGACCAAAGTCCAAAATGAAAAATAAATATCTAATATAAATCATAACACAAGTAAAAAGTATGCATATAAGTACGATAGAAATGAATAATCTTTCTTGCTTGACATAAGATTCAGCTAAAATTTTGAGAAAAGAAATTAAATTTTCATGCAATCAACTCTGACGTCAGTTTGTATTTTTCACCGACTTCAATGTAGAGGGTTATAAATCCAATCTGTATGTAATTTTTGTTCACGTATAACTTTCGTAAATATTCTGTAAAAAGATTTACCCATTTGCTGCAGCATCATTCCCCCGATTTTATAGAAAACGATTACTTCACCGTATTATGGAGCATTCTCATGGATCAAAATATAGATATTCTATTAAAGCGGGGGAGTGACGATGCAGCAACAGAGTCAATTTTTTTACAGTATATAAACCGATTTTTATATTTCTTTTTTTGTTCGAAAACGTAAGACTTCAGTGTGGACCTATTCCAATTTCATTAATTTATGATGATCAGAACTGTTTTTTTTAATCTAAATTCTATCTGGATTCCGGCCAAGTTCTCTTAGTCATCAAACCGGAAGGAACAAAACGATACCAAACGATATCGGAGCAGGTGTCGAAAAGCCGAAAATCAGTACTGTAAAAAATTTTACCCTTTTGCTGCATCGTCCCTCCCCTGCTTTTATAGAATATCTCTTTTTTTCACCCAGAAGAACGCTCCATAATAAGGTGAAGTATACTGTAAAAAAATTGAACCTTCTGCTGCATCGTCAATCCATCGCTTTTATAGAAAACGATTACTTCACCCAATAATGGAGCATTCTCATGGGACAAAAAGAAAGACATTCTATAGAAGAGGAGGAGTGGCGATGCAGCAAAAGGGTCAAATTTACAGTGAACTATTAAAGATTCATCGTATTCCAAATGCCTGTGTAAGACGATGCATGCATGTTTTGCTAAAGACACAAAGTGCGTTCATATGTCAGTACATAGTACAGTTCATTGCTATATGTAGCAACACAATCTTTAGATTCATATTCAGTTATCGGGTTAGATATTAGAATGATTTCAATTTTTTCTTAGGTTTGTTTATCCCCATAGGAAAGGCGCGTCATACACTGTAAAAAATTTGACCCTTTTGCTGCATCGTCACTTCCCTTCTTTAATAAAATATTTCTATTTTGACCCATGAGAATGCTCCATAATACGGTGAAGTAATAGTTTTCTATAAAAGCAGAGGAGTGTAAATGCAGCAAAAGGGTCAATTTTTTTACAGTGTACGGAAATATTTGATTTACGAATCTTGACAAAAGTGATTTCGTAAATATGCACAGATTTTGATAATTAACTTTTGGTTTGAAAGTGTAAAAGAGCTATCACACGAGGGGTCAATGTCGCTTGAAATTTCAGGGGTCTCCATGTTATCTTATGGCTCCAGGAGAATCGCTTTAAAAACACAAAACTATCCTCTGTCGACGTGCCTTTCACACCTGAAATGAATCTGAGATACGACAGTCAATCATCTACTTTGAAATATGATTATGCAAAAGCCTTTTTTCGAATAGCCAATGAAATGCCTAGAAAACGAAGAACGATGCAGGGAAACTGATCAGTCCCAAGCAATTTTTGTCGCTTTATATTTTCACGTGCATTTTAAAAAATTCGACCCTTTTGCTGCATCGTCACTCCACGACTTTTATAAAATAACTCTCTTTTGACCCATGAGTATGCTCCATAATACATTGTAAAAAATTTGACCCTTTTGCTGCGTCGTCACTCCCCAGTTGTTATAGAATATCTCTTTTTTGACCCATAAGAATGGTCTGCCGAAGCTTTCTCTTCTTTACACTAGAAGTTTTTGCCTTGATCACGTGATCGTAACGTAGATGGACTATCCTCCTTAGGATTGTTAAATACCGGTGTGGTCCTATTCCAATTTTGTCAACACCTGAGTGTTAGAACAATTTTTTTAACTTTAAAATTCACCTAGTTTTAAACAACCATCCTATTAAAAGTAATTTTTATGCTGTTGCCGGCCGGCATCCAGATTGATTTTTTGCTGTTAGTAAATAAGATAAACCAATCAAAGGCTTGCATGTTTGCAATCTTTTTGCTGTTTACTTCAAATAGTGAAAAGTGTCTCCATTAGTCAATAAACTGCAAAGAGCCATCATATATCAGTACACATAATTACGAGGCTAACGAAAAAGACAGGTTACGGCGGTGCATCCCAAATGACTTTTTTACAGACCACTAGAATGACGAGACGTTCTTTTTGGACACTTTCATTGAAGCATTCGAGCATCACGTGACTCCAGCGGTCTGTAAAAAACATACTAGAAATGTGCCGCGGTAGCCTGTCTTTTTCGTTATCCTCGACATAATTAAGTATTACGGTATAAATAACTAAAAAGTAAGAAATAAAATAAACTTTTTCAAAAAAAAATATAACCGACTTCAATCAACGCTCTAAAAAGAGTTAAATAATTCTTTAAAATACCCTAATGATAAATTATTATCTAATAACCACACATCAGATATCACGTACCGACAAAAAAAAATGGTTATAAGTTTAATACATAGAATTTAATATCCAGCAAACATGGTTTTTCGACAGAATATTTTTACAAGAGATTAATTGACATATTTTTGATTTAATTTATGAATATATACATATAAAAAGTAATGAATCACTTTTTGAAGTTGGTGCCAAACAATCACAATCAATAATGATTTTTATCATTTTATTTATAGTATTAGGCATAATATAACCACAATTCTTACTATACTTACAATAGTTTGGCACCAACTTCAAAAAGTAATTCATTACTTTTTATATGTATATATTCATAAATTAAATCAAAAATATGTCAATTAATCTCTTGTAAAAATATTCTGTCGAAAAACCATGTTTGCTAGATATTAAATTCTATGTATTAAACTTATAACCATTTCTTTTGTCGGTACGTGATATCTGATGTGTGGTTATTAGATAATAATTCATCATTAGGGTATTTAAAAGAATTATTTAACTCTTTTTAGAGCGTTGATTGAAGTCGGTTATATATTTTTTTTTTTTTGAAAAATTTTATTTTATTTTTTGGCTATAAATTGGCACTTCAGCTGCCAATATTATACTGTAAAATGAACAGTTAGTTTTCAGTATAAAGGATGCAACCAGGTAATTTATAATATGATGTTAATTATTTTTCAGTTTTCAAAAGCACCTTTTAAAACATTTAGTTATTTTTATCTTGCCTTTCTTATGTTTTCCAAGAATTTTGTTAAATAATTCTTCACAGCGAATCTCGTCTCAAAAATAAACATAAATCTTTATTAATTTGAAATTTTACTCTATAGCTTTAGACTAATTCATACAGTCAAGTTAAGTAATAACTCATGAATGTAGACAGAGAACGATGATATAAAATTAGAATCAGCTGTTGGATGATTCTTTTAGGTTATTAGAGTGTCATTAACTACCCAGAAAAAGTAATGATGCTCAACGGCAAACATGAATAGTTTAGGGAATGAATCATTTTTTATCTATACCTCTCCTTTTATTTATTTTTTTATAAATTTTAAAATATATTCTCGCTTATGCAATGAAATTTTAATTTAAAATTATTAATAATATTTTTTAATATCTAAAAATACGCAAAACTAATTGAACTGTGGATTTTACGAATACTAAAGAATTATATAAAACTAATTGTGAAAAACATATTCCCACATTTTTCATTGTCTACCTAATGTTTAAACGATTTTGGATGTAAAAATATTATTTCTAAGGATGCAACTGAAGCTATTGATATAAGGTAAATCTTTCTATATTCCGCTATACCCCCTCTCAGCAGTAAAAATAATTAGGTTGGTTGGTTGATTTTTGTCGTCCGATTATCTACGCTAATGGGATATAGGACCAGGGGGAATGCCCTCCGTGGGGGTCTTTCTAAGGGAACCTAACCCGTATTTACGCAAGGTTCGAAGAAAACCACGGAAAACTCCGAACGGTTAGGCCGACAGCCGCGACTGGGTTCGAACCCAGCACCTGTCGTCTACCAGTTGAGAGGTCCGAACCTCTCGGCCACTGGTGGGGCCCAAAAATAATTAGGTAAAATACTTTACAAAGAATTCATTTTTGATTTAAATTGAGGTTTTTAATTTCTCACTCTGCAACCACATTTCATGTATTATAGGCCCCGTTATTAAATCATGGTTTTTTTTTAATTGGGCTAATCAGACATTTATGCTAGGTGGATGCAAAACTGACTATTAGTTTTCTGTGTTTTAATACTGAACCTATATAATTGTATATAAGAATAATTAATTCTCGCATAGAATTATTTACATTTAAACGGATTTGCTTTATCAGGTTAAATTAATTAGTTTTAGCACTCGCGTTGCACATGGTGATAGGATATCAGAATTATCTGACAGCTGATTCCCATAAACCACTACGGTCATTAAATATCTAGAAAATACTTTAACTCAACTGCGAATTGAAAAGAGAGATAGGGGATATGTAACAATAATTAAATTTCAGTAGAATTGAAGTTAAATATATTTGTTGTAATTTTTTTAAATCAGGAGTTTTATTTCATATCTTATTTCTATTGTATCATATTTTATACCTTCATACTTAATTTTAAATATATAACTCTCAGAATTATAAAATATTCTTTTAATTCACGAATTTTAATTCATTTAATTTCACGATATATTCATGTGTAGTACATAAGGACATAATATATAATTTTAACGAGTACATTTTTTAGGTGCTCTTATATGAAAACACATGTATACTGCCTGCGATAAATAATTTGCCTTGATACTTTCTAACTCTTTGTGAGTATTTAATATATTAATTTTGTACTTTTCTTATTACAACTAATAGAAATTCATTCATAGCAACCGAAGAAAAACTTACAAAACACTCCTGGAAAATCTTTTCTTTATTAATCTTTTGCACTCGTATGTCCAATCGAACTGGACATCATCTTTCTTTGCAAAATGTCTTTTTTGCACCAATAATAAAGGAAAATAAAATATTCTTTATTTAATTAGAGCTTTTTTTTCATATTGTGTAACCAAATGTAACTTCTTTTGAAAAACTGGTGCTGACCGAAAACAAGTTGTGTAAGTGACACCGAAGTCGAAAAGGTTAACAGTTATTTTTTATGTATATTAAAAATTTCAAGTATTATTATTTAAATTATTAAACATAAAAAATGGAAAATTGAATAATAATGTCTCGTATTTACGAATATAATTAAATTATCAGTATTTTAATTATTACTCCATAATATAACCTCGATACCTCGTAACGTCTTTACTCGTAATATTAAAAGATTTTTGAGAAAAATATCATCTAACACCTTCTTCCACTGGTGCCTTCAATTATTTGATGGTTTTGCATTTATGCTTATCAACTCATATACATTTTTTTAAATTCAAGAAATGTCTTAAATAGTTGGTGGCATTTGCTTCAGAGAAATTTCTTTAATGATCGTTGATGTTACTTTTTGAATATAAAATAACAACAGGAAATTGTGTGATTTTAATTTTTAAAGTTGTTATACTATTTAATTATGGCATGAAACGAACCTTAGTGGAAATATTCACCCAGTTTTCCCTAGGAATTTGCCTTTAATTTTTGATAGTATATAAAATCATTAAAACATTTTTTTTGTATAAAAATGACGTAACTGTATTTATTTATTTAAACATTTAGTAATTTAAATGCATAAAGCATGTCTTAATATTTATGTGTACTTAAATATTTACACTCATCCCTACATGCATTTAATCGTGTTTTTACACCACATACAATTTTAGAATTTAAAGTCAGATTGACACAAAATTGTTATTAATGTTATTTTTAAGAGCATTATATCAATAAATTTATAAGGTGAACCAATATAGATCTTTATGAAAATAAAATTCATAGCTATTATTTTATGAATCTTTAAACATACACGGAAAATTCAGATACTCGCTTAAAAGGTTAAAAAAGAATATAGAGGGCGTTTTTTTAACTAACGCTATTCAGAGCCGCTGGTAGCTCGCTCTAATAACTGAAATAACACAATTTTATAAATGGACTAATAAAACCATGGAAAAAAGTTTTCAACAAAAAATTAATGAATGATTAAATAAATAATTGTTCCAATCACCGCCGATAATGGGAAATTTGACACTGTATATGGAAAAAAATAACATTTGGATAAAATGCCGTGTTTTATTCATGACATTCGATTTCGCGATGAGGAATTCGACCACATGCATTGTGACCACCGTTTTCTTGCGCTACACCTTGCATCCTTTTTACAACATTTTCGACGGCCGAGCATAACATGTCACATGGTATAGCCCTAACTGGTGATTGGAACTATTTTTCTTTCTTGGAATCTTTTTTCCCTTGGTTTGATTATTCCCCTTGTAAATTTTAAAGGAGTTCCAATTATTAAAGTCACCTACAGAGAGCTCAAAATTGCGTCAGTTTAAAAAAAAAAAAACACCTTGTTCTTGTATATCAAAAACACGCGTTTTCTATTATTTTTTTTCTATTATGTCATTTTTTTTAGATTATTATTTAATTTTAATTCTCGTAATTATAAAATGCATCTTTAAATTATTTATTATTATTAGGATATGCATTTATATTACAATGTATAATAACTAAATAGTTTTAGAATATAAATTTTAATGCTTAAGTAAAACAGATACTTTAAGAAAACACATAGATACTATTTTCTAAAATGTTTTGACCTGAATCATGTGTCTCAATGTTTGTGCATATCTAGTATATCGATTTTGTACCTATTCAGTTATTTTAAAACCTGCAATTTTATCGAAAATGCGTTTCTGGGACTTTTTGAGGAATTTCAAGTTCATATTGTTATTAATATTAAATTAACTTAGCGTATATTTTCGATGCAATGAAATCGTTCTCTCCACTTTCATTATTTCTACGATTCACACAACTTTTTTTCATTTTCTCTTGTTTTTAAGTCGTAGATTCTCTATCGACCGCCTGCTTGAAGATCCACACTAGAGAAAGGGGCTGAAATTTCAAGGCAAATGTCTGTACTCTTGTTTTTAAGTCGTAGATTCTCTATCGACTGCCTGCTTGAAGATCCACACTAGAGAAATGGGCTGAAATTTCAAGGCAAATGTCTGTACTGTATCTAGGTTACAGTTAAAATTTTGTCTCGCCTCATACATCCCAAGCAAAAATCATTGAATTTATGCCTAACTGATTTTTTAAAAACACCCTTTTTTGATCAACAGTATGTAACAATTAAAATTCCTACTATGGAATATGTCATAGATGTGTACTATGCGCAAAAGTTATAAAAGTTGTGCAATTTTTTTAAGTACATTGTTTGCAAGTCATGAAATGCGTAGTTATAATTATGATCCCTTAGACATATTTAAACGAAGACTCAGAAAAATCTTACATGGTTAAAAATTATAATTTTTAATCGATATAAATCAAACAAATTAGTCTACATTTTTACAATTAATTAATCCATAGTAATCTTCTAAAATTTATATTAAGAATTGCAGATGATCACTATTATTAAAAAGGTAAAGATGGTCCAGCAAATACGAACTAATGAATGAAGTAAATGAACTAATCGGCCACAGCTTATAATCTATTAAGCTCAGGCCATGCCCGGATGATGGCTAACGGTAAAAAATTGGCTCGAGTCCAATTTCTTTCATTACCCTGGCAAACCCCGAGCGTTAGTGCACACTACGAACATGTGTGTGCCATAAACAGCACGCATATTTTTCGGTCTGCAAAGCACATTTTCAATTATTTTTATTTTTATCAATAAAATTCCTTCACATTTTAATTTTGCTTATGTATCCTGAATAAAAAAATACATTTTTTTAAATTTCAATTTCAATTAATTAATATTTAAAAAAATTCTTGCATGTTCAATAAAATACTTTAATCTATTCGTAAAAGAGTACTTTAGTTAGATGATGAAAGATGAAAAAAAAAGAATACCTAAAAATAAATTTGAAAGCCTAAAAATAAATTTGAAATGAAGCTATCTCCTTTTATGGCATAAGAAATTTGTTTAGAGATATGTATTTAACAATCTGTTTTACACCATTCTCAAAATTATTTTTATATTATTCATATTTTATTTTTACTCTCATGATTATAAAATTCCTTTTAAAATTAATTTTGTAATACTTTGTTTCATTTATAACAACGTAATCTGATAAACGTGAGAAAATTAATTAAGTGATCTTTGTATGAAAACAATAACTTCCTGCTTTAAATAAATTGTAGTGAAACTTTATCCTTTTTGCGGGTATCTTGAATATGTATTTCGCTCATTTTTGTTTTATAATTTCTTCTTTTCTTGATATAACTATTTGTTTTATCTTCTCAACCCTTAACGGACACTGGCTTTTTATACGTTATTCTGTTTTTATATTTTATTCACCCCATTTTATTGAAAAAAATAAAACTTGTACTAAATTTATGTTGTAATTTTTTCAAAGTACTAGCGAAAGTGTTTCTTAAAAAAGACTAATATTCGTGTTAGAAATGTTGTTGTCACGTGGGAAGTAAAATAGGACAGATTTATAATTTATAAGATTTATAAGATTAATTAGAAGATATATAAGATTTAGAAGGTATATAAGATTAATTTAGAAGATATATAAGATTAATTTATATTGATTTACATCCTGATTCAAATCATTTTTTAATTTAAATATTGGATACGTATGTTAATTTTTTTAGTTGCCATTGCTAATAACTTAATTTGCTTTACTAGGAAGAAGATAAATAATTAAATTATCCTTTTAGAAAATAACAATTACTCTCTTCAAGAAATTAGTTTGTAAGGTATCTGTCTCTTTTTTTGACATGTATCTGGATACGTATTTCGATTGAAAACTTTAATGCTAATACATATGTATAAACACTATATTGTTCATATAAATATTTTCTTACATACTTATGTAATTTATATTCTCAAAACCATAAAACACATTTTAATTCAATTTAAAAACATAATTTATTAAACGATTTTCATTTCACTTCATTCTCTTACTATTTTAATTATCATTATTTAAATTAAGAGTAAATGTCAATACTCTAGACAAAACTAATCTAATTTATTTTTTAGTTTCTTTTAAAAATTATTTTTAATTTAAAAACATAACTTTTTAAACAAATTTCATTTAATTCCATTCTATTATTATTTTAATTTTTTTTTATTTAAATTTAAATTCAGAATTGTTGTTGACACTCTAGAGAAAACTAATTTACTCATTTTGTAAGAAGATAAATTTCATATATCCTTTAAAATATGAACAATTATTTACTTTCTGCTAGAAACTGTATTTTTTTTTTAACAAGATATGCGAGATCTCGATTTAGTTTCGAGTAATTTTTTTATTATATTTGTTTTTATATTTTTCAAATACTTCATTTTTTTTTTACATTTGTATTTAATTTATATTGTCAGAACAATCAAACATTTTTAAGTTAATTTGAAGATATTTAATTTTAAACATTTACTAACATTTTTAACCATTTAATCGATTCGCCCGATAGATTCATGGGCTGCAAGTTTCACGCTTTTATTCAGAACTGTTTGATTCCCACCAGTTTTGTAAAATAGTGCAATTGGTTTTATTCTGGTATCATTTTACTTGTCATTAAATAAGATGAATATTTTTTTTTTCAAAAAAAGTGGTAGGATTGATGAATTTGAATTTTTAAACCGTAATTTAATGCGAACATTAAGTGGTTAACAACCTAATTTGCTCAATTCGTAAGATGATGCATTAGATCGATGTTTTTATATGAAAACAATTTTTTTTATATTTTTTAAACACTCCATTTATTTTTTTACATTCTTATTTAACTTAAACTGTCAGAAACATCAAACATTTTAAAGATAATTTCAAGATAGTTTGTTTTAAATATTTACTGACACTTTTAACAACCTAATTTGCCCATTTCGTAAGATGATGCTTTATATAGATGCTTTTATATGAAAACAATTGTTTACTGTCTGCTGGAAATAGGTTGAATGAAGCTGCTTACTTATTTGCGTTTATCTAGGCTATCGATTTTTTTTGGCGTCATTTATTTTAATAACTGTAACGTTACCGAAAATGTGCTTTAGATACTTTTTGAGGCATCTCAACTTAGTAATGTTGTAAATTACACTTTTATTTTATTTTTTTTTTAATTTGTTTTCAATTTAATTTTAATTTAAAAACGTAATTTTTTAAACAAATTTCATTTTATTTCATTCTTTTATTACTTTAATTATTGTTATTTAAATTTATAGTAGTTGGTGACACTCTAGAGAAAATTAATTTGTTGATTGTCTAAGAAGATAAATTTCCTATAAACTTTTATATATGAATAATTGTTTACTTTCTGAAATTGTCTCCTTTTTTAACGAGATATGCGAGATATCGATCTTGTTTCGAGTAACTTTTTTATTTTATTTATTTTTATATTCTTTAAACACTCCATTTATTTTTTTACATTCTTATTTACCTTATACTGTCAGAAACATCAACATTTCAAAGATAATTTCAAGATACTTTGTTTTAAATATTTACTGACACTTTTAACAACCTAATTTGCCCAATTCGTAAGATGATGCATTATTAAGATGCTTTTATATGAAGACAATTGTTTACTATCTGCTCGAAATAGGTTGCAATGAAGCTGCTTCCTTTTTTGCGTTTATCTAGGGTATCGATTTCTTTTGGAGTCATTTGTTTTAATAACTGTAACATTACCGAAAATGTGCTTTAGATACTTTTTGAGGCATCTCAACTTAGTAATGCTGTAAATTGTGTAATAAATAAGTATACTCCTTCGTCATATAATGAAATCATTCGCTCCGCTTCCATTATCCCTCCTCTAATTTCATTAGAAATAAACGCAAAAGCATTCTTCGGGGAAATTCAATTTTCCCTTGATAATAATGTGTTGTCACGTCTTTATTCAAACATTACAAATAAAATTTAAGCATAATTCTTTCTAATTTGCTCGCCGTGACATGATATCTCAAAGTATAAGTCACATGGGGTTTTTTGCGTGTAAAAGAAACAATAGATTGCATTTCGAGCTGAAATATTAAATTCACATCTTAAAATACATCGATATTAATATTTTTGTGTTTTTTTTGTTCATTTAATAGGAAGTGTTATGATGTTTGTAGGAAACTTTGTTGACTTGTTCTATAAACGTTCGTTCCAAGTGTTAATATGTAATTTATATTTTTTATTGTTTTAAAGTATATAAATCGTAGCATTTATGGACTAATGCGTTATGCCATATTTTACACAAAAGGGTTTGACTTCGTCTTGGAATGTTCTGCAATCTATCACATATTGAAGCTAAATTATTAAAATTCTAAATATGCGTAAAAATGTGAGAAATTAAGTTTTTATATTTAATATTTTTATATTTATTAATTTCAACAATTCTAATATGTTTTAATATTAATAAATAAATGTTAATAAGATAAACTGTAGAATTTTAGTGTCACCGATTAACTTTTTAAATATATATGGTTCCAAGAATGAAATATAATTACAAAAAATAAAACTAAAAGCTTTCACAATTTTCTGGGAATCTATTTTTGCTACTTAACAGAACCTTATAATTGTGTCGGTTAATAATTATTTAATTTTTGCCATTCATAAAATAAAATGACGATTCGGATAATAAAATTGTACTTGCCGCCCTTGGCGACCAGTTTGGTTTCCCTTAAATGCATACTAAGCATTAAATTATATTGCTTTTATTCACAATTTATTTTAATTGCTCAGTTTTTTCCCAAATTAGAAGATTCTACTAAAGATGTCATGTGCTTGATTTATCGGCGAAGATGTCATATACTCACCAGATTGGCGCAATTGCAACTAAAAGGCAAATATATGCCTCTCATGATAACCCAGCAATTGGTATTTATTCTGTATTAAACTATTGATACATAATTATTGTTAATTCCTTTTTTAAAATAATAGTACAGATTTTGAAACTATGTATGTAACTGGTATTAAAATCGAAGTTTTCTCCAAATTGGAATCAGAAAAAAAATCGCACCAATGTGGTACGTATATGACATCTGTGCCGATAAATCAAGCACTCGGTATTTTTATGCTAACTTGGTGCATCGCCAAATATTGTACCCGTGGCATTTTTTGTATTAAATTAATTTCATTTAAAATATATTTAATAAAATAATCTTTTCACTCATTTTATTTATAATAACATAACTTTATTTTGAAACTGAAACGTTTAAAATTCATGATTTTATTTATTTTTTAAGCCAATAGATCAAATAACAAAACAAAAATAACGATATTTTGAAGCTCCATAATTGCAGCGAAAGAACAAAACGTAAATAAACCCAATTTACCACGGCTTAGATGCGTTTCATTTGGGCGTTGCCATTAAACAAATAACAAATAAACGCGATTTTTGTGCCACATACATTAGCGTAATATATTTACAGATTACATAACCTTAAACACTACACAGACGAAGTAAGCGTCTTATTACTTGATTCTATGATAAAGAACATTCTTCGTTGTTACATGTTCCTCTAAACTGTAAAAAATAGCAGATGCACTTCCTTCTTTGTACAGGAGAATTTACTTATGTGAAACCATTGTATTTTTCTTAGCTTTACTAATGTAAAGTTACGCGGTAAAATCATAAAAATAGTTTCTGAGTAAGAAATTTTTTACATGATTTATCTATTTATATAAAATCCAAGTCTCTGAGGATCTCTCGTAATTCCAATTAGATCACCTAATCCGATTGATTCGAAGCCATTATTCCGATGCCAATAAGGCTTTTGTTCGATTTAATGTGAATAATCTACTTTGTATAGTATCTATTCCACTTTATTTCCTCTAAAACCTTCCAAAACTAAAAAATTATAATAATTTAAGTTCTAAATTAAAAATAACAAATTACTAACAGCAGATTACCCACATAAACAAACGAACGTTTCAGAAATTCAGATTAATTTTACAAATGTAATTACAATTGTAATGTTTAAGTCGTTCATTTTTGAAAATTCATTTCTGAAAATATTAAAAGGATCGCGCATTGAATGTTTTAACTCCTATAGTACTGGGATGAATGCACTCCGACCGGAATGGCTGATTTTCTATAATAAGTTTTAATAGTATTCTTTGCTTTATTAGATCATAGAAATTCCGTCAATAAATACGACTTGTAATATTATTTAAATTTTATGGTGAAAATCAACCAATTGAGTCGAAGCTCTCTCGTCCTTGTGTGCTATTACTATGCCTTCGACGTCATTTGCCTATGAATATTTTAAAATAGTTTTTAATTTAAAAGCAAAATCTTTGAAAACTTACCTCTATGTTCGGCACTTTTTTATTTTTCGTGACAAATCTCACCAATAATGTTTTTGTTTCGCCAGTAGTACTTATTTTTTCGCATGGGGGATTTAACAATATTACTTCGAAGATGAAATAAAATTCTATGTTATTTATTATTATTATTATTAAGTATTTTAAAGGGAATGAATGAAAGGCATTGCATTTTAATTGTATTCAGTATATGTATTTTGAATCTTTGTATCATTCATAAAAGTTATTTTTTAATTAAATGAGTTAAATATTTTTATTTTTAATGAAATTAATGCAATATAACGACAACAAATAGTGATCAATATGTGCGATATTTGTTGATTTATCACATTGCCAAGCTAACATAAAAGTATTCTAATTTCTAAGCATTAATGTAATAAACATAGTGCTTTTTTAGCTTGTATGTTCAAAAGGACAAATTCAAAGTAATAGAACAACGTTGGATGCGTAATTATACTTCACCAGTTTTTAAAAAAATATTCTGATATGTAAATACTAAATCACAGCAGTGATAATTTTCAAATTGAGCTAAAAAGTGTGCAGGCCAAGATTTGAACCAGAGATCTCTTGGCTAAAGCTGCAAATATTCTGCTAAATGAGATGTCCTGCACAAACTTCGCAGACGCATAATTCATCAAAAATTTTGTTCATTATGACATCTGGCCTGATATTTAAATCAGTGTACAACAGTATAAATTGTGTAATTTTGCATCCAACGTTTTTAGAGTTCCTTTATCTGCCATTTATTCTGTTGAGCTTATTCAAATATGAGACATATGAGATATAATCAATACATTTTGTGAATGATTTGTGTGCCCGCCCCATTTCCACTCGATATCTCAACTGGCACACCATTGGCATCTTCAGCCGAACGGTCCCAGATTTAAATCTTGGCCTGAAAACTTTTTCAACCAATTGGTATGATTTATTTACCAGTTAGATTCTTGGTCAAATCGGTAGATACGTGTTATGTTTTTCTAAATTTCCGAAATGCTAAATTAATCCCAGTTAGCATAAACAAAATTTTCCTGTTTATTATGTTATATTCAGCTGTCAAATAAATGCGTTTAAAATTGTGTCACACTACTTTCCGTTCAAATACGTTTTTCCATAGAAATATCCCAAATAAGAAGACACTAATACGATATTATCTAAATATGTTCCTGCATTATTTAATCTTCTTTTCTCTTAATAACTGTTTATAAAAGCTGGCATTATTGCAATTCATTTAGGTAAACGCCTTCTCCTACAAATGAATGCTTAGAACTAGACGATATCACATTATCAGACAGGTTAATAATGTGTTATCAACTGTATTCAATTCCATTATTTATGATTTCTATTCTAATAAGCGTTTGCAAACAATTAACATAAATTCATAGTTACATTTTGAATAAAATATATTAGAGTAATTATTTATATAAAAAATTACATGCAATTTTATAGAAATACAACAAAAGTTGAAAAACGATAACTTTAATAGTTAATTTGCTTTATTGTTAAGACTTTCGTACATTTCCTATCATATAAATTTCTTTTCGAAATGTATGCTTATAAATGTAAATAGGAATTATAATTTAAATCTATGTCTGCTGCAATTGATCTTTTAGATCGGGAAATCTTTTTCCTTTTTTTGGGGGGGTGGGGGGCATTTTCTAAATTTTGAATTATTTTACAAATTTGTCAATCAATTTCTTTCCCACCACTCCATCACTTATATAAGAGTGCTGCACGTTTTTCAGGAAAATTCTCCACCTCATTTAAAAAGAAGAAAAAACATCTCTGTGATACATTGCGCTCGAACATTTCAGGTTACCCCTTTTTCCCACTCCATGATTATTCAGAATAGTCAAATTGTTTTTAATAGTCTTTTGATAGGGTTAAATGTGGTTAACACTGAATCCAGAAAATAAACATATGTTGATTTATTTCAAAGAAAGTTTCCGTTTTTTCATTTCAACATTTCATATTATACAGCGATATGTAGTGGTAAATATGTTATGTAGTTCAAATGATTGTTGGTCCCCTAAATGCCTTTGTGTATAAACTGTTACTGAAAGATATGAGTTCAAACATGTTCTTTGCATCCCCGCAGTTTATGTAGCAAATCAAAAGTGCCCGGGGACTTTAGTCGTATATTGTATATACTTCAACAGTTTCAATGCTATATACAGTCGAGCCTCTATATAACGAAATCCATCGTTCCAGTAAAAAATTCGTTATATAGAGAAATTCGATGTATAGAGTATGATGTTAAAAATAGTATTTAAGAGTATTTAGTAATTTTGAACAAATATTATTTTTGATCTTTTTAATTAAGAATTTGAAATGTTTAAAAGTATATATTAACCTAACCTTTTATTTCTTACTTATTTAAGCAGTTACAAAAAAGAGAAAAGACATTTATTTGAAAGCTTAATGAAAATCAAATGATTAAGACTTACATAAATTTCAGAGAAAGATATCTGTAATTTTTTTTTTTTTTTTTTTTTTTTTTTAAATTACAATTGTTACGCTCTCAAAAAAAATTCTCAAATTTTAGCAAGGAATGAAAAATTGTAGTTGATATTTTCCTCCATTTGAAGGTCTCTCTTATGTGCTCTCATTGATTCCTCTCTTATATGTGTAACAATTCAATTGACTGTGTTTTGAGAAGGATGTTGAAAGGTGTGTGGGAGGTGGGATGAACTTGTTAGATTTAAAGAATAAGGAGAGAAGTAATATTTATAAAAAAAAACCTCTCCACTGAACGATAAATCAAAAATAAGTGATGGAAAATTGATTCCATATGATTTCGAAGCTTTTTTAAAACTGAATAAATTAAGATCAATTTATGAAAAAATTCGTTATATGGAGATAGATATTTCGCTATATAGAGTCTGTTTTTAATGTAATCATGCGAAAAGGGGACCGTTCTTACTAAAAATTCGTTATATGGAGAAATTCGATGTATGGAGTTTCGTTATATAGAGGTTCGACTGTATTTTGAATTAATTTTTCAATGGATTTCCAACAGTGAAATTACGCTTGAAATTATTGAATATTTACTACGCGAATTATCACATTGCTAACTAAACGTAGACCAATAGAGGGAAAATTGTCTAAGCCGGGAATCGAACCCGGAACCCATGAAATAGCGTTCCAAGTGCTCTACCATTTGAAGCTACGAGGACGATACCCAGCTTAGCATCCCACATTCGCATACGTTGGTAACACTGCATCTACAGCACAAGATGGAATAGTCTTCCCCAGCACACAATCTTACGGCGTAAAATGAGACACAAAGAAATGCAGCATCGAAAATTACACATATATTTTTAATTAATTTTTCAGTTAATTTTCAACAGTGACATTACGCTTGAAATTATTGAATATTAATTGCATGAATTATCACATTGCTAACAAAGCGTAGACCAACCGAGGCAAAAATGTCCAAGCCGGGAATCGAGCCCGGAACCCTTAGAATAGCGTTCCAAGTGCTCTACCTAGTAAGGTATTCACTCACATATGTTGGAAAGGCTGCAACTACAGCACAAGATGGAATACCTTCATGAGCAGACAATCCTGCGGCGTAACATGAAACACAAATAAACCCAGCATCGGTAATTGCATATATATTTTTAATTATTTTTTAAATTATTTTTTTAATTAATTTTCAACAGTAAAATTACGCTTGAAACTATTGAATATTTATTATGTGAATTATCACATTGCCAATTTCAATGAATAAAAATGCATTAAATAATTGTTGCAGTGTCCTGTAGTACCTTTAAATTTTGTACCATGATTTTGGGATCACCGTATATATATATAAATATATGTATTTAATAAGTGAAAACACCCTGTGTGTCTGTCTTAGAAAAACATATGATTCAGTTCTTAAACATAAGTTTTGAAACAATGCTGCTATAGTCGTATTTCAGTTGGTGTTTTTTAAAGCATAATTTTGAATAAGCGAAAATCAAGTAACCCGAACTTTATGGTATAATAATGGTTTTAACATTGGTTCCTGCTAATTATTCTTTCTTACATACAAGTGAAACACAGTGTTATTAATGTTTTGAAAAAAAACTTAATTAGTCCATTATATATATCAAAGAATGTCAGCACAAAAAACAAAATCGTTATTTTGATCTTGTATTCTAACATTTTTATCTAACTTCGTTCTGACATCTTTATTCATCTGTCCATTATCTACAGAGTTAAAAATGAGCATCTAAAAATAATGAAAAAAGTACTTCTTTTAGCCTTTATTTTCTGCTACTAGCTTTTCTATAACAGCCTACCGAACTCGTTCAAGATTAATAATATTAGTATTGACTTTTTTTTATATTGTCAATACCACTCCCAAAATATCTCATAGTATATTTTGAAAGCATAAACTCAGTTTCATTAATTAGTTTTAAAATAATTCCATTAAAACAATAGTATCCATACAAGCCATATTTTATTATTAGTTATTTTATTATTTATATTTATTTTATATTATTTTACTATTCTGTATCAATGAATTTCTGGCAAGTATTTCACCTAAAAGATTCTGAGGATAAAAGGAAATTTTCCAGAACCGTGAGTAATTTTTGTGACCATTTCTCACTCAACAAGGAGCGTTTACGTAATTATTTCAGTGTCTCTTACACTTTTTTGCTACTTATTCTAAAATATTAATGAATAAAAGTCTATTTTAATCTACACCGATGTGACTTATACTTATCTCTAGTATTCCATAAATAAAAAACTTTTATTGCATCTCTTTCGGATGTATCATTTATTATAATTTATTATCAAATATTAATACATAACTTATAAAAAAAATGGAACGGATTTAGTTATTTCATTTCAAAACAATTTATATTTATTTAAACGGGACGTTCAAATCTATTTCCATCTTCATAAATTGAATGCCAACTCGTATCTGTCTCTTAAATCAATTTTCATATTTTTCTAATGCAAAACATTTGAAAATTCGTAGAAGCATTTTTCATGCGCTATCTCCTTACAAAACATTTCCTTTTTACATCCGATAATACGACATAAAGCATGAAATATCACCACGCATTTAATTGACTGGAAAAAACATACGGCACTTTGTTACGCTGCCTACACCACGTCATAAAGAGCTAATCGATATGTATAACCATAAGTCAAAATGAATTAATAGGATTATTTGAAATTTAAATTTTGCAGTGTGTCTGTTGCTTTTATAAATAATTATAGAAGAATATGATTTGTTTGTCATTGTCTGCACGTATGAAGTATACAAATACTCGTTAATTAATAATTTAAAAGTTGCTGCTTAAGTTTAATTCCAATTTAGAATTATTCAGTAACTCATGAAATTCTACACAAATATTGGCACATTCACATTCGAATGTGTAAACATACGAGTGCGTTTCTGTAAACGTGCACCAATTACTGTTATTATTTGTAATTTGAGAATTGAAGCGTTTTCGTTATCTGTGTAAATAATTTTACAAGAGTGCGCTTGTTTATTTGGAAACACTTGAACATAATTGATACTTTAGAAAGAAATACGTTATTTAGTTGCAATTGTTAATTTATAAACAAGACATAAATCATACACGAATATAGAAAATGCAAAGGCTATAAATGTAAAATAATTATTATAATACATTGTATTTTAAAAGTCGTAGTAGCTGTAATACTTAAATATATAAGGCTGTGATTGTTTTTTCTGTATGTTACACATGTAATTTAAAAGCCTCTGGATGAAAACTATTGCATTATTTCAGTTACAATATTGAATTTATTTGATAGTCGTGAAATCATACTTTAAAAGTGCAAAAGCTGTGCACTTACTATACATTGTATTTTAATACTATAAATGTGTAATATATATTGTTATTTTTTTTTGGTTTAAGAGTTGTACTATTACTTTAGCATTACTAATTTTGCGAAATCGTGGTTGTTTTGTTTTTTTTACTCCCTTAGTTTATAAGTACATGACATTTTAATAATAATACTTTAAGAAATACTGAATTACTTTAATTGTAATTAATGATTTGTCAGTGAGACAAGTAATTTAACACAATAGTAAAAAATTTCAGAGCAATTTAGTGTAAATTCGTAATGTAGAAAGTAATAATTATTAAAATAACCTATAAAATGTTGCTAAGTATTACTAATTGCATTTCTAAAGCAAATCGTTTGAAAAGCATTTGTAATAATTTTTATAAACTATTTTATAATTCGATAATATATAACATAGCATGTAATGCCGCGCATTAAATTATCTGGAAATTGGAAAAAATACATTACTTTAAAACGCTGTCTATATCACGTGATAAAGTCCCAGTCGTTATCTATAACCCTGTGCAAAAATAAATTAATGGGGTTAATCGGTGCGTAAAAATCGTAATATTTCTGTTACTTACAATACAAGTGTGTGCTTGTTTGTTAATATGTTTCATATTTTCCGAACACTTGAATTTAACTGATATTTTCAAAAGTAATAAAACAATTTCTATAACAATTTAAGTGAGACTCGAAATCCTGTGCGAATGTAGATAGGTTATTAGCAATATTTATAATGATCTTTCAGGGTCCGTAAGCTTTAAGGAGTTTCAAGCACTTTTCAAAAGAATTTATGTAATGTAATATCTGTCTTATTTAATGAAGATAAATTCTATCTTCCGACATAGCGACCAGTATTTTATGTGATTGCTGGTACTAAAACACATAAAACCCTAAATCTGTTTGATGATTAAGAATTGGCGCTTTGATGCTTCTTGGTATTTCTGTACATAAATAATTAAAATGTACAATAGAGTGCTTGTTTGCCTATACCTTTCACACAAACATTTTATCTTAATTGATAGCTTAGAAAGTAATAAATTACTTCAGTGTCAATTTATTTAATTGGAGCTTCACATTCAACATGGAACAAAGCATCTTCAACGACAAATAACCAAAACACTGAGCTGTAAATGTGTAATTAGATATCGTTTACCTGTGAAAGTGCCTTTTAACTTCTGAATATATTCATATTATAAATCAACAAGAGACTGCTTGTTTCCCTATGTCATTCGTAAAAGTAGATTAGAAACACTTCGACTTATCCTAACAGCACACAATGTCTAAAGAAGTTTTTTAAAAACTTTAAATAAGTGCATCCATATTTTTAACGAGTTTACAACATTGCGCAAAACTAGGAACGCTGAACCTTTTAAAACTTGTGCATTAATTTAGTTTCAGTTTCTTCGCGACTCATTACTAGTCATTGGAGTCATCTTTTTTATCAACTCTATTAGCTGCGTGGAAATTTTCTATCTCACACTTCTTTCTTTCTTTGCATAAGCAGTACACGTAATGGAAATACTTATAAAAAATTATTCGACAGAACAACTTATTTATTATTGTAGGATTTTCAATCAAAGCATTGTGTAGAATTATAAAACTCCAGAGATAAGTGCGGGAGATGGTAACCGAAAATTATTGTAAATGGAGATTGAGGAAAATACCCATACCGCTATCGTAGTCGAGTTAAATCTGGCACCAAAGTAGGAATGTTATGACCATTTGCTAATTATTTGTAACAATGTCGAAAGTAATAATTATATTTTAGAAAACCTTAAAATCGTTACCAATAATTTCACATAAGTTTTTACTATTTAAATGTATGCATATATTGGCTACTTCTAGCCTTTATTTGGGACCATGTGAATAACATTAAATGTACCGTAAAATGGGGTGAATAGGAACAGCGGAGTGAATAGTAACGAAACTTCTCGGTCATACAGATAAATTCATTACAAATATATGTGATGATATTTTTAGTTTTCAATTTTTTTAAAGGAAGGTAATAACATAAGGAATTGGGAAATTCAGTTTTAACATGTTGGCACCACTACTGGGCTATATAAAAAAAATCAAGAGGATCATCAAAAACCTCATTTTTTCAACGTCTTCAAAACTTTGCATGTAACTACAGTATTTTTTGTATTCTAAACCTAATAGAGGGGATTTTTAATTAATGATACACCTGTAAACGATATGCTGTATTAAATTCTACTTATTTGTAAACTACATAATGAAAAAATAAAAAATGGCTTGTAACATCAGAGGTTTAAGATTTACGGGGTGAATCGGAACACTTTTTTTCTCATGGTTTATTTTTCTATACAGTAATAGTTTCACGTAATATATGAAAACATATATATGAATATATATTGCAACAATATTTTGTTTGTTTTAATTACTTGAAGAATTTAAAGGTGCCAAGAAATTACTTGGTTAAACAAAAATGTCAACGTCTAATCCAACAGACATGGAACACACAATAAAAGAATTTAAAAATAGCAAATTTGTTATAAAAACAGCACAGAATTATGCTCTGGCATCAGTATGAATCCGAAGATTCTGTATCCAGAAGACACGTTCCAGGCCTCTCATGAGTTACAACACATGCAATAGAGTGGTTTATAGCTCTTTCTTCCCGAAGGAGAAGACTCACTACTGTGCCGCAACTCATTGCAGACCACTTTGCTGCATCAGGGAGAAGAACCTCCGCTACAACGGTGCGAAGACGTCTTCACAATGCAGGTCTCTATGCAAAGCAACCAGTTGTGTGTGTCCTCCTCAACACGCGATAGAGAAGGGCCCGCTTATGTTGGGCAAGAGAACATGTTTCCTGGACCAGACAACTGTGGGCTTCTGTACTCTTTGCAGACGATTTCAGATTCACACTGGAAAGCAATTCAGGACTTCTGATCTGGAGAGAACAATGCACTCGATACCATCAATCAAACAGTGTCGAAACACACAGGAATCATGGTTTGGGCAAGGATCTCACTCGGAGGCCACACTGACCTGCATGTGTTCTATGACGTAACTCTGACTGGTGCGATATATCGTGATGATATTCTTGATTGAAATGTATGCTCATATGCCGGTGCTATTGGCAATGGTTTCATTCTAATGGATGATAATGCGAGACCACACCGAGCTGTGGTTGTCAAGAATTATCTTGAGGATCACGGTTTGGAGAGAATGGAATGGCCGGTACACTCTACAGACTTGAACCCGATAGAACACTTTGGGACTATCTTGGAAGACAGGTTGCGGCTTTAAGTTCTCCTCCATGATCATTAAATGAATGGATCAAGGCTCACTCCCTGTCTCGTCAGCGCTACCTATTTCGGTATCCGACAATTTAATTGAAAGCATGAAAAGTCGATGCCGCCAATACGTACAAGTCCGGGGTGGACATATTCCGTATTAGAACCAGTTTTTTAATGTTTCTATCACATTTTACTGCTTAATAATGCAATGTACTGATCTCTCCAAGAATGGAATTTTCCACCATGAGTGCTTTTTTCTTGTAATTTCATTTATCCGTTTTACTTTAGTAAATTTCTATGCCGCATTTAATAAATAACAGTTTAGCGCACATTTCCTCCATATTTCTATATTCTATATATCTATATTCATTCATTTGCAAATTAGATGCAAAAAACCGGTTGAACATTAACTTTTGGAGGCCAGTGTATGTTGCTTTTATATTTATAAATGTAAATCCTTCAAACAAACTAAAAATAGGCGTCTCATAACTCTTGACATCGTACACCGAATGAGATATGAGAATAATTTCCAGAAAATTGTGTAACGGTTCATTTTCTAAGAGGGATATTTGTGACATACAAAGTTACTGTGAGTTTTAACATAATATATACAAGTAGTTTCAAAAAGGCCTCTATAAAATTAAATAAGAAAGAAACGTCAACGGTCATTAAAGTTATTCTTGCTGGGATATAAGATGAGAAAGTAGGAATTTCTCTATAAATTCTTTATAGTTTAAGTCTCATATATTTTGAACATGTCTAAATTGCCTCAAACTCTAATGTTACGCTAAATAACCGTTTAAATATTGAACTCATAAGCAATCAAAAACCAACACCGTTTACTTGCTACTGAATTTTAAAATGTTTAGTCTATTTTCGAGAACAATGTTTATAAAAACTATTTGTCATTCATCCTAAAATATGTTATTCTTACTTTTTAATTGCGAAATACGAAATTGTTTAAATTTTTATTACAGTTAATTTAAAAACATTTTTAATTTAAAACATATTAATAACCTAAAGAGGAGATATCTTACTAGGAAAATATTTAGAAGTGTTGCTAACAATTGCAAACAATCGATTCACAGAAAAGTGTTTTGTTTCATGTTCATACTCATAAGTTATTTGGATTTGAAAATTTATGTAGCACTACACTTTCATATATGCACGGAAAATTTTCGTGGTATTTGCGTATTTGTAAGGTACGGTTTGAAATATTGTAAATGAATTAAAATTTACTGAAAAAAGTTGATTTAGCAAAATGAACATACCCAATGAAAACAAGCGTGTCGCTAGATCAGAGTTATCAACAGCACTTTACCGAAGTTGTGAATGTCTTAAGCGCTTCATCTATATAGTGACACTTGTAAAACACCTGTTTAATTGACTACTGAAATAGAGGAGCAAAACACTGTGAATGGACAAGTGTTTATAGTTAATTAAAGTAATCCCTGAGCGAAACATCATAATAATAATTGTCGTATTTGTGACATTTTAGCGTAGGTAAATTTATGAGATGTTCTCAATCAGTAGTGTTTATTGCGTAAACTCGTAATGATGTTAGTCAAAAGTAATTTATCCACACTATTGCAAATCATATGCTACATATAGTCAAACGCGTCAATAACACTTATTTATTCATGCCACTCTAATGATATATTACATTGAAATCTCTCACATACATGGACGTCAGACTAACAGTTTTAGAGTTGAGTATTACTTAGAATTTGAAACTGAAGTCTTATTTAACAATTCGATATACAAACCTTTATAGGTCTTTTGTTGCACGAAAAAGATTTTTGGAAACATTCCTTATGTTCATGCATCATCCAAAGAATTTTTTTGAAAGTATACAGAAATTTCTGCGTATTTTTCCTATAGTACCTTCTCATTTATCATACTTAACTTTAAAACATAGATAAATAAAAATCGACAAAACTTTTTTAACGAATTATTTCTATTTTTTTCCACATGTAAGCTACTAAAAAAGGAAATATTAAGAGATTTTTAAATTCACGTTTAAAAATACTTTTATATGTCTCTAAGGTAACCCTATGCGACGCATTTTTATTCTGAATTTTGTAAGAAGTAAGAAAAGATCTCCACATACTTCAAACTACTTCCAAGAAACAAAAGATGTGAAACAATTCTTATGATAAAAAAGTTTCCACTTCATTCGAATAAAAATACATTATCTTGCATACATTTATAATTCTGCTTGAGCATACATTTATTTGTTCTTATAACACTAAAAAGATGCTGGAAATTTTAATCGTCATCATTTATTAGATAACATTTGGTTTTTTTCGATTCATTGAAATATTATAAAATAATGATATTAGTGTATAATGAAGTTGGAAATTGAACGTCAAAGGTGGTAAATCAGGGGCGTTCTTACTATAAGTAATTTTATAAATATTCAGATTTTGATGCAATAGCTGTTAAACTCGTATGCAAAATTGCATTAATTAAAAATTTGATACGATTCTATACCTTAAATTCAGTATTACGAAACAAAATCGACTCCATCTTAATTAGTACATAATCAACATGGAAAATCTAGAATCATTACCTAATATGAAGTATATATGTATGAATATATTGCATATGATATGAATTAGTGAAATGAAGAAAGCTTTTATTAATATCTTTTTAAATGCAGATCCGATTTTCAGAAAATTGGAAATTACTTGACGAAATTTGGCGATTATATAGATTAAATTTCAAACCTTTCGGTTCTGTGCTTTTGCACTGTTTTATGCGGACAGAATGACATACTAGATGATGATTATAAGTACAGCTTATTTACATACATACGACATTCCAGAATAGACCATAATGTAATGGAATACTTTTTAGTGGCTGTGTAAATAAACTAAAACGTTACGTGCTTTACATTCAATAATGTACATGGCATAGTAAATCACAATAACATAAATCAATTTGAGAGCAATCCAACTACATTAACGCAAGTTACAGTACGGACAGACAAACGGACGGACAAATCGAATTCTTAAACGCTTTCAATTATGTGGTAAAGTGAAAAGCCTAATAGGTTGAAATTTGACTGCATATGACCGTGTCGTTTGTACGTCTCTGAAAAGAAATTATTGTTGTGATATGTTCATGTGATGTAATAGGTTTCATTTTCAAATTTCTAAATTATTTTTTTTTGAAATAGTACTTACTTACTTCGGATTTTTCGCAGTTAATCTTGCATTAATGAATCAAAGTTTCTTCCAGGTCAGCAACACCAAGAATTTTTTATTCAGTATTTCTGTGTCCTTTTAATAATTAGTATTAGCTTAAGAAATAGTTTAACTTAGAAAATAACATAACTACTTTTGTCCTAAAGTAAGAAAAAAACATGCATTGCATAATTTTATTACACGAACAACAACTAGTCCATGTCAAACAGGAAATACGATGCAATGCATGTGATATATTGCAATGTGCTGAAACGTGTTTAAAAAGGTTCCCCAAATTGTATCTTTGTTCTCTGGACTGCTTTCTAAAAGCGTGCACTGTAAAAAAATAAAAAAAAAATCTGTAAAGTTGCTAACAATTTTCTAGTAGATTTGTTTTCCAAGAACTTTTCATATAACGATAACAGCAAAATTTCATGTAACCGAGGAAGGTTACAGGAGTTTTTGCTCTTACCGTTACATGAAACATTCTTGGAATAACTACTAGAAAAATCTTAATAATTATACATATTTTTTTACAATGTAGACTTAAAGTGATGTGATATGATTTAAACACAATTTTTTTTCATTATAATTATGCTTTTACATCTAGTAACATTTGACATTTATCCTAATAGATGAATAAAAAATCAACAATGTGTTTTTACTATTACAAAACAAAGCTAACACATCTTTTTTTTCTTTTTTTTTTTAGGTAAGTTCAATTCTCTTGATTATTTCTACTTAAGCTGCTTAAAAAGCATTTTTAATGAAAGGTATGTTTTATCTTTTTACTCTTTTAAAGTACCATTCTTTTGTAGTATTTGAAAAAATAAATTATGATTCTTTGGTACTTTTACAACACAGCATTTTTGTCTGTTATTATTCTCAGTATTTTAATTATTATAATTATTATCATCATCATCTTCATCGTCAATTTATTCAAATGAATCATGATTATCTTGTTTACTTACATTAAATACATGAGCATTTAAATAACTTTGAAGACGATGATAATTTGAACAATTAAAATATTTTATTTTACTATTCCTTTTAATTTCTTCATTTCGGAAGCACAAAACAAATGACTGCATTTTTGTACAGGATTTGTATAAGTTTTTAGGATTTTCATAATTTTTTGGGCGTTTGAAATAGACATGTAGAATATTATTCTTAAATCGTAACAACACTTATATTAAAGTGCTTTAAAATAAATTCTCTATTATTGTCACAGGTTTATTTTATTTTTTATTATAATTCAACTTTGTCACTCGAAATATAATGTTGTATATTATTTAATTGGTAATAACGTTTATTAAGAAAGTTCCTTAAAAATATTCTTATTGGTGTAATATTGGAAACTTTGTCCATACTGTATGGGACGTAATTTTGCCATTTTTGTATGCAACGTTGCTTTGTTTAGACATATTTAGTAACTGTCTTTACTTTTGAATTATAAATCTATGTTGAATTATTAAACCACCTAACTTTTCAAATTTCCTATTTATGTTATTCAACTAGCATTTAGACAGTCGTGTTATAATTTATAATACGCTTATGCAAACGCCGCGTTTTAATTAGGTACTTACAATTAAGCATAAGAACGTAAGAATAACATTATTAATTTTTTTTATTCTGTAAAACACTTATTTTTTCCATTCGAATCGGATAAACTTATCTCTATATTTATTTCTCTATTGTGTATCTTTACTTCAAATTTCTCGCTTTATGGATCTCTCTATTTCCATCTCTACTACAAATTGCTTAATTTTTTATCTCTTAAACATTATCTAATTGTCTAAAATTTATCTGCCGTTTCATAAATTTATATTGTTTGAAACTGAATTTGCCTCATCAATATAAGCATAAATAATGATAATTTATTTCTGTTTTTAGTTGATGAAGTAAGAATTTGGGAAGAGGCCGCGCTTTCTCATAAAACATTTTAACAACTTTTGAATCTTTTTTTCCAACATTGTGTGATATTTTTTTCCATTTTTACTGCGTATTTTGATGTCTTTGATCACATTTTAATTCACTTAACAAAAAAAATCCACAGCGTCGTATTACACTGTCAACCAAACAAATCTGTAAAATTACTAAAATTTTTCTAGTAAATATGTATTCCAAGAACTTTTCATATAACGATAACAGCAAATTTGAAGTAACCGAGGAAGGTTACATGAGTTTTCTGTTAGCGTTACATGAAAAGTTCTTTAAATACAAATCTACTTTAAAGTTCTTTAAATTTTTTAAATACAAAATCTTAGCAACTCTACGGTTTTTCTTTTCACAGTGTAAAGCAAATACATCTTCAGCTGTATAATATTTTTTAAATATAAAATTTTTGTGTTTCGTTTTCTTTAAAAAAGCAGCATCACACAATTTGCATTCATTTTTATTCTTATTTTGTTAACATTATTTTTAATTATTACATATTTATGATGATTTATAACGAATCAATTTGGATTAATTATTTATGAATGGGCATAAGACCTCAACAAATATTTAACTATAAGTCGTTAAAAACTACATATTCCTGTTCCAGATTGACTCTATTTATATAAACATGAATAAAGACTGTTTGTATGATGCTTATTGATAAAGTAAAATACTTTGAAAATGTAGTATTTTAGTTAATAATATTTTTATTACATTCAAATGTTCCTTTCAACATTATAAAATGTATTATTTTCACATTTTTTCAGGCGTATTTCATTACACTCAGTCACATTTTCACTTTCTTGAAAGCAAATAACAATGTACGAATATGCTGAATAACAGACAAGAATGCAATTTTTTAATTATATATGAATATACATAAGAATGTCACAAATGTATAACTAACATTTAAATTCATAAAATTTGTATTTTGCTCTAACAAAATTATTTTACTCGTGTAAACAGGAATAAATGGTAGTTTATTTTCTCTTTTGTTGGTAATAACGGTGACATATTAAGGCAATGGTTCTATTTAGAGCATTCTAAGAACTTTCAAATCATTTCTATAATACTGTATAAGGATTCTATAGACAGTTTTTTGCAATATTTTAGATTATGCAACAACATTTCGAACCTCCGGCACGCATTGTACACTCATTAGAGACATATATATTCAGATGTTTAATGTTGTCCAGTGTGTTTGAAAAGATGTATTCACTTATTTCGAATCTTATTTTAGAAAATTTTAAAACAGTTTCACTCTTTTCACTCAATGATTTACGTTTATTGGAAATCATTATTTTCATTTCATGTTTGACGTATTTATATGCTTTCAAATGCTGTTTATTCATTTTATTAAATATTCTTATCGGAGTCTTTTTTTGCACAAAAATTTATATTATATCATATTTCGCTTTTCTCGACAATAAATACCGCAATGCGAAAATCTATACTACAATGTACAATACTCATGTAACATTACTCCATAAAGATGGTGGAAGCTGCCACTCCATTTTATGTAGCATTTTTTTACATATAAAATCGTATAATTTTTGCATATATCACTGGTGTAACATCGCAATGATACACCGGTTGTATCGATTAAAGTACTCTATAAAAATTGAGGTAGCAAGGTAGAGTAAATATATGGAGTAACGTTAAACAAGTGTTTTACAGTATAATATTCAATAACTCATGTTACATTGATTACCAATGCATAAAAATACTAAACTTAAAAGTGTATACGTAACATTTTCATGTCGCACATTGTTGCTCTATCGTTAACAGTCTGTAGTAGGAAAGGGTGTTGTTCGTAAAGGCATGTCAGATATAGTTGGAAAAGGGCGGTGTACAACTGAAGTTCTTCTAATTTGGAACATATTTGAACATGATTCTCAGCAATCAACGGTTGCATCGCTTTTTTGTATTTGACGGTAAATGGTTCGTTCGCTAATGATACGGCAAAGCAGACATTTCTAACTGTGAGTAAACGTGAGACAAAATTTAGCATGCGCTTGCTAATCATTTTTACTTACATACATTGTTTAAATCAATAAAAAATCATGTTTTTTAATTGCTAATTCACCACATGCACAGAAATGTGAATAAATACAATTTTTATTCCTTCTCATCGGTAATTAAACTCTCATCGGCAATTAAAGTACTAAAAAGGCAGTTTGTCCTTCGAATAGAATAAATTACTTTTTTTGTCGATATGATAGATTTATATTAAATAAAAATAACTCAAAGTAAGATCATTATCATAACATGCAAATATTTAAAATCCACAGCTTGCCTTGATTTTATATTAGCTGTCTATGAATTAATTTGTTATTATATAAACTCTTATAAATTTAAACAGTTCTCAGAATATAATTTTCGTTTTACTTTTTCTACGAAGAAAATATGAAACAAATCAAATAACATGGAAATATTTCTCCGGATGTCAGAAAATTTTTCACCGATCATTAATCACCAACAGATGACAAGTGTTCTATTAACCAGTAATTTTCCACCTCTGTTTTATGAGATACTAGCAATTTTCGAATAATTTAGATAAAATTATATCTTTATTTCGCAGTTTTTTAGGCGTAAGTTTAAATTATCTAATTATGTTTTGAACTATAAATGCTTTTGTGCACTCACAAAACCACAAAACTTTACATGCTTAATGTTGTTACTATATTATTCAAAGCATTTGAAAAGACGTATTTTGTTGATTCATTTCTTTCGAAAACCTTGTTTAAAAACCAGCTGCACTCTATTCACATTTAAATGTTGTCTGTATTGGCATTTGCATTTTCCCTTTTCTACTTCGTAAGTCATCTTTTATTGATTCTGTCACTGAAACGTTTTATGCTAATCTTGCAAATCCTTACAATGCTTCATAATAAGCGCAATGCTTTTTGTTAAAAAGGAATTTTACATACCGAACACAATGAAATTCTCATAATGTGTTTAAAGAAGCTGATTTCAAATAAGACATTTAAAGAAATGGTGTTTTTGTTCAAATACAATCAATCGAAAATAAAACATGGTTTTGCCGATGCAAAGCATTTTCCTTCGGATGAAAATTGTAAAGATGTTGATATTTTTATGAAATATATTTTCGTAAAAAATGCTCTTATCGCACTTTATGCAGTACTTTTACAAAACGTATACAATATCTTTTATTTTAGCTGAAAAAAATATCCATTCACAGCTATTTTACAGCCTTTGAGTATTCTTGTGCCCATGCTTTTCAAGGAATTTAGCAAAATTAATTAGTAGAGTATGTTGTTATCAATAACAAATTATTTTGGAATTATTATTTTCAATAATTCCAAAAACTACCAATTTTTGAATATACAATATTCTGACTCTATACGATAAAATATTTTCTGCTTTAGCTAATACATGGAAAGTTATTTTATTTGTTTCACAGTTTTGTTAATGATGATTTAAAGTTACTAGCAATGGTACTAATTAAATGTAAATCAATTCAAAATCGCAATCTTCTATTTACATTATGCATACAGCTTGACATACTTCATTTTTAGCAGCTTAACATGAATTTATATTAGCTGGCTATATATAAATTTGTCATTATATAAATTGTTATAAATTTAACCAATTCTTAGAATATAATTTTTGTTTTACTACTAAGAAAATATAAAACAAATCAAATATTATCGAAAGAGTTCTGCGAAAGCCAAAAAATTTGTCGAGGATCACTACTGATCAACAGATGATCCAAGTGTTCCACGACCAGTGATTTCCCTGCTATGCTTTAAGACATACTGGCAATTTTCGAATAATTTATATAAAATTATATCTTTTTTTCACAGTTTTTCGGGCGCAAGTTTAAATTTTCTAATTATATTATGAACTTCTTGACTATAAATACATTTTTGCATTCACAAAAGCCACATAATTTTCTTGCTTAATGTAGCTAATGTAATATTCACAGCAATTGAAAAAATATTTTTGTTGTTTCATTTCTTTTGAAAACCTTGTTTGAAAACCATTTTCGTCCTATTCACATTTAAATGTCGTGTGTATCGGCATTTACATTTTCCCTTTTCTACTTCGTAAGTCATCTTTTATTGATTCTGTCAATGAAACGTTTTATGTTAATCTTGCAAATCTTTACAATGCTTGATAATAAGCGCAATACCTTTTGTTAAAAAGGAATTTTACATACAGAACACAATAAAATTCCTATGTGTTTAAAGATTTGAAATGATGGCTGATTTGAAATTAGACATTTTAAGAAATGATGTTTTTGTTCGACTACAATCTATCGATTTTTTTTTTTTTTACAATGTAAAGCATTTTACATACAGAACACAATGAAATGCCTATAATGTGTTTAAAGACGCTGATTTCATATAAAACATTTTAAGAAATAAGGTTTTTGTTCGAAAACAATCTATCGAAAATAAAACATGTTTTTGCCGATGTAAAGCATTATCCTTCAGAGGAAAATTATAACGATGTTGATATTTTTTATGATTTATATTTTTTTTTAATAAATGCTCTTGTTGCTCTTTATACAGGGTTTTTACAAATTATGTAAAAAGTCTTTTATTTTGACTGAAAAAAAAATATCCATTCAATACAGCCATTTTAAAGCCTTCCCGACGCTTTTTGGGGAATTTTAACAAAATTAATTAGTAGAGTCTCTTATTACTTTCAATAATTTCAAAAGGTTCAAGTTTTAGGAATACACAGTATTCTGATTGTATACGATAAAATATTTGGAGCTTTAACTAATACATGGAAATTATCTTATATACCTCATAGTTTTATTAATAATGATTTAAATTTACTACTAATGGTACTAATTAAATATAATTCAATTCAAAACATACAAAAATCTTCTGTTTACATTAAGCATACATATTGAAATACTTCCTTTTTCACAGCTTACCGTGATTTAGCTGGCTAAATAAGTTATTTATTATTATATAAACTATTATAAATTTAAACAATTCTTAGAATATATTTTTTTTTTACTTTTACTATTAAGAAAATGTAAAACAAATCAAATATTATTTAAATATTTCTGCGGACGGCACAAAATGTGTCGCGGATGATAACTGACCCACAGATGATCCAAGTTTTTCACGAAGCAGTGTTTTGCCACCTCTTGATTAAAACATACCAGCAATTTTCGAATAATTTTTATAAAATTATATCTTTTTTCACAGTTTTCCAGACCCAAGTTTAAATTATCTAATTATATTTTGAACCTCTTGACTATAAATACCTTTGTGCACTCACAAAAGCCACATAACTTTACTTGCTTAATGTTGTTACTATAATATTCAAAGCGTTTGAAAATGTGTTTTTTGTTGTTTCATTTCTTTTGAAAAACTTGTTTGAAAACCACCTTCGTCTTATTCACATTTAAATGTCGTCTATATTGGCATTTGCATTTTCCCTTTTCTACTTCGAAAGTCATCTTTTATTGATTCTGTCAATGAAACGTTTTATGTTAATCTTGCATATTTTTACAATGCTTCATAATAAGCACAATATTTTTTGTTAAAAAGGGATTTTACATACAAAACACAATAAAATTCCTGAAATGTGTTTAAACATGGTGATTTCAAGTAAGACATTTTTAAAAATGGTGTTTTTGTTTGAATAGAATCTCTTGAAAGTAAAACATGTTTTTGCCAATGTAAAACATTTTCTTTCAAATGAAAATTGAAACGATGTTGATATTTTTTATGAAATATATTTTTGTGAACAAATGCTCTTGTCGCTCTATATTCAAGAGTTTTACATATTGTATAAAATGTGCTTTATTTCCTCTGAAAAACATATCTATTCAACTCAGCCATTTTAAATATTTCAAGTGTTCTGGCTTCCATGCTTTTCGGAGACCTTTAAATAATTAATTATTAGAGTCAATTATTATTCTTAATAATTTGAAAAACGTTCAGTGTCATGAATGTACAGTATTTTGATTCTATAAGATAAAATATTTTGAGCTTCAGCTAATAAATCGAAAGTTACTTTAATTATCTCATATTTTTGTTAATAATGAGTAAAAGTTACTAGTAATACTACCAATTACATGTAATTTAATTCAAATCATACCACAATGTTCTATTTTCATTATGCATACAGATTGACATCATTTTTTCCATTTTCGTTCATTATTATTTACCTGGATTTGTAGAATATATGTTTTTAATTAAAATAAAAATTCACGATAACCAATTTTATTATATTGTTATATTGTTTAATATATTTTTATTTTTACATAATTATGTTGTATATATTATATATCGTTGTAATATGCATTTTTTCTAATTTGAAAAAAAAGCTCCCGATAATCGTATTTGATAAATTATGACGTCTGATTGAGTGAATGTCGCGGCCCGCATGAAATACCCAAAGCTGGTGTTCATTTTGTTATCTTTTGAGATCATGACAACTGCAATATTATACTTTTCTATGAAAAGACAGTAAAAATAACTTTACATCTGTTTTATTAATACCATAAGGTTTTTATAACAATAAACATTGTTACAACACATACATATATATGTGCGGAAGTAAATATGCTTTGTATTAAAAAATGATTTTAAATATAAGATGAGCAATTATCAACAAATTTTAAAATGCCTAAATATTAACATTTGTCATTTGACATTAATTTTTCAAACAATGTTGATTGAATTTCGGAAAGTGTGTTATGCTATTTCTGTATTTTTTTTATTTTTTTATTTTATTCTGGTATTATTGTAGGATTTTCAAAAATACATGATATAAAAAATGAGGTATTACTGCACGTGTAGATAAGCAATACTCACCATAGAAAAAGTGGAAGCAACCAGGTATGCACTTAGCAGATGGGGGATCAATGCAAGAACATTTGCGAGGTCCTTGTCTACCAGGCTCGTTTTTCCAAAACTTATTTTCATAATAAAATCATATTCTCACTAAAGGAAAAAAAATATGACGTAACTCTGTGTGGGTAGGAAAAGCGACATTCGCAGAATAAAAAATTAAACTCAAGTATACAATAAAATCTGCATCATTATAGTAAAATAGCTTTTACAGAAATGTTCTAGAACATTGCGGAAAATAATGTAATAATAATTGTCATTCATTTAAAATTATCAACAGCAACGGCTTCAATATTTGATAACAAAGCTTTAAAATTTAATGTTAAATAATGATTCAAAATTGTATCACATGAGTACACATCAGTACTATTTCAATACCTCCCTCAATAGTTTAATTTGATCAATTGAGCATAGTGGCGATACCATAGTAGTCAGTAAGATTTTATTCATGAAGAATACTGTACTTACTGCTCTGTATGGTATTTGGCTTTGCGCACAAGTACTAACAAAGCAAACTACTGCCATAACTGGAAAGATGTGGTGCCCGAGAACACACTATACAGATTTTCTTAATGTTGAAAACAGTGTGTTGTGTTGTTGGAATGTGCGTTAACAGCAATATTTTCTGAGAAAAAAGTTTTTTTTTTTCAAAACCTGAGAGTTTTTTTCATTTTTTTTATATTAATATAAATTTCTAAACAAGGCATTTGTAGAATTGCATTCTAATATTTAAAAATGGGTGCTTTATTGTATTAAGAAATAAATGTGGTCTCTGAAACCACACGTTGCAAGTGAAACACATAATTATTTGCAAGTGAAACACAACGACTAGTTCCATACCATAGTTTATTTGTGTGAACTTTTTACGTGTACGGACTTTTACGCTTTATGTTTAATGTTATTGTCATTTTCTATTTCCCTTATACGAAGTACAATCTAGTGATTCTGTCAAAGTTATGTTCTCTGTTCATCTTAATTTTTTTATAAAGCGTCATAATAATCACTAGCATTTCGTGAAGAAAGATTTTTACATACTTATCGCTATGATATCGATTTAATATCCTGAAGACGTTGATTAGGAATATTAACCTGCTTTCGTTAATACTTTACTTATTGAATTACGGGTGAAATATTGTATATCAGTATTTACATCTGTTCGTTTTTTTTATATTATTTTTTCCAAAGTATAATTTTTGTGATATTTCTACAATTATTTGCAAGTGAAACACAACGACTAGTTCCATACCATAGTTTATTTGTATGAACTTTTTACGCGTACGGACTTTTACGCTTTATGTTTAGTGTTATTGTCATTTTCTATTTCCCTTATACGAAGTATAATCTAGTGATTCTGTCAAAATTATGTTCTCTGTTCATCTTATTTTTTTTATAAAGCGTCATAATAATCACTAGTATTTCGTGAAGAAAGAATTTTACATACTTATCGCTATGATATCGATTTAATGTCTTGGAGACGTTGATTTTTAATTAGAAATATTAACTTATTTTCGTTTAAATGTAATCCTGATTAACAAAATGTAAAATTTGATACAAAATACTGTCTTCAAAACGTAACTTAAATGTACATTGTGATATAATTTTTTTAACCTTCATACCCTGAATGGATCTAATCGACCCATAGCTATAATTTGTTTTATACGATTCGTACCAGAACTTTTTTCATAAAGAAAGTTAAATAATGGATTCAGAGAAACAAGTCAATTAAATTATATTAAAATGTTTTAAATAACAATTCTGGTGTGAAATGTTTTTATCAAGATTGAGTAAAATTTGAACAGGGTAGGAAGGTTACCCCCCCCCCCCCCGCTGTAACATTTTATTCAGGATTTCTGGAAATTTAATAGGAAATTATAACATTTTGCTGCATGTAAAATTGTTTTCTTGATGAATTTTGGTAAAAAAGAGAATAACGGCTGGATGTTTTATCTCAAATAAACAGAAAGTAAATGAAACATACTTGAAAAAGAAATATTGGATCTTCTTTGTATCTATCACTATTGTAAATTTTGTCATTCCCTCTATTACTTCCATATTTTGCAATGTGCTTGCATGATAAGGATCTGAAAATCTATAAAATAATTTAAATGACATTTTAAAAAAATATATCAATGAATAAATCTAATTATAATAAGCCTAATGATTTTTTTAAATAAAACATGGAAAGTGCTTGATTTTACTTACTTCCCGTCTCATACCCTAATTGTAATGAACATAGAAAATATGCATTTTACTTTGAATCATTCCGTGGATTTATTTATTCATTTTGTTCATTACTCCTTTCCTTTCTAATTATTCTGTGAAAGTTACATTTTGTTTTCACTATGATACTACTCGAAAGCTTCACTATAAGCTGGTTATTTTTTTACTCACATGCTATCAAAGTCTGGGAGCTTATGTCCCCCGCCCGTTCTGTATGTACCAATGTATGTATGTAAGTACTATGTAACGCGATAACTCATGATAAAAATATCCAATTTGCTTCAAATTTTGGATATAGGTTTATTCTGATAAGGCGCTTTCGTAATTAGTTTTGGAAGTTCATTCGATAAGTATAATGGGTGGGGAATGAAGGGATAATATCCTCCTTAATTTATGTAAATGGGTTTTTCATGCAGAATTATGAGTTATCATTCAAATTTTAGATATAGGATCATTTGGATGAGGCACCTACATGATTAGTTTAGGGAGTTAATTGGATAAGTATAAGGAGGGAGAATAACGGGTGCTAATCCGCCCCCACTTAATTTAAATAAATGGGTTTTTCATGCAAAATTATCATATTTCATTCCAATGTTACATATGGTATCATTTTGATGAGGTGCCTTCAGGATAAGTTTTGGGAGTTCATTCCATAAGTATAAAGAAGGAACGGGGGATTTATTCCCCTTTTATTGATATAAATGTTTTTTTATGCAGAATTATCAGATTTCATTCAAATTTTAGGTATAGGATCATTCGGATGAGACGCCTGCGTGATTAATTTGGCGAGTTCATTGGATAAGTATAATAGGGGGGAAGGGGGGCTAATTTCCTTTCTAAATTTAGATAAAGGGATTTTCATGCAGAATTATCAAATGTCATTCAAATTTTACGTAAAAGATCGTTTTGATAAGGCACTTCCATGATTAGTATTGAATATTCATTGCTTAAGTATAGAGGAGAAAATGGAGGATAAACCCCCATTAATTTATGAAAATGGGTTTTTCAAGCAGAATTTACCGATTTGCTTCAAATTTTGGATATAGATTCATTCTGATAAGGCACTTCTTTGGCTTATTTGCGATTCATTTCATTTAGTATCAAGGGGACTAGCCTCTTTTTTAATTTTGGATATAGGTTCATACTGAAAAGAAGCTTCTATGATTAGTTGTAAGGTTCTTTTGTTAAGTATAAGGGGCGAACGGTCGATTATCTCTCCTTAATTTAGATAGATGAATTTGTATTCAGAATTATCCAATTTGCTTAAAATTTTCGATATAGGTTCTTCTTGATAAAGTGAATCTCTAAATAGTTTTTGAGGTTTAACAGTTAAATATGAGGAAGGAATGGGGGATAACCACTCCTGAATTATATAAATGTGTATTTATGTAGAATTATTCGATTTGCTCTAAATTTTTGGATATAGATTCTTTCTTATAAGCCAAATCTTTGAATAATTTTTGGAGACTTAATTTTTAAGTGTAAAGAAAGGAACGGAGGATAATTCCTCTCGAATTGTATAAATGCAGAATTATCCGATATGCTTTAAATTTTTTATATAGGTTCTTCCTGATAAGATGAATCTGTGAATAGTTTTGGGGGATTAATAGTTAAGTATAAATGGAGGGAACGGGGGATAACCTCTTTTAAAATATATAGATGGGTTTTATGCAGACTTTTTTGATTTACTTCGAAACTTAGATATAGGTTTATTGTATGATAAGGTGTATACATGATTAATTTTGAGGATTCAATGATTAAGTATAGAGATGGAAAATTCGAGTGCTAATATTCTACTTAATTTGTTTTTCGAAGACCATTATTCCTTGAAAAAAATAGGGCTGTATTATACAAATAGTGTACATAGCTTGTCAGCTCAATGCCATCAGTTTAACTGGGCAATATTCTTTTTATTTTTGTTAAATTTCCTACTCAATAGTTTAATCTTCCTAGCCCTCATGTCGCCTAAAGGCGACATTAAAAGATACTGTTTGTCTAAATTTAAATGCTTCTAGAATTTTTAAAGTTACATATATACTTTTTTTAAAAATGTGCGCTGCAGTGTATTGACTGGTGCATCTTTGGATATGTTTTATAATAATCTTAAACTGGTTTTTGTAATGCCACATAAAATTATTCTCAGGACTGAGGAAAATAATAGTTTTTTTTCCATAAGGCATTAAAGACAATGGTTCAGAATAAAACATATTCAAAATTTATATTTTATATAAATATCGACCTCAAAAAAGAAATAATAAATCCGATGAAAAATATTTTCTTCTAAACTTAATTTCCAGCGGTTTTGACATTTCTTTTATAAAACATTTTCTGGGAACAACCGCAACTCCTGTCTTATTATATTGAAATTCTGGAAGTAACATAAAAATTCATGATTTTTACCGCTTGTAAAAGTACATTTTGAATGAACATTTTTCTAAGAACATGACTGCCAGCTGTTTTAACATGCTGTGACACAATTCGAAAAAAAAATAATTAAATGCAGTTCAGGTTAATTTTTATACGACGGATCTTTGTGGTTTTTTCCAAAATCTTCATTTTACATATATTTTTAATTGATAAACCATTTTAAGCGGACGATTTCTTGTGATAAATCTGTAAATGTGACTTCCGTTATAGCGCTTACTTCTGCTTACGTCTATTTCACACTATTTTGATAACTGCAAAGGATATACAAAATTTAATCTTTTATTCTAAATTCTAAAACAAAAACATATTTTTCTTCGTGTGAAAAATCTTGTAAATTTTTCCCCTTTTCAAAATTTTATGTTAAAAATTATATATATAATATATTGAATAAAATATTAAATATTGAATATTTACATTTTGAATTAATACAATCCTCAGAAAAAAATAACAAATTCCGACACAAAATATTTTCTTCTAAATCTAATATACAGAGGTGTTGATATTTTTCTTATAAAATACTTTTGAGGGAACAACCTTAATTCTGCTTTTGTTTTATTCAAAATTTTAGGAAGTTACACAAAAATTCTTGATTTTTACTGCTTCCAAAAGCGCGTTTTGAATGAAAAATTTTTCGAACATGATAGTCGGCTGTTTTAACATGCTACGACGCAATTAGGAAAAATATTAAATACATTCTCGGTTAAGTTTTGTATCTAAAAACTGTATAATTTTTTCCAATTTGTTTTATTTTACATTATTTAATCTTTAAACCATTTAGAAATACAATGTATTGTAATGAATCTCTAAAAGTACCTTTTGCAGCCGATTTCTGCTTAAAATCTATTTTATACTATTTTGATACTTGCATAGAACAAACGAAATTTACGCTTTTTATTCAAAATTCAAAAATATAAATACATTTTGTTTCTTATAAAAAAAAATATCAAGTTATTCTCGTTTTTAGAATTTAATCACAAAAAAATTATCATAACATATTCTTTCAAAAAACTATAGCGAAATTTAAAGAGGAAAATTAGCATTAAATAAGTCCAAAAGCAAATGTGCTAGCTTAAGCTTAGTTTCCATCTTTTAGCTTAATTAGAATCAACGTAGAATATATACGCACTTTATTTTAAATGCTATTTCCATTGACATTTGCTATTTCTTTATACCATTTCTAAAGTAAAATTTATTGATTCTGTCAAAGCTACGTTTTGTGTTCACCTTCGAGCTCTTTACAAAACTTCATAATAAGGACTACTCTTTTGTTAAGATGGAATTTTACATACTTATCACAATGAACTCTAAGTAATGTACTCAAATATACTTATTCGGAATACCGCACGGTAAAAAATGATATTTCTATTTTAATATATTGTTCAGAAATAAAATGCACATGTTGATGCAAAATATTTTCTTTTAAAGCATAATTTTCAGCGGTGTTGACATTTCTTTAAAAAATATTTTTCTGTGAACCTTTCCTGTTGGCATACTTTATTCAAAAAGTCTGGAAATTTTATTTTAAAAAAACTTTAATTTTCAATGTTATTAAAAACGGGTATTAAGTTAGTATTACTTTCAGAACACAACTCTGGGCTGTTTGTTCATACTTTGAGAATAAAATTATTTCAAATCATTTTGGGAATATTTTGTGCACATGATTTTCATGAATTTTGTCAGTGTTTTCTATATTTTCTAAAAGCTATAAAGTAGTAAAAGTAGTAAAATATTTCTTTCAATGAAGGTTTAACTATCCTATATTATATTCACTGAAGGAAAATTTGGCTATTCAAAGGTCCTGTTTTCAGTATCCATTCGTTGGTCATTCCTCAGCCCTTATTTTAAATTAGTAACTATAGTAACGAAGGGAAAAGGAAGAGAGGGCACTTGTCCTTTAAAAGCCGATTTTTCTTACACTGAGTATAATAATATGTATGATATGACAAATAGCATATATTATGGTCTATATAAATTTCGATATATTTTTACATGTTATTGTTTACCTTTTTTGTACTTCAGTGAAGTTAAATACATTTCTAAGGATAAATATTTAATTTGTTAGAGATATTCGAAGCTTAAAATACTTAAGACTTTAACTTACTTAAAAGCAATTTTCCAAAAATGCACAATTGTTCAAAAGTATCATGAAAAAAATGTATGAAGCCGGAAAATGGTGCCACAGGAGTAGCGGCATAGCCAATCAAAGTAAAGAAAAACCGGAAAACCTATCGCAAATAAAATGCCCTCAGGTTAGTCAAGATGGTCTTTAGGTTATGACATCAGTTGAAACTGATATAATCTTTTAAATTTGCATGAGTAATAAATAGTATGTTTCGAAAGAAAATGTTTACAATCATGCTAAATGATTGATATTTAGTTGAAAAAACAATAAGTTTTGAAACAAACACAAAAATGTCATTGCTATCCCGGATTATTGAAATATTTCTCCGAAAGCTTTACATAACAAACAAACCGAAAGAAAGAGGAGAGAAAAAGTGCATGTATGAGGTGCGTTGTTTACGATTTTTAATTAATATCTTAGCTACTAATTAAAACATTAAAATTCGGAGCATCAGGTGCACTAAAAGAGGCTTTGGAGTAACCTCATAAAAATTTTAATTTTTCCCTTGCGGTAAATTTCGCTAGAAATCACAAACACACAGAACTACAGACAGAACAAACTTTTCTCTTATTAATATCAATCTCTCCTTTAATTATACAATACGTAAATTGAACCTATACCATATTTTGGTTACATTTATTAGCAAGGGTTTTTAGTACGTATATTTCATTATGTTTGACCATGTAATACTCTTATTTTGGAGTGTTATGAATGTACTTAATACTAGAACCGCCATTAAGGGTCAAAATGACCCCTGCCAGATTGATAATAGTCGATACGAACCAGAATTTTTCTCATAAGATATGCTAAATGTAATCAGCAGAAAAATAGACTGATTAAATAAGTTAAATAGTTTAACTTTAAAATTCTGGTGAGAGTAACTTTTTATAAAACTTGAGTAAAATACCCGGCGGTTCTAATGTCAAAAAATAATAATTCCAAGTTCTGATTTTTTCGCAAAAAATTTTAAACAGTACAGAAAACTGTATTTAAGAAAAATCAATAAAAACTTTACCAAAAAATTTCTGCTTTGCTTGAAACTTTCAAAATATCTATAGTATATCAAGACAAACATATACTTTTACATCAACAGAAAAGTAGAAGAAAGGTGGCAACGTGACTTCATTCTTTTAGTATGCTTTTAGCTATTGAATTTCTATTTCTTGAAATATCTTGACAAAATAAAAAAGATTTACAAAAGAATAAATACTCTGCCATGAAAAAAGATACGAATATTACATTAATGCCCAGTCTATTATGTATAAGTGTACCGATGACCTACTTCATGTGAATTATCATGACTCTAAGCGTCACTGCCTGTAAATTAATCCTAAAATCATATTTTTCCTTATAAAATGAATTTCACAAATCATAAAAGAGTCGTTGTGCATTAGCAAAATTATGCTATAAATACAACATAAATAAATATATAACAATTCCATACACCCTCAGAAATGTCCTTCATTAATTGATATAACATGTTAAATAAAAATCCCACAGTAAAAAACATAATTAAGGATTAACACTATCATGGAATCCGATTGAATATCATATTTCTGGTTTATTAGCTGAATATATTTTTCGCACATTTTAAGCTAAAGCTTTTAATATAATATAAAATATATGACGGAATGGACAATGTCGCCTTGCTTTTAACATAAAATGAATAATATGAACTTTAAAATGTTCATGCTTACTTAAAAGGCGATTAAATAATCAAATATTGAATCGTTTTAAGATTTGAAAGTAATCGTAATAAGATTTGAAAAATGAACCTCATTTTTCAAAACAAAATCTTATACTTGTATTTATAAAAGAAAATATTCTCTGAGGAAGAACCTGTTTGGAAAAGGTTGGAAAGTACTAAGATTTAAAATAAAATTAATTTTTAACATCAATATTTTATTATTTAATCGCCTTTTAAGTAAGCATGAACATTTTAAAGTTCATATTATTCATTGATGCTTTTAATATATTTAATTTAATCCCTCATATTTGCCTTTGGTAGTTGATGATAATTTTATAATTTGGCAGAATAATCTTGAAGTACTTAACATTTTTTTAAAGCTTCTAATTCAATAAATAAAGACATTAAATTCACAGTAAAAAATGAATTCATTAAATACTTTCTATCACTTGATGTAATGCTAACTAGAACAAACACATTTATAGAAATTTTTTTTTCTCCAGTAAACATATTAAAAACTAATCTACTGTACCAAACGATTCATTTTCTTTATTTATGTTTTAAAATTTTATTTATCTTTAAAACGTACCTTTTTGGTGTGTTCTGAAAGTAATTTAGTTAATGAACTAATTAATATGCGTAAAGTTGTTTTTAAAATGGTTTTAAGGTAAATTATATTAATAAATTATTCCTGGGCATTGTCAATAAAAAGAAATCTGAAAACTAATTTAATTCACAAAAAAAACAATAGCTTTAATATTTTCCAAGCATCTTCAGGAGTTAAACTATAGCCTTAAACATTTGAATATCTGTTTGAAATTCAACTCCCCTCTGAAATGAAAGGCTATCGGTTCGAAAGAAATTGACCCAATACTCTTTTTGAAATATTCAGGATCATATGAAATCTCATTTATTAAAACTAACCGATGAAAGAACAATTATAGTAGTAGACTAGCAGTAAATTTATTCGAGAAGCCATCCGAGTAAATTTCTATGAGCGCGTTCTGCGGAGTCACCGGTTACGTACCAGTAGGATCGGTTAGTTACGAAAGCGCTCAGTGCTGCATACCAATACGCAACCAATTTCGTTCAGTGATAGTAACCGAATTGGCTAATAAGGAATCGAACTAACCAAGAAAAAACTCTGTTACATGGCTCATGTCTTGCTGTCATGAACATTTATGACAGCAACAATAAAAAAATAATTACAGCAACATAATACAAATGGCGCTACTAGTAAACAATAACAATGGAACCCAGGGAATCTGTCACCGATTAGAAACCGGTCACTTATTGTGACGTCATCTATTTGGCGGTCGCTTTGAGCTACTGAACGCGCCCAATGAAAGCAAAATAATTTTTAACTATAATCTCCACTTTCCATCCAGTACACTGTAAAAAATTTGAACATTTGCTGCATCGTTACTCCCCCGCTTTTATAGAATATCTCGCTTTTGACCCATGAGAATGCTCCATAATAGGCAGAAGTAATCGTTTTCTATAAAAGCGGTGGCGTGACGACGCAGCAAAAGAGTAAAAATTTTAACAGTATACAAGAGAAGACATTGACATTGTGACGCATAAAATTTCAATATCTAATAAAGCAGTATTATTTAATTTCTCAAAATTATCACTCCATGATTATAATTATGGATTTAAACATCAAAGTACAAATAAATATTGTTAGTAATCTGAATTAGAACACGAATAACGTGAACTATGTGACTTCAAATAGATCTTGCAATTGTAGTAAATTCTTATTTATCTTGCCAAATGCTTCAGAAATGATGAAATATGTAGAAAGTTTATACATCAAACCGTTTTTTTCCCTGTTCTGTGATATTTATTTATCAACTTTCATCAATTAACGATGTACGAAATATATACTAAAAAATGAGTATTTTTTAATTTGAGAATAAATTCTTCAGAAATTCTATAGGACACAAACAGAATAAATTGAGTACATTTTGTTTATTGTACGTATCCATTTGTAACATTAAGTAAGTTTCAACAATATAAAGTGTTTTACTGTATGAATTAATATTTTTTAAAAAGATCAATAGAGACTCCACATAAAAGTTTGTGGACTTTTTGAAACTTTCGCAACTTTTGAAATTTTTTTATTTACATTCTCACTTGACAACCATGAACTTTTAACCACTTAGAATTGAAGAATAATTCTTATATTAGTATGGCCTCCTTTCTTTGGTGTGCATGTAACTATTGAATTTGTATTTTTTTAAGCACGTTAACACGGAGAGTATATTTAGATTAAAAAAAAAGAAAATTCGCATAGGAAGAAACATATAAATATATTAATGTCTCGTATATTTTTTCAGAATCTAAAAGCTAATTTAAGGTGTACTTAAATTAACAGATATATTTAAGTACATAATATGGATGTACTAAATATATAAATCATATAAATTTATATGAAGGTATATAATTAACGAAATGGTGCATGAAATCTTTGGAATAATAGTTTAAATATGAAATTTTTAGCAAGTTGTTTTTAAGTTTTAAAAGCATACGTTTGAAAATTTTAAAATTGTTTAATGATCTAATCTAATAAACATAATTATCAATTACTTCATATTATATGTGATGATATTAAATTCCGTTATCTGTCCACTAATTCCGAAGACAAACATTTTGCTATAATGCAGTTCATATCCACTCACAAAAAATTGCAATTTTAAGACATCTGAAAATTGCACGATATTTTATGATTTTAATAATATCTTGCGTGTAATACCCTATCTAGAATCACAAGATAAAAGCCCTTGAATATTTTAATTAAAGGAAAACTTATAGCAATAGGTTTCTTTTTTGTTTAAAGATTTTTTTTAAACAACATGACATAGAAACTTGTATTTCTATATATATATATATATATATATATGTATAAATTTTGAGATTTAAATTGTTTTCATGAAACTTAAGAATATACTAAAATAAGAGTATGAAATATAAAAAGATCATGGGAAGCATAAGAAACATTTGTTTTAATTTTTTAACAGATTTAAGTTATATCGTTGCCGATAGGTGAAGTTTATGACAATATGTGACTTCAATCAATTAATATATGATAACAACAAATACAGAAGATACCTGAAAGTTTCTGAACTTTTTAAATCTTTTAAAATATTTATATTTCATCATCACCAAAAGAAAGCTTTACCCTAGGAGGGAAAGAAAGAATAAGGCTTAAAACATTTTGATATCCTTTCAGCGTTGTGTATTTAGCTATCGAATTTCTATTTCTTCAAGTATGTTGACAGACTGGGAATATGATGAAAAAAAGTGAATTCAGCTACGAAAAGAGATACAAATACATTAATGCCCGTATCTTTATACAAAAAACTGCGGATATGTGTACTGATCACCTACTTCATGTAATGTATCATGACATTAAGTGCTGCTGTCTGTCAATCTCTTCGGAAGGCAAACTTTCCCCTACACCGTAATTAGATTTTACCGACCGCATCTATTTGCAGATCCAATTAATTATCGGAGAAAGTTTTCTTCAAAAGCGTCCATATCGAAAAGTCCAAAAGATCTGGACACGAGAAGGAATTTATTTCTGATAAATGGACTTTATTGTCTCTAAAGGAAAATTGATCATTGAAAAAATATTTATTAATTTAATTAAATAGTAACTTATATTTCGATCGGAAAAAGACTTGTACAGTTTTTGCTGTGATGTTGTGTTATTTTATAGCGTATAATAGTAAAAATGAACACATCTTCTCTCCAGAAATTTTAACCCTTTCAGAGTTTAGTGTACTAATAATAGTACATGTCTTTTAATTACGTATTATTTTGTTTTAAGCTATACTTTTGCTACTATTTACATTAAAGTAATGTTAGTAAATGTCTATGCATTTACTATATGCCTATATTTATGTTTGAGAAATTAGTAATAATAACAATTATTATTTTTGCTTAATTCTGTTTGCGTCGTTTGCGATTATTTTACTTTACACATATATTTCTCTCTTTAAATTTAAAATAAAATTACTTTCCTGAAAAAATCATGTTTAATAAAGCGCAAAAAGTATTAGTTGTGAATTAAGAGAAATCTTATCGTAATAAACTATTTTCTAAACATCTCCAACAATTCTTCCTTAGCCTATTGTCATATGAATATTAATTGAATAGTACGCACAACAACAACAATCATTATGTTTCAGACAACGAAATATTCGTTAAACACTATTTAATCCCTTTGGATAGTTAGTGTTAATATTATTAACGTATTTTTTCTAAAAACTGAGAAAAAAATCGGACGCGACAGGGTTAAGAGAAAAAGTTATCAGTTAACGACCTTAAAATTTTTTACACTGCAACTTTTCTCATTGCTTTCAATCCTTGTTTATTTATGATAAAATCACAAGGCCATCTTAACAAATAGTTTTCTGTGATTGTTTCATTTTAAAAGAATAATTTTCTATACTATAAATAATCAATAATAAAAAAATCATCTAAAAACTTGAACAATGAGCTTTACCTACACTATAATGGATTTTCTAATTTTCAGTTGAATGAGTTTATGAAAATTGAATTAAAGAGTATTATTACTCTCTATTATTGAAAGTTGGATTACTGTGTCTATTTATGCATTGAATTGTTTTCTTTGTAAATGTATACGTCTGTTATAAGATAGACTGAAGTTCTTAATATCCATATACTAAATTAGGAATATTTATAGCTGTCTTATAGCCTCCTTTCTTTGGGTTGTCTTTCGTGCTATCGAATTTTTATTTCTTTACGTTCTTTGACGTAATAAATACATTTACATTTCCAAAAAAGATGCCCGTATGCTACGAAAGAAGATATAAATATATTAATGTCTCATTATTTCATATGTTAATGTCTTCATTTAATCTTACAAATATATTATATGTAATAGTTAATATGTATTTTCAGAATCTAAAAGCTGTTTGTAAAGGTGTACGCAAATTAAAAGATAAATTTAAGTGCATAATATGGGTGTACTAAGTATATATGTCTGCAATATTTGTATATATGAAGGCACATAAATAACGAAAGGATGTACGAAAATTTGGAAATAATGTTTTAAATATGAAGCAATGAGTTTGTTGTTATTAAGATTTAAATAAATGCGTTTTAAAAAATTAAAATATTTTATATTCGAAACACATAGGCTAAATAAATTCTGAAAATAAAATAGTTTCAAAACCTAATTCTGTACTAAAATTTGTTTCCTATTCTTTTTAAATGCACTCATTATAAATAGATTGTAATAAAAAAGAATGCAAAACATTGTTCTGTCATGAAATATCATTTTATATTCTCTCTTGCAGTTGTGTAGCCAAATCTAACCATTCGGAATTTCGATAAAACTCAAAAATATACTTTTGAAGAATCAAGAAAGTGCGAATTTTCAAATTCAATTTTATACTCCATACTCACATACATGTCTGTATGCACACTACTTTGAATTATTTTCAAATGTATCAAATTTCGCAAGGAAAGCAACTTTAAAGTTCATTCCTAAGAGAACAAAAAGTACACTTTCCTGCATTTCTCCTAAATTATTCAATTAGGAATGTGTCGATATTACATCAGTAGCATGCTTTCAGATTTATCATTTCATGTCTGTATCCTTTTGAATATGTTATTTAGCATTTTCTCACAGCTCTATTTACGGCATTTGTTTTCGAAGTTTTAGTATCACTAGGAAGTAATTAGTTTTCCATTTACGAACTTCATTAATTTTAAACAAAATATTCCAATGCATTTTTGATTTTTGATTCTGAATAAATAATCAAAATATTTTGTTTCATTTTTTTAGCAGTGATGGTAAAGGAAATAATTTCATAAGAAGAAAAATGTCATAATAATTCCATGAGAAAATAATTACCTAAGATGATTTATAAAATCCAGATATGTTGTACTAATTAAAGAAAAAAATCATCAAATTATGTTATATTATAAATTCAACTTAACTAATTACGTTTTTGTAGGTTATTTTAGTTAAAAGTAAGAATCCCTGGTGTATGTAAATTACACACTCCTTACACACGTAATTGTCTGTATGCATATCGTTTTGCATTATTTTCAAATGTATCAAATATCGTAAGGAATGCACTTTTAAAATTAACCCCTAAAAGAACAAAAAGTAAGCTTTCCTGCATGTCTTCGAAATTATTCAGTTAGGAATGTGCCGAGATTACATCAGTAGCTTGTTTTCAGATTTATCATTCGGTGTCTGTATCCTTTTGAATTTGTTATTTAGTATTCTCTCATAGTTTTAATCACGGTATATTTGTATATAAGGGCATATTAATAACGAAATGGTGTATGAAAACTTGGAAATAATGTATAAAATATGAAGCATTTTGTTTGATGTTATTAATGTTTAAAAGCATAAGTAAAAAATTTTTAAATATTTATTAATTGAAGCAAATAACCTAAATACAATCTGCCAAAAAAAATAGAAATCTAATTGCGTGCTAAAATTTGTTTCCTATTCTTTTCAAATGCGCTCATAATAAATAGATTGCAATAAAAGACAATGTAAAGCATTGTTCTGTCGTGAAATATTATTTTATATTCTCTCTTACATTCGTGAAATCAAAATTAACCATTCGAAATTTCAATAAAATTCAAGAATACACGTTTCAAGAATTCCCGGTGTGTGTAAATTATGTAGGAGGAACTGGGGTACATTGATACAGCTTTTTTCTAAAAATTTTTTTGGTGTCTAGAAAGCAGAAATTTCAAGTTATTTTTCGATGTGATGTCAGCAAAACCTGTGTTGTTTGTTATAAAAATGTTCAATCGTTGTTTTATATATTATTTTTGCATGTAATTTTTAAGAAAATCAAAAAAAGTAATTTGTATGAATATGCCCCATCCCCGGGGCAGATTGATACACTTTGATACGTCCCTGAAAAATAAAGACAAAATAACACCGATGCATATTTTTCATAGAAAAATAGTTAGCAAACTATTTTATATTATTTATAAAAGTTCAAATCACCCACACTTTATTTGTAAGCAATATTAAAGCAATCAAAATGAAATGTACAATGACTTCATGTTCTGGCTGTTCCTTGTCTGATTGTTGGCTGAGGTAACTTTGTCATATCTGGTACTTCAACCCCAGCATTATCTTCTTTCTTAGGATAGATAAAAAAATTACCAAGTTTTCTGTTTATAAATCGGTTTATAAACAGAAAATAAAGGATAATTATATTAAAAATTCTGTTTTTAATATAATTATCCTGTGCTGTTCTGCAGCTTGTTTCTCTTACGTAACACTTTTCATGTAGAAAATACTTTTTTCTCTGGAGAATTGATATAAATTTGAGATTTTCCAGGCTGCCGTCCTTTTCTTTAATTAGTTCTACTAGCACTATATGTTGGGTAAGTTCGTACGTCTTCTCTTTGCAAAAATACTATAAAATGTTCTAATATAAAGAAATTAAAGCTATTTCACTTCAATAAAAACTAATATTTGAAATTTTTAGCGAAAAATGGTTGGATTAAGGGGTGCATTACAAAAAAATAATAAAAGGTAATGAAAAAATGAACTAGAAAAGGATTTAGGTTGTATCAATGTGCCCTGACAAAGACTGTATCAATGTGCCCCATACAGCCATTTTGAATAAAATGAGTCTCAAATCCAATACTTTATAATTTATCTAACTAAAAAGAATGAGAAACTGATAAAGAGTAATTTTACTTGCCAGAGAGAGTATTCTTTTCGGTTGAAAATACGGGAACAGTTTTATAATACCATTTCAGTTCTACAACTCAAATTTACTTTTGATCTACAAAAACAAATTATCACTCGTCCCATTTCAACAAACTACTGAATCATTCCAAAACTTTCTGTATATAGTTAAGTGCACTAGTATCACCTTTTGGAGCTGTTGTGAAACTTCCTGTAATGACCCTGTGTGCTGTACAGCGGGTGTATCAATGTGCCCCATGTATCAATGTCCCCCAGTTCCCCCTACTCCCTATACACATATACATGGGTGGGGAAATACATCATTTAATTCATCATTGGCGAGTGAATTTTCTGACAGGGCGAGTGAATTTTTAGGTAGTCTTTGAAAACTACAAATTAAAGGGATATGACGGAAATTTTATTTATTTATTACTATTTAGCTATATTTTACAACTTTCCAAATTACTGCAAGGTAAACGTAGTATTAAGTTCGATTCTCTATTAAACCGTCCATTTCTATATATGTTTCTTAATTGTATAGGAAACAAAATTATGAAAATGCATTGTCATAATCATAATCAACTATTTTTACCGTTGCATCAATTTTGTCAGAATAATTTTCAACTGTATCTTGCAATTTGTTGGCTGGTGAAATAAATAATTTGCCGGTAAGATTTTCTAGAAATTCCCCACGCCTGCACATAGAAGAAATACACTTCGCTACAATTCTTCTAAATTATTCAGTTAGGAATGTGCCGAGATTACATCAGTAGCACGCTTTCAAATTTATCATTCGGTTTCTGTATCCTTTTGAATTTGTTATTTAGCATTCTCTCACAGCTTTAGTCACGGCATATTTGTATATGAAAGGATATAAATAACGAAATGGTGTATGAAAACTTGGAAATAATGTATTAAATATGAAGTATTCAATTTGTTGTTATTAAAGTTTAAAAGCATATGTTATTATTTTTTTTAAGTATTCATTAATCGAATCACATAGGCTAAATACAATCTGCCAGAAAAAAGCAATTTAGAAATCTATATTTCGTACTAAAATTTGTTTTTCTATCCTTTTTAAATGCGCTCATAATAAATAGATTGTAATAAAAGACAATGTAAAGCATTGTTCTGTCGTGAAATTTTATTTTATATTCTCTCTTACATTCGTTAAATCAAAATTAATCGTTCGAAATTTCGATAAAACTCAAGAATACACTTTTCGTAAATCCCCGGTGTGTGTAAATCGTATATTTCCTACTACATGCATAACGTTTTGCATTATTTTTAAATGTATCAAATATCGTAAGGAAAGCACATTTAAAATTAACTCCTCAAAAAACAAAAAATATGCTTTTCTGCATTTCTTCTATATTATAAAGTTAGGAATGTGCCGAAATTACATCAGGAGCAGGCTTTGAAATTTATCATTCGGTATCCTTTTAAATTTGTTATTTTGCATTTTCTCGCAGCTTTAGTCACGGCATTTATTTCCGAAGTTTTCGTATCACCATGAAGTAATTAGTTTTCCATTTACGAACTTCATTAATTTTAAACAAAATATTCAAATGCATTTTTGATTTTTCATCCTGAATAAATCATAAAAATATAATATTTCATTTTTTTCTTTTGTTGGATTGATGGTAAAGGAAATAATTTCTTAAGAAGAAAAAGTCATAATAATTCCATGAGGAAATAATAACATAACAACATGATTTATAAAATCCAGATACGTTGTATTAATTAAAGAAAAAATTCTCAAATTATATTATATTATAAATGCACCTTAACTAATTACGTTTTTCATAGCTTATTTTAGTTAGCAGCAAAACTTAAAAAAATGTGTGTCTTCTAGTCAAATAAAAATATCTCTAACGGTAAACGTGAAAACGTTTCCATCCACGAATGTTTTACATTTTTGGCTATTTCAATTCAAGTTTCAAAACGATTTCATATTTGTGGTAAAATTTACTTATACATTTAAGCTAACAAGGTAAAATATTAGAACTTTTTGCATTTTAAACCAAATTTTTAATAATTAAATCCCGAATAAAATCATGAAATATCATAAAAATTCATTATGAACGAAAGCATTATTAAATCATACGAATTTAATAATTTATCATATGAGTTTCTAACCCTTTTCGGCATACTGAGACTGGTCTGGGATACCTAATTTTAATTCCAAACTTCCAAACGGCAAAAATAGATTTTTAGTTAAATTATGCTTTTATAATAAAAGTTTAAATTAAGGATTTCGAAATACCTATAACATTTGTTTGTGAATTCGGGTGTCAGTCGAACAGATTTTTCCCGTGCCGGAAATGGTTAATTACTTTCACAGATCGTCTTAATCTGACCTTTCTGTATTTACATTGGATCAGCCAATCATTGTAATATTCCGCAAATTCTAAAAATACGTCATTATTTGGAAAATGTGTTTTTTAAATGTCCCACATTATATCTGTTTCTTTCCAGAGAGATTTACTGGTTACGAAAAAACTCATAACTCAATATCTAGGTGTATTTCTCAGAAGTTGACACACTGTGATATACAGAATGTTCGAAAAGCCACTCAACAAAGCTTTAAAAAATAAAATGATCTAAAATAGATAATAACCAAATTTAATTTGCTATAGCTATCATTACTATATTGTTGAAAGTCTTACACAGGTAGATCCTTCAATTGCAATTCATGGTTTGACCCTTTCCGGCGCGTAAATCTTTTTGAAATACTTAACTTACACCAAAATTCGCAAACGAATTTATTAGAAAATGCTAACTTGCTTATTTTCAGATTTGCTATAAAAAATATTAAATATTCTGGGTGCTCATAAAATTAAAATCTGATGTCCTTTTTAAGTACATCAAGCCCGAAAGGGTTAACCTATGTGTACTGTTATTTTGATATAAGATGCAGGTAAAATTTTTTCCGAGTAAAAATAATATATATATACATAGATTTAGACTTTCGCGGCAACATCTTTCATTAAAGTTATTTAACTGTTTCCGAAACAAACAGAACAAAGATTTGTCATTTTGTAAAACTATTACAAGAAAATGAGAGCATTCAAGATGAAAAATGAAGTGCCAACCGCCTATTCTCAGTTCTGACATAATGAAGAAAGTTATAGAAGATGTTTTAATCATCAACGCAAAGTGCGAAAAAAATTATCTTTGAAACTCATTTTATCATATGGGTTTGTAAATAAGACGTTAAACAATTTGAATCTAATTAAATATATTATACAAGGTGTTTTATAAAAGATAGACAGAATTTTAAGAGGTAACAGGGGTGAGAGGGAATTCATAATTGCATTTCGATGGTAAAATACTGATAAAAAGTGACATTTATTCTGCTAACAACAATCAAACTTTTTAATTTTTGTATGAACTTATGCAGTTCCTGATTTACATTTCGATAATAAATTACAACTGACAAACAATGACATGTTTTTCTGGATACGTTCAAACGCTGAAACACTTTATGGAAACTTTCGCACATTCTGACACACTTTTATGCGGTGAACTAATGAAATAAAGTGTAGCTGAAACTAAACAAATAACCTTAACACGTATACAATTTACTAACAATGTATAAGTCACAGCTCCAATAATAATAATATCGAGTCGTAGACTAAAAAAAAAATATGTGTTGCACGAAGGTTTACGAGAACACAGTTATTAAAATTAATTTTATAAACAAATGAAGCTAATATGATACAATTTGTTCTCCAGTTTTGTTTTTATAAAAAAATAGTTTTTGTTTTCTGATTTATTACTTTGTAAAATAATTCTAAACGGAATAATCATTTGATTTTTACCATTGCAGTAGCGTCGCTATCTTTACGTTTGAGCATGTGGTCATTACTACTTATTTAATTTTCATATAAGTAAATTTTCACCAATGTCATATGGTTTCATATTTTTAAAGCAAGATGAGCCAAATTTAGATCTAAATAAAAATACATTAAAGTAGAAATTGATTTCATTTAGTACAAAACCAGCTTTAATTCATTCTTAATATTTTCGGAAAAACAGCTAGTGTCGGTTGATTCTTTGTTTCTATTTGCAAGTGTGAATTTCTGTTGTTTCCTAGATCAGTGAAGTTAAAATAAAGGAACGTCAAATTTAAATATCAAAGAAACGAAATGAATTAAATGTGTTTATGTCAAATGAGTTTTCAGTGGTCTTGAATGAGTGTATGTTTAGAGATTTCTACATACTCGCGCATAGAGAATACAGATGTATAAAGGCGAGTCAATAGTTTTAGATTAGAATGTAACTGTTACAAGTTTCTACAAGTCATATTAAATAGTTCTGTGAAATGTGTTAAAGAGGCTAGCCTAGTTCCTAGGATCTAGGTATGATTAAGGTGTTACTGCGTAAAATACGAAGTGACTGGGGCTGTGCATATATAACGTTATCATTTTAGGAGGGATGAGGGTCTGGCACATGATATCGTGAGATATCGCTAGGGGCAGGAGGGGTTTTTCTTCTGATATCGGTATCATTTTTGATCCCACCAAACTTTTCTCTTTTTATTTGCAACATGGCCTTTCGTTGAAAATAGTATAATATCTTTTATTATTCTGTTACCTGTTATTATGAAAATACAAAGTTTTTATTAAAATTACTAAATTATTAGAAAAATATTTAATTTTAAAACATGGAATGCCCCAACGTTTGACATTCAGGCTCTTCTTCATATGTGTTTGCATGCATAATTGTTAAATATATTTGAAATGAAGTTTGAGTTTATTAATTAATAAAAGAGAAAGAAAACGAAAGGTGTGCAATTGTTTTGATGATAAGAATTTCTATCTACCCTTCTCCACTCCTTAGTTTGAGGAAAATGCAACAAGACATTATTACTGTTGAATGCATTATGTATGAAAGAAGCTATTATAAAATACTTTTAAATAGAAACTATTTCTTTTAAATGTTATATGATATAAAATGATATTTTTTTTACTTATCTTCATTTGAACCAATAAAGTATACGAAAAATGAATGTAACCAATTTTTATATCACTCCAAACAAAAGAAAATTAAAAAAAAAATTAGACATTGATAATGGTATCATTACCAGTAATGGTGGTTCGAGGAATGATAATGTATGATATCGGAAAGGGTGTAGGCGGGGTCCAAAATTACCAAAAAGTTGATAACGTTATATTTGTTCAGCCCCCTATATATAAAAATGTACAGTTCGTGTACCATACAATCTACAACCTGAGAAATTTTTATGGACATGCCTTCTTTAAAAGCTTACATTTATTGTCTAAAATAATTAGAAAATCTAAATTATGCCTCCATGAACTGTTCCGGATCACTATAGTAGTTTTGATTAAAATATAATGACGAAACCAACTACTTTCAATCGAAAGATATTTCATTTTTGCTGAAATAAAATAGATTTATCTCCTCTATTTGCACCTCTTTTAAATCAGGATTCCGAAACTGTTTTTACAACTGCGGAATGCGGCATATGTGAAGGAATATGTGAAAATATAAACTGACTATTAAATTGATAATCTAATAAATTATCCTTCATAAACAAAAGGTTTATAAATACTCCCACAGACAATATCAAATGATATCAGATCCAATGAAGGCGGAGCAATCTGTGTTAGGGAATGAACTGGTCATTATTATAACTTCAGTACAATTATAACATAGAAACTTGCTGTATTGTATCTTAATTGTTATTTATTGTTCCTCTGTTAGCTACTGAGGAATTTTGTATTATTATTCCCTCTACGCAGATAGGTCTCGTTCCATGGTGATTATTACTACGACTGTTATTTCCCCAACTGTGTGATCTCTATTTCTCTGTCTGTCGCATGTGCACCAGAATTATTTATTTACTGATATGTATCTTAAAACAATGTCCACTGTGAATATTGCAATTTTTTCCCAGGAAATTAGATTAAGGGTGCAAATAAATATATTTGAGTGTGTGTTGTTTTTAAACTATATTTCAGATGAATGCTAGTTAATATTTTTGGCTCTTAAATGTCAGTTTATAATGTTATATAGCCTTTACTAATATCTTTTCAAAAATCGTTTTTTTTTTTTTTTTTTTTTTATTTTTTTTTTTTTTTAAGATTTCATTAACCGCTTCAGTTCCATTTCGCATTAAACATTCAAATACCTTTCCCTTGGGAATCTAAATTTAATAAATATTGTTTAAATAAGTTTAAAAAATACTTAAATTACATTGTGATTTGCACTTCAAATTATTTGAATCGGTCTACTCTCTCATTGTCAAAATATACTTTTCAGAAATTCTTTAATAAATTTCAGATTTATTGAGATCCTTTATATCTGACTATATTAAAACTGGAAGTGCGAGTTGGATTTTTACTGTCTATTGAATGACATTATCAGAATTGTAACAATAACTTCTCAACTCTCAAGAAATGCTTGAGATGGTTTAAGAAGTTTTTGTTACAAAGGATTTTACCTCTAGGCCTTTTGTTGTCATCTTACTTTAAGAGGTCAGTAAGCCCATGTAATTGATTTTGCGTTCTCCTATGGATGGCCAGCAGTCGAGAGATTTATGCAACAATGGTTTTTGGCATAGACATATTTTGAAGGGTGCTTTATCATTTAGATTTTAAAATATACTTGTATAAATATATTTTATCTTGAAACTCGAGGAACATAAATTTCTTGAATCTTTTTATATATTTTTAGATGTGATATATGAGTTTATTCAACAGTTTAGATGATGTAAAAACAAAAAACTAAATAAAATTCTATAACAAATGGAATTGTTTGCTACAGGATATTTAATATTTCTGTTTGTTGGAAAATAATTAATAATAAAAATTATATAAAATAATTCGATCGTAGAGGATGTTTCCAATTAAGTTGAATGATTATTATGGATCTAGTTGAATGATTATTATAATAGATTCCGCAGTAGTGACAGAGTAGTCCTTATTAATTTCATTTGTTGAGTTCAAAATCGCTGATGTATACATTTCATGTAACATATGTGATATATATTTTGTGAATTGTATGCATTTTACTCGTGTTTTCCATATTATACGTAGCTTTGAGGAAACAAATATGTACTGTAATATAAGCTATATGTACGAGGGGGAGTCTGAAAATAAGTTTCCCCTGTCGACTGTGGTCAGAGTTGTGTATGAAAGTCAAAAATTTATTGCGACATTAAATATAAGACATATCTTTATTTTTCCGCATAATTACCGAATACATTGAGACGTTTCTCATACCGCTTGATAAGCTTAGAATAGCTCTCCAGGAAAAGCTCAGGACTTTGCATATGGAAGTGGCATTTAAAGGCTTGTCCCTATTCAAAGCCCTATGCTTTCCACTAATAAAAGGAGAATATTTTCGTAAAATGTACAATTTTTTACTAGCGTCTCACCTAACAGTTTTTTACTGTACAATCAACAGGATATTTGAATATTTCCTTTCTGTCCTTTGGAAATATGGATACGTTACTAAGGTTCACTGTCTGTCGAAAGTCTAATTAATTTTAGTAACGTATCCTGTAATATAATGTTTAAGAACCATGATTTCGTTATCAAAATTTAAATTTTTTTGTGTTTTTTTTAATGTAGCGATAATGTCTTAAAACTAAAAAAATGTTTGATACGATTTAAGAAGTTTTGGTTTTACAGAATTTAAGATTCACGCATTTAATTATCATTCTATTTTAATAATTCAATAAGCCTTTCAATAAGCCTGATCAGAAATAGAGAATTCGGACTAAAATGATTTTCCTGCAGTTATATTTTGAAGTGTAATCTTTCATTTAAATTTTAAAATACATTGTATTATAATAACCTCTGTAAATGTTTAAAAAGATTATAGATTTATATATATATATATTTATCACTTTGCAAAGACTGAAAATATTCGATTCACGTACAAATAAGCTGGACTACTGAAAATAAAGTATTTTTTGGAACATATACGAGTCATTTGGGAATAAAACTTGGAGAAAACGAAGTCATTTGGGTTTAAACCTGGGAATAAAGATTTCTTTTGTGATTCTAATCACGACATATCAAATTTAAAAAGTTGTGAATAACAGTTTACTTGTTTAGAATCATCTATTCTTTACGATTTCGTACGCATTTAGCGGCAAGTTTATAAGTGCTTTTACCATTCTTTTTTTAATGAATCGGTGAAGAGTGAGATTTATTTGCTCCCAAAATATTTCGTACAACAATGACTTGTTCAAAGATTATGCATTGTGCGTAGCATGCTTCAGCAGATAATCGCATTGTTGTAAAGATATTTGATACCACTATTTCCGACAAAAGTTTAAATTAATATAAAGACTATTTACCAACATTCGTTTTCGAAAATCATTATCAACAATCCGTGAATATTTCCGGGTCGATAGGTACCTCTTGCTTCCAACAACACCCTTTCTGATCTCCCATACTTCAAATTTTACGCAAAACTCTGATCTAGGACAATTTCTACATTTATTTCTGCAATGTTTATGTACCTATTTTTTCATCATTTTAGTTTCTGTAGATTGAGAAAAAGTGTGAGGCGTACATTTTTCACGATATTTCTTAAAATATAATCCTAAAATATAATCCTTAAATAAAAACAGTTACATTTTTAAGTTCGGTGTCATGCGACCTTGCGAATGATATCCAGTACGTTACACATTTTTATCGGGTAACATAATTAGCCCCTCTAAATTTTTCTTTAAAATATTTGTGAATGGCTAATATTCTATAAATATTTAAGTCAATCGAATTAAACTCTAACAAGTTTGAATTTTCCACACACTATAGTTTTGTACCAAAAATGACTATGATAGATGAATAGACACAAGGGTGATCTTATAATGGTTCTTTTCTACTTTTCAATTACGGAAAAATGAGATGAAATATTATTTTTTCCATAGGAAAAACAGCAGTTTGAAATAACCACAGTAGATAAAGTGACCTTAAATGTGGCCCCTGAGAATTTCATTAAATTTTAAAAATATACCACAGAATAATTTTTATCAATTTATTCGGAGGGAATTTTTCCTATAAAAAGCGAGAATTAATCAATATGTAATTGGTCTTTAAATTACAATACAAATATGTGCTACAGTGAAATAATTTATGTATTGTCACTGCGATAGTATATAATTTATTTATTAATATTACCCAAATGCAAAAGATATTTTTACAATATAAGCGAGTTAAAGTTCAAAAATTATTTTACTGCTTTGGAAAAACTCTCAAAATGATACATTAGAACACTATGTATAAAAAGAATGGAAATTTTGTAAATTAAATTATGAATTTGTTGAAAAAGAGACAAGCTTGGACAGGAAACAAAAACATGTTTAAAATTTGCAATGTATCTAAACATTTCATAACATTAAATATACGTATTAGATAACATAAATTTATATAATGTACTTTTATGTTCACTATTGTAAGTAGCCAATTTAATAGTTTTATTGATCTGAATTTAATGCATTTGCAATCTCTTGAAATAATTCTCATTGCGTGATATCTCAGGTCAAGTTCTGGGTATAATTAAAGACGCAGTAGATGCTATCATCTCATTTTAGTAGATTTTCTTAAATAGAACCTAGTCACATGGAAATAATTGAATGAAATATATAGTTCTTGTTTCTGGGAGTATTGATTTGTTTCTCATAAAAGTTCACTTTTTACAAATTTTCACTGACAATTTAATGAGCATTCTTTACTTTGTCATTAAAATTTAAGTAAGAAATACATTTAAATTTTTAAAAACCACTTATATACGTAATATTTGATTAATTTTAGTTAAAATTGGAAGTCAATTATCTTTAAAAATGGTTTCTTTAAGTGGTTGTAACCAACTTATATTTATTGTACAGCAATATTAATTAGTGTATTAAACAATATTAATATTAAATGTGTATGGAGAAATTTCTGATGCCGAGCATTTAGCCTCTAAACCATTTGTTGTCCCCTTTCATTGAGAATTCAATTTAGCCATTGAATAATCTTATTATCTGAATGACCAGCACAAGAGAAATTTGTGCAAGACACACCAGATGCTGTCACCTGATTTTACTAGATTGTCTTAATTAGAATATATATTAATAATAAGGTGAAAAAAATACATATAAAAGAACTTTTTACAAATTTTTACCTACAATTCAACGAACACAATTTACTCTGTCTTCAAAATTTAAATAAGAAATGTATTTAAATTCCTAATTTGGACTTGCGTATGGAATACTTAATTAATTTTAGTTAAAATTGGAAGGCGTTATTTTTAAAAAAATTTTAATGTTTATAACTACATTCTGTTTATTGTACAGCAATATTACTTAATTTGTTAAACAATATTAATATTAAATGTGTTTGGAGAAATTTCTGTTGAAAAGGATTTAACCTCTAGACCATTTGTTTTCATCTTTCATTCAGAGTTCAATACAGGCATTCAATTATCTTCTTATCCGAATGACCCTCACAAGAGAAATTTATTCCAGAATAATTCCCGAAAGGACATATTTTGCATTTAAATATTTGGGTTCGAAAGTATATCTGTGTAAGTATTTTTAATCTAGTTTGATATTTCATTATAGTTCTTGGTATTTTACTATCATTTTATCTAAATATTTAATAGTTCCAGGGATATTAAATCTCATAAACTATATCCATCTCCACAACGTACAAAGTAATACAATTATCGTCTTTAATAATAATAAAAAAAAAAACATATTTCTTTTTAACAAAAAATTAAAAAATTACATTTTATGTTCTAATGTTTAATATTTATAACAAAATGTATACTTTTTTGATTGATCAAATCCAAAATTGTATTCAGTTTCACTTTAAAAAAATCCCTGTCGGCTAGGCCTTTAGGCGGAGGTAGATTTCGAAGAGTGCTCATTTCAACAACAAAAATAAATTTAATTACTGATAAACCCATTTTAAAACTTTATTTGGTCGCTTTTGAAAAATTTTAAATTACATTTTTCTGTAAGAACTGGTTTTATCAGAATCACCTTATGCTAAATTCGGCTCAAATGTCTATTTTGACAACATATTTTGAAATATATTCTCACTTTATTAAAAAAATCGATCAATACGACACATTATGCAGTTCCTAAATAAAAAAAACTGTCTTGAGAGCGAAATTGAATTTAAAAATGAGTTATAAAATAATCAATTTTTTATTTGAATATATCCTCAATTCTTTAATCATGATTGTTTCGGGAAATTTTGTGCGAAGTGCCCACTTTGACAGCATTTTTTAAAAAGAAATTCAGCCTTTGTAAAAAACTGACCTAAACGGCACGTTATACAGATCCTAAATAAGAAAACCCGTCAATTGGATGCGTTTGAGAGCAAAACTGAATTTAAAAATGAGTCAGAAAAAACATAATTTGTTATTTTCATCCTCAATTTTCCAATCACGATCGCTTCGGGAAATCCTGGTCAAAATACCCATTTCTTCAGCCTTTATTGAAATGTATTCTCCCTTTATCAAAAAACTGACCAATGCTTCACGTTATATAGTTCCTATATAAGAGGACCTGTAAAGTGGATGCGTTTGATAGCAAAAAAAAAAAAAAAATGGATTTAAAAATGAGTCAGAAAAAAACGTAATTTGTTATTTGAATACCTCATCAAATTTCTGAATAGGAGAATCTGCCATTTGGATGCGTTTAAAATCAAAAATAAATATAAAAATGAGTCAGAATGTAAGCAGTTTGGACTTGAGATATTTTCTCCAACTCCTATTTTTGTTCAATTTATTTTTGCTTTATTGGTCTTATGAAAAACTTGTCATTATAAAAGTTGTAAATATAATTGAGAAGATGTAAAATAAATTTAATAAGATTTGATAGTTTAAGAATTGGTGAAGTCATGGATCTTTGTCTTTCTTCAGCCCCTTTTTCTTTTCTTTTTTAATTTTTTTTATCGGTAAGAAATAGTTCTATCAAAAACTTGTAAATACAAAAGTTTTAGATGATGTTCATAGCATTTATACAAAATGTAGTTGGATTTGATATCTTGAGAATTGACGAAGTTATGAATTTTTTTCTCCCAAAAACCCTGTTTTTTTTATTTCACCCCTTGAGCCCATTTCTAAATTTATCAAAAATCTGTCATGCATAAACTTTTGCTCCATTTTTAAGAAGTAGTATTAACTTCAAACCGGTTCGATATACATTTTATTTAAAAAGTTATGGCATTTTTTCGGTTTTCACAAAAAGCCTGCCTATTTTCACCCCCTTGGACCAATTTTGCCTATTGACGAGCTTAGTCGAGATTTTATACCCCTTGATTTTATGTATAAGTTTGAAAGAGATTGGAGCAAAACTATAGAAGTTATCATGTCTAGAAGAAAGTGATATATATATACGTTTTTACTTATGCTAGTTTTGGGGTCTAGAGGTCATGATCGGCGTAGAAAAACAACGTTACTGCAAAAAATTTTCAGTAATTCCAACATAGGAGCGACCACACGGTAGTATTTCATACGAAATCTACCTAAAAGATGATGAAACATGCCTAAATATCTCCAAAATTTGGAGGCGAATGTGAAGTAGTTCATTAAAAAACAAATTTACGTACTTAAAAAGTTAATAAATGCAGATCGTTTATAAAAGAATAATGTTTAAAATTAATAAATTTGTAAACTCTTTAAATTTGAGTCTTGATTCCAAATTTTATCACATTAACTATGCAAGATAATAAGAGTTATAGAATCGTATTAAGAATTCATAATCTATAACCGATTCTATAAAATATTAGGTTATTAAAATTATTCATAGTTTGGTGCGATGCAAAAAGAGTCTAAAAACTAAATAGTTAAATAAATAGTTAGAAACTAAATAAAATATATTTTTTTGCTCAGTCACATAAAATATTCACAAAAATTGTTCTTTGTGTTTTCTCAAAATCGCGAATGCCTATCACAAATTACTTGAAATCGTTTGGTGATAGTTTTGGAAATTTTCCCATAGATTTCTCAACAATATTTTCATATAAATTATATACTTTGATATAATGATAATGTAATTAGTATGAGAATTTTTTGGAATACAATTTATATAGCTTTCATCAGAATTTTTCTGTGAAAATTGATATTTATTTCCGATTTAAATGACGTTGAATTTTGAATAATCTTAACATGTTATGAAAATTCCAATAATCGGTTTTTGATTAATATCTTTCATGTTTGTTTGTTTGTTTGTATGTTTGTCGGCCGATTATCTACGCTATGGGATATAGGCCCTATGGGGTGGGATGCCCTCCGTGGGGGTCTTTCTAAGGGAACCTAACCCGTATTTACGCAAGGCTCGAAGAAAACCACGGAAAACTCCGAACGGTTAGGCCAACGGTCGCGATTGGGTTCGAACCCAGCACCTACCGTCTACCAGTTTGAGGTCAGAACCTCTCGGCCACTGGTGGGGCCTAATATCTTTCATGAGAATCTTTTTCAATATTTGCGTAAAAATTTCTTGTTATTATTTTTCTATTTTTTCTTCAACAATATAATGCATTTTAATAATATTGTAAGATAAAATAAATAAGCAATCATTGTGACTAAATATTTAAAATTATTGCAATAAAATTGAATAGGCCAATGTCATCATTTCTGTTTTATAAAATCTTTAATAACATTTACATTTTCTTCAACAATGTAAAGTCATTGAATATTATCTGAAGAATATAAAAAAAATAATTAAATTGCGACAGAATACTTGATATTATTTCAACCAGTTTACTACACTTCAATTAAATTATACTTTTAAGAGTAAAACTTGCAGAAATTTAAGCATTATAGTACTAAAATTTAAATTAAATTAAATTAACAATGTTAAATTAAAAGTACGAGTGTTATTTTTAACGATTATTGATTTACAATAACCGAATTATAATAACTTCTTAAAACTCATGAAACGCTTGAAATGCTTTAAGTCCTCATTATTACAAAATATACTATTTCTAGGCCTTATGTTTTTATCTTCATTTTAAAGGTCAGTAAGCCAATTGAATAGTTTTATGTCCTTTAATAAAGTTGGCTAGTAGTGAAGAAATTTCTGCAGCAATGATTTTCTTATGAAGATATTTTGAAGAGTATGTAATAATTTAGAGTTTAAAATATATCAGCATAAAAATCCTTTATCATATACTGAAAGAATATATTTTGTAGGAGTTTTATGTGTTTATATTTTCTGAATATATGGTGATTGTTGAATGATTCTGAGGTTTAAAATATATACATTTCTGTCAAATCCATAATAAAAAAATATACATATATACAGGGTGATTCTAAATTGATGTTAGAAACTTTAAGCGATGATAGTACACATCACGACAAACAATATTAAATGGAAAACTAAGGGTCTCAAATGTCTTCCGTAGGAGATAGAAAATTCTAAAAAAAAAAAAAAAAAAAAAAAAATGGTCGATTTGTTTGCGGTTTACGTTAAAACTATTCTTTATGTCAGTATTTTCTTGAAAATAAAATTTACAGATAACGTTTTAAAAATTCCGATAGAAGGCGCTTATGACTTTGAAATAACGAAAAGCTATTGTTTACCTTTATTTTTGTATCTTATTAAATACTCTCAAAAGCTTAGGCTTAAACTTAAATTTTGAGCTGAAAATGCGAATCGTTGAGAATGGTTAAGCAGAGCAGACTGAACTGTGTTTAGGAATTGGAATTTGAACCACCAACCCCTTCTTGAACACAGTTCAGTTCTATTTAACCGCTCTCAACGATTCAGATTTTAAGCTTAAAATTTAAGTTTATGTCTAAGCTTTTGAAAACATTTAATGAGATGCAAAAAATAACGGTAGTAAATAGTTGTTCTTTACTCCAAAGTCTAAAGCGCTCTCTATCGGCATTTTTGAACTTTATCTTTAACCGTTCAAACGCCAATGTTCCCAAATAGAAACATTGCATTATTTGTAATACAAAACATATATTTTCCTACATAATAACAATGTCCTTATTTTCCTATAAAATATAAGATTACTTTAAAATTTTCAAATGTACCTTATTCCCAGGCATTAGTTTTTTTTCCAATTTTTTTCTAAAATATAAGGTTAATTTGAACTTTTGAAAAAAAAAAATATATTTATGTTTAAGTATTTATCACAGGTATAGAGAAAATGTAAATTCATTAATTTGCATAAAAAATATATTATTAGCTTTTATTGTTTTCTCTATATTGCTTATATTTGACCGCTAAGAATCTAAATGTTTTTAGAATTCAAGAAAATATTCAAGAACAATATAAAATAGCATATAGCGGAAAATAATTTGTTATATTTGCATAGGTTGTCAATCAATAATCATGTACCAAAATGCGAACACTGAAATGAAAACAGCCAAAAAACTGCAAGAAAATGTTTTTTTTTTTTTTTTTTCTAAATTTGTATGCATAATTTTGAACCCCAAACTTTAATGGCGCCTATCTCCTTCGGAAGACGTTTAGGATCCTTAGTTTCCTATTTAATATTGTTTGTCTTTGTGCATACTATCACCTCTAAAAGTTTGTACCATTATTTTAGAATCACGCTGCATATTATCTGGTCATATAAAAAAATGTAACACAAAATCATTAAAATATACTGCTCATCATTTTCGATTTTTCGTACGTTTTTCAGTATTATAATATTTATATAAATTATAAATTTTCAGGATAAGTAAATTGATTTCTTTGAAAGTGTGCATTTATTTTGAAATTTCGCTCAAAACTGTTTTCGCTGAAAATTGATTTGGTATTAAAAAAACATAATATCTCTGTATATCTCTTTGTTGTTTTTCTTTTTCTTAATTTTTAGCTCAGAATATTTTATTAAACATTTCTAAATGTAAAAAAATCTATAAAATTATTTAAAGTTTTTATTTCGTATTATTGAAAACGTGTCACAGAAATAATTTTACGATTTTTAAAAAAATCCTATTTACATAAATTATTAAGTTTGATAAAAGTTGAAATAACATAAAAAACTTTAAGAAAACGTTTTTATTTATGTTTTTCAGAGAAGTTAGTAATAAAAACACGATTTATACAAATACGTGCCATTTTGTTGGAATTCTGCTTAAAGCCGCTTTTCCTGAAAATTGATTTTGCATTACAAACACATAATCTACATTTTTTCCGTCGGTTCCTTCCTTCATTTTTCCGCTGAAGTACTTTGAGTAAACATCTTTAAATAATATTTTAACCTGTGGTTTAGATGATAGTAGAATTATGGTAAAATCCATTTTAAAAAATGACGATCAATAAATGTTTTCATTCGAGTGAATTAGTTTGTAATTATATAAATTATAAACTTTCTATAGATTTTGAAGGAATATTGAAACAAATAAGAGAACGTTTTAATTTATATTTAGTAAGATAAGTGAGAAACAAATCACAATTTATTATAAGACATGATGCTATTTCGGAAATTCCGCTGAAAATGCATTCCTGAAAAATTAATTTTGCATTAAAAACGCATATTCTACAATACTTCTTCTTTTCTTTATTTTTTGGACAGTAAGACACAGGAGGGGAAACTTAATGCGCATGACTCTTCGAAAATACAAAGTGAAATTTTTGTAAATAATGAGGGGGCTGTGATAGGTAGTAGGCTGGTTTTTTAGCTACTGCAATGCTTTTCAATGGAAAAAATGGTCATTTAAAAAAAAAAAAAAAACGAAAAATCTGAATTTTTAGACGGTTGTAAAAATGAAAATCTGGTTAATTGTAGTTTTCTTCACAAAATACATATTTTTTATAGGTATTTGGCGCTTCATTTTCGTTTTTAAGCCCTTTAAAATACGAGATCATTCTGATAAAAATCAAAGGGCAGGCCATTTAAAAACATTGAATATCGCGGATTAAAATGACTGTTGTAAATTAGTTGAATATCGCAAAGAAACAGACTTATGATTTTTAGAAATTAAGTATTAAACAAATATTTTAAAGTAAATTTTAATTTCGCGTATAGATTTTATAACCTTAGAACATTTTAATAATCCATAACTTTGGATATTTATGCAATTAATGCATGTAGAATTAAAGCTAAAGTAATTAAAGCAGGGGGGGGGCACATTTTTAATTTCTTTACAACACCAGTCGTGTGACACATCATTTCAAAGGTCTGCAACTGCTTATTCATATTATGGATGTCTTGTATATCCGGCCCATTCTGCCCCCCGGGGGGCACATTTTTAATTTCTTTACAACACCAGTCGTGTGACACATCATTTCAAAGGTCTGCAACTGCTTATTCATATTATGGATGTCTTGTATATCCGGCCCATTCTGCCCCCCGGGGGGCACATTTTTAATTTCTTTACAACACCAGTCGTGTGACACATCATTTCAAAGGTCTGCAACTGCTTATTCATATTATGGATGTCTTGTGTGTCCCCCCCCCACTCTGCCCCCCAGGGGGGCATATTATTAATTTCTTTACAACACCAGTCGTGTGACACATCATTTCAAAGGTCTGTAACTGCTTATTCATATTATGGATGTCTTGTGTGTTCCCCGCACTCTGCCCCCCAGGGGGGGCACATTTTTAATTTCTTTACAACACCAGTCGTGTGACACATCATTTCAAAGGTCTGCAACTGCCTATACATATTATGGATGTCTTGTGTGTCACCCCCACTCTGCCCCCCGAGGGGGGGCACATTTTAAATTTCTTTACAACACCAGTCGTGTGACACATCATTTCAAAGGTGTGCAACTACTTATTCATATTATGGATGTCTTGTGTGTCACCCCCCCACTCTGCCCCCCAGGGGAGGGCACATTTTTAATTTCTTTACAACACCAGTCGTGTGACACATCATTTCAAAGGTCTGCAACTGTTTTTCATATTATGGATGTCTTGTGTGTGTCCCCCACTCTGCCCTCCCCAAGGGGTTCATTTTTAATTTCTTTACAACACCAGTCGTGTGACACATCATTTGAAAGGTCTGCAACTACTTATTCATATTATGGATGTCTTGTGTGTCATCCCCCACTCTGCCCCCCAGGGGGGCATATTTTTAATTTCTTTACAACACCAGTCGTGTGACACATCATTTCAAAGATCTGCAACTGCTTATTCATATTATGCAAGTCTTGTGTTACATCCCCCCAAAGGGGGCACATTTAAGCTATTGCATAGCTTTTATCGCGGGCTTTGAGCGCGGGGTCCGAATCTAGAAATTCCGTAATGAGGGAAAAAAAACCTAACACTCCGGCTAACTTCATTTCATTTCGGCAAATTTCGGCACTTCGGTAGACTTCTCATTTATTCATTAATAAAAAAAAAATTGTTTTCTTATCGATCATCACGCTCAAAAAGTGTAATATTAAATAAGGATAATAATAGTAAAATAAATAGTTTAAAGTATAAATAATAGTAAATTAATATCAAAGAAAAAGAAAAAACTTGAATTAATATAAAAAAAACTGCAAAAATAAAAAATAAATAAATAATTATAGTTGCATAAGTTGATAAAAAATGCTAAGCAATAGCTTTACCGCGGCAGTTCACGGAGTGCCACACGTATTTATATATTTTTTAACTTTGCTTCTATCTTTTATTTGTGACTGTGCAGTAAAAATAAATCTATTAATCAAAATTGTTCTTAGCTCATTCAGGATTTTTTGCTTTTAAATCCCCATCTTTTTCATCCGGACATTCAGACCTATGTGAAAGGCAAGGGAGGGGGGGGATCGCCTCGTCCGAGGAGATTGTGGGAGCAGCAGCAAATTTTTTCTACTAGCACCAATTTTTTTCCTTCTATCTCTACAAGAAGAAAGTATTGGATTCGTATAAATTTTCGAATTCTGGCTTTCGACGGATTGTACACGTTTTAGGGGTCAGAGATTCCACAAAACATGCTTTTATAAAATATCTGTCTGTGACAGACATTTTGTGGGTTCCCTATCTCAAGAAAAAATTCACGGAATTTAATAAAAATTGATATTTAGGTAAGACCCTGATATAAATTATTGCTGATTAGTTTTTGGCGTAAATCGCTCAACAGGTGTCACTGCTATGCTTCATTTTTTATGATTTACGCAACAGCTGAATCTCAAGAACTAGCGCACGGATTCCAATAAAAATATAGTTTTAGGTAGTCCCTGATATAAATTGATGCTGATCAGTTTTTGGTGTAAATCACTCAACAGGTGGCGCTGTTATGCTGCATTTTTTACGGTTTACGCAACAGCTGTATCTCAAGAACTACGCACGGATTTTAATGAAAATTTATATTTAGGTAGTCCCTGATATAAATTAATGATGTTTAGTTTTTGGTGTAACTTGCTTAATATGTGTCGCTGCTATATTGCATTTTTTAAGATTTATGCAACAGCTGTATCCCAAGAACTAATGCACAGATTTTAATAAAAAAAAATACGTGTGGCACTCGGGGACTGCCGCGGTAAAGCTATTTCACAGCATTTTTAACACCTTATGCAATTATAATTATATATTTATTTTTTATTTATGCAGTTTTTTTGTCTTTGATATTAATTCAAGTTTTTTCTTTTTCTTTGATATTAATTCAAGTTACACTTTTTGAGCGTGATGACCGATAAGAAAACAATTTTTGTTCTTTTATTGAATAAATGAGAAGTCTGCCGAAATGAAACGACGTTAGTCGGAGTGTTAGGGTTTTTTTTCTTTATTACGGAATTTCTAGATACGGTCGCCGCGCTCAAAGCCCACGATAAAAGCTATATAATAGCTTAAATGTGCCCCCTGGGGGGGTGACGCACAAGACATGCATAATATGAATAAGCAGTTGCAGACCTTTGAAATGATGCGTCACACGACTGGTGTTGTAAAGAAATTAAAAATATATCCATAAAAAGACATCCATAATATGAATAAGCAGTTGCAGACCTTTGAAATGATGTGTCACACGACTGGTGTTGTAAAGAAATTAAAAATGTGCCCCCCTGGGGGGGGCAGAGTGGGGGTGACACACAAGACATCCATAATATGAATAAGCAGTTGCAGACCTTTGAAATGATGTGTCACACGACTGGTTTTGTAAAGAAATTAAAAATGTGCCTCCCCTGGGGGGGCAGAGTGGGGGTGACACACAAGACATCCATAATATGAATAAGCAGTTAATCCAAATAATTAAAATAAAAATTAGCTTCAATTCTACATGCATTAATTGCATAAATATCCAAAGTTATGGATTATTAAAATGGTCTAAGGTTATAAAAACTATACGCGAAATTAAAATTTACTCCAAAATATTTGATTAATACTTAATTTCCAAAAATCTTAAGTCTGTTTCTTTGCGATATTCAACTAACTTCCAACAGTCATTTTAATCTGCGATATTCAATGTTTTTAAATGGCCTGCCCTTTGATTTTTGTCAGAATGATGTCGTATTTTAAATGGCTTTAAAACGAAAATGAAGCGCCAAATACCTATAAAAAATATGTATGTTGTGAAGAAAACTTCAATTAACCAGATTTTCATTTCTACAACTTTCTAAAAATTCAGATTTTTCGTAATTTTTTTTTTTTTAAATGGACCATTTTTCCCATTGAAAAGCATTGCAAAAGCATTGATCGACAGCCTGCTAGCAGAGGTTTCGCCGCCTATCGTCAAAAATTCCGCATGGCAAAATTTTAACACTACTTTCCCCTCCTGCTTCTTACTCCGTGTAAGTAATAATAACATTAATATGCAGTATGCAATACATTCTACTATAAATTTATAATTTGATTCATGTTTATTTAAACGAGGGATTAAAAACGCTTTATACTTAAACATGCCTTCAGAATTTTGCATTAAGCCGTTTTGCTGAAAATTGATTATGAATTAAGAATACAGGTCCATATTATCTTTTTTTCTCTGCAAATTTCCTTCGATTTAAGCCTGCGTATTTTCAGAACTTATTTTTATTTCAATCTTCTGTTTAGATAATAATGTAAATATGGTTAAATCCTCTTGAATATTACTGTTATATTGAATTATAATAATCTTACAGAAATTATATACGATGTTACATCGAAAGAATATGCTGTTTTTTTCTGAGATTGGTTTCATTTTTATCACTTTCCAAGAATATTGAATAATGCTTGTTCATTTGGTACGTCTGCCCATCTCGCCGTGTAGTCGACTATCCACGCTCTAACTCCCGTAAATATACTTTACGCAATTGATAAAATTTATTTAGGGTTTTCAAAGCATGTTTGGTATTGCATGTGAAGTATCTACGATTAATGTTTCATTTGCAGGGACACTCAAAATAATTCGATTACATTATGATATACGGGGAAATTCGTTTGGAAAGTATTTTGATGATATTACGGTATTTCTAATGTATTGAAACTGATATAAACCACTGAAATTCACTACGATCATGTTAAAATAGAGTATTTATAGCATTTTTTTATTAATTTACAGGGACACACAAATGAAATCGGTTACAGTATTGGCTTTACGTAATGATTGCTAGAGAGTACGTTTTAAAATTCGGTATTCGCTTTTAAATTTAATTAGTTTTTTGCATATTTTTCTTCATATATAAATTCTGTACCCCATTAACAGAGCTGCACTAAAGTATTCGTATGCCATTTTCCTTATTACAAGAAAGTGCTGAAGGAAAATTTTCAACTGAAGTACATGTATATCTTAAATGAAGTAAATAATGGAATGCATGTTTTTAATAAATAAAAATCTCTATATTATATACAGGGCTGCTAAGGAATTCGGATAATTTCTCGACTGTAGATGGAAACAGCTGAAATTTGGTTTTCAATTGCGTTATACATTTTCGCGTGGTGAAATGATAAGTTATATTTTATTTTTTTAAGCGGTGTAGTTTTAGAGGAAAACGTGGTTTATATCAAAACATTTCTTCATTTTAAAATTCCACTAACCGTATTTGTACGTATCAATGGATTTAGGGGATTCTAATTGTTATAGTGCCAGAAAATTGCATAAATTACTGGTATTTATGTCTGAAGGTTATTAATAAATTAGATATGTATTACGCTGCAAAAAATTTAGTAGAAAATCCTTACAAATCCTTGAAGTGTGCGAACCCTGATTTAAAGCAGTATTTTAGGATTGATTTCCCATTAAAAATACATTATTTATACCTTTTTTTTATTATTTCAGCCAGAACACTTTAAATAAGCATTTCATATTCTGATTTAACATATTGTCGAAATAAGCTTTCAATTAGGGCAAAGTCCACTTTAGTCTTTCATTTTTCACATAGAATCTTCTATTCTAATTTTCAATTATTTTTAATCATTAAATATTTATATGATACGTGCAATGTTAATTTTTTGTACTTGTATTTTATAGTTCAGCACACTAGAGTGTACGTTTGAGCAATTCATTGAAAATTCTCATACACAAGCATTCTAAAACTCATGTACTAACGATTTATTATTAAACAAATCTTTGCTCACTATTTACAGGTGTGGTTAAAAAAAAAAAAAAAAAAAAGGTAGCATCAATGTTTTGCCATTCTAAAGTCGCAATGAACTTAAGAAGGTTAAAGAATGAGGTATATAACAACAAGTGTTGGATAGTTATCAACACTTACATTTGTATTGAATTTCATATTTCCACGGGGAGTCTGCTTGATTTTTTTAACATATTTCTATTTCGAAGTGTCTTTAACCTGGATCAAATGAACCAATTTTTCACGGAAGTTTCGTTGAAGGTTACAAGTTACAAGTATATGAAGAGTTTAAATTAATGGCCAGAATTCGATGGTGATGCGTTTTTTGAAGAAATTGCGGGGGAAAATGCGCAGCATAGAGTAGGAAGTGGGAACTGGATGGTTAAAAAATTAAAACTGTTAGATAATATCTTCTGTAAGTTTTTATGTATAAACATGTGGAAATATCAAATATTGAAAAAATAATGAAATGTATAAAATAGCACCTAATTTAGAAATAAAATTATTTTTTGACTCAATGTATGTATAAAATTAATTTTACTATTCTAAATCAATTAAAGGAAGTAGATAACATACATATTTTTTTATGTTGACTATTTTTGTTCGTAATTAAAAAAAAACTGAATTAAAGATCCTTATACATCAGAGGAACACTGGGATTTCTGTTGCTACAGTGGTAAAGATTTTAGCCTCCCTGGTGACACTCGATTTTTATAAAGTGACTATGTAATATCTTTACTTTGATAAAAAAGGGGGAAATATGCATTTTTTTCCATGGGCTAAAAATCCAATTTAATTATTATCATTTTTATTATTTTAGTTTACAACTGTATAAATACGTACTATGCAGAATAAAAGTAAAATGCATTATACCTATTATTATACTCTATATTAGGATATTAAACCCTTAAGGGATTATATCCTATATTATATATTACTATGCCAATCACTATAGGAATTCGTGTTCACAGAAGAAAATTGTGATTTATGAATACGTTAAAGAGACAACATTGGGATATTTCTATTATATGTGTAACTATTGTGAAGTGATTGGAATACACAGTGCAAAAGAATTAAATCAAGTTTAATCACGTGAGTGTGATTTACTGAAATGTTCTACGCTTATGTATACCTCATTTACTAAATGTTAAATTTACCGCAAATGAAGATACCATATGTACTCCTTAAGCAACATATTTAACACAAAAGACATTACCTGGAGTTTTTCTAAAGATTTTTAAATTAACTCAATAAATTTTAACAGGACTCGGTACATTTCCTTTTACAAAAAATGACAACAACATCATTTTATCAATCTTATTTTGAATGAATTTAGACATCTATTTTACTAAATATTAAATTTACCAAAAATTAAAATATAATATATACTCCTTAAGCAACAAATTTAATACGAATGACATTACCTGCATTTCTTTAAAGATTTTTAAATTAACTAAATAAATTTTAACAGCAGTCACATTTCTTTTTCCAAAAATGACAACAACATTAATTTACCAATTTTGCCATAAAATAAGTTTAGACCTCCATACTATATTCTGATAAGAAAAGATTCTAAAAGATTCTTAAAGACACGAAAATTGAAAATATGTAGAAAACTTTTAAATGCAAACACATTGTCTTTTAAATTATTCACTGTAAAACATTAGTGTAGCGTTACTCCATAAAATTGGTGGCAGCCTTGCTGCCTCCAATATTAATCTCCATGCCTCCAATCCCTTAACCGATATAACTGGTGTAACATTGCGAAGTTACACCAGTAATAGATGTTTAACTTACACCATCATATAAGTGAAAAATTACTCTGTAAAATGGAAGTCGTAGCTGCCACAAATTTTATGGAGTAACGTTACACAAATGTTTTACATACATAATTGCAATCTTCAAATTAATTTTAACTTTTTATTTATCAGTATAGATCCAAAAGGTATTTTCTATACCATTCGATTTTTTGTAATGACCGATCTTCATAATGAATAGTGTCAGGAGGGATAATTATGACCACTTTGTACATTTTCATCCTTTTTTTCTACTTTTTTCTATTGTGTGAATAAATTATGCAGCGAAAAATTTTAATTATTATAACTGGGTTTTTCTAAAATTTAATGGTTGGTTATAATTATTCCATCAAAATCTCACAGTCATAAATGTTTGGGGGGTAATTAAGACCACTAGTGGGGAAATTATGACCACTATGTTTTCTCTTTGTACTTCCCTATGCACATTTGTTTGGGGATAATTGTGACCATCAGTGCTCCAAATTGAAAATCCATTTATGAAACAATTTGGTAGACTTTGTTTCAAATTGCTATTCGGTCACTACAAATACTTCAGACTAGTGATAAAGAATATCTAAAATGAAAAATACATTACGAGGTCCATTCTAAGCATAAAACAAAATTTTAGTGTACATAGTTTTCTCCAATATGTAGTTGGTCACAATTACCTCCTAGTCATAAATACCCCCACCTGACCCACCATAAAATTAAGGATAAAATGATTTCCAGTAATTTAAATAATTTATTTATGAAAACAAATTTAATGAAATCGTCTTTTGTATGGTATATTTGTGTATTCTACAACCTTTAATTTATTTTATTCTTAAATCATTTCTTTTTCTAATGTAGATCTTACAGTTATATAGTACACTTGTAAGAAAAACTATTAAAAACACTGCAACTACATGTTTAAATTTTTCGGGGAAGTGTGGCTTAAATTATTTTGTCAAATATCAGAACTTGTGTTGTAGGACTAGCATTTTATATTAAATCGGTTTCCTACAGGAAACAATTTAATATTATGTTAAAAGGATATCATAAAATAATGAGATAAAAGAAATAGATCAAAAGCAACATAGTTACAACAATGCAGTATCATCTGCTTTCTGAAATTAATAAATTCATATATTTTTCGAAGAGAGGATATAAATTTTTATGCAAATCAAAGACATTAAGTTCAGCCAGAGCTATTAATTTAAAATAAGTAAAGAAAGAAGAAACTAAGCGAAAATTTAAATCTTAAAATAAATCAGCTCCGTCGTCCTTTTTTTAATGAAAAGTAAAAGTGAACTTTGGAAATACTTTTGCCACATCATTAACCGATCTTCACATTTCATTAAACTGGCTTCCTTGATAAAAGTGCAGTTAGATATTTCATGGAACTTGAAATAAATAAAATAAAAATTTTACAGAGTGGACTTTTGCAAAGCATGTTAAAAGGTGATTAGTGAAATATTTCGGGAAATATAAAAAAGTTTTCCTTATTTCGTATTCTACTTTATGAATATTTTGTAAATTTATTATCTATGTAGATTTTGGTGTTCATGCATTTGATTTAATTATTTATTTCACGATGCTCTTTTAATTTTTTTCTGATGTTTGACATTTCAAGTTACTCTGTTATTTTCAAGAATAATACATTATTTTAGATTTAAAAATAAGACATTTTCTTTTCTAATGTAAAATTCTTTTTTCTCTAAAATATTCTCTTATTTCTCGGTTTTTTAAATTTTTAAAGTTTTTTTAAAGTATAAAAGTAAGAATAAAATGATTTCCAGTAATTTGAGAAGTTTATTTCAGAAAAGGAATAAGGAAATCGTATTTTGTAGTGTAATTTTGCGTATTTTACAATCTTTTATTTTTTTAAATATTATTTTAATATGGTTCTTACAGTTATATAGCTTACTTATAAGAAAAAGCGTGAAAAATATTGCACCAACATGTTTTAAAATTATCGGAGAAATGTGGTTTTAAAATTATTAAACAAAACTTGTATTAATCGATTAGCATTTTTTTTATCAAATCAGTTTACTAAATGAAACCATTTAGGGATAGTATAAAATAATAAAGTAATATAAATAGATCAAAGACAACACAGTAACCACAATGCGGTATAATCTACTTTCTGAAATTAATAAATTCATATATTTTTCCAAGAGAGCTTATACATTTTTATGCAAATCAAAGACATTAAGTTCAATTGCAGCAATTAATTTAAAATAAAGAAAGAAAGCAGAAACTAAGCAAAAATTTAAATCTTAAAATAAATCAGTTCGTCGCCCTTTTTTTAATCAAAAGTAAAAGTGAACTTTGGAAATACTTTTGCCAGATCATTAACCGATCTTCACATTTCATTAAACTGGCTTCCTTGATAAAAGTGCACCTAGATATTTCATGGAACTTGAAATAAATAAAATAAACATTTTACAGAGAGAACTTTAGCAAATCATGTTAAAAGGTGATTAGTGAAATATTTCGGGAAATACAGAAAACTTTCTTTATTTTTCATTCTACTTTAGAAAAATTTTGTAAATTTATTATCTATGTAGATTTTGGTGTTCATTGATATAATCATTTGTTTCATGGTGCTCTTTTATTTTTTTTTCTGAAGTTTGACGCTTCAAGTTACTCTGTTATTTTCAAGAATAACACATTATTCTAGATTTAAAAATAAGACATTTTCTTTTCTAAATTCTTTTTTCACTAAAATATTCTCTTATTTCTCGGTTTTTAATTTTTTTTAGCATAAAATTAACAATAGGATGATTTCTAGTAATTTGAGTAGTTTATTTTTGAAAAAAATAAGGACGTCGTCTTTTGAACTGTAATTTTGCGTATTTTACAACTTTTTATTTAGGTTTTAATTATTGTTTTAATATGGTTCTTACAGTTATATAGCAAACTTATAAGAAAATGCGTTAAAAATATTGCCCCAACATGTTTAAAATTATCGGAGAAGTGGGGTTTTAAAGTCATTTTATCAGTAATCAAACTTGTATTAAATTATTAACATTTTTTCTTTTTTTATCAAATTAGTTTCCTAAATTAAACCATTTAGGGATAGTATAAAATGATGAAGTAAAATGAAAAGATCAAAAACAGCACAGTAACGACAATGCGGTATAATCTACTTCCTCAAATTAATCTATACCATTAAAATTCGACCGTATGTTGTATGTATGTATAAATGTATGTGACACCATCTCTTCCGAACCCGGAAACGGAGAAATGTCGCGTTTGTTTTGAATTGAAGGAAAAAATGCCGAGGATCATGAGTTGCCCATTCACATCCCGAAATTCCAATTATTTCGCTAATTATTAATTAAAAACTAATCAGACACGTTAAAATTTTAACTGATTTTAACGTGATTTTCTCGTTTTTAAACTGTCATCGGTGCAGTTATAAACACACAAGCAACAAAAGAATTAGATTTTCGGGTACTTCGTTCTTTTCTTGCACTAACAGTCTAATTTTTAATTTGTGATTTTTTCGATTTTTTTTTTACGAAACTTTGATTTTCAGCGTTTTTTATCGCAATTTTTTCGAAATGCATTTTTTAATTCCAATCCTGGCAGCTCTATGAAACTCTAACAAAAAACAACGCCAGATTCTAAATCCTCATTCTTTTCTGATAATGTTAGTGTAATTTTTTTTTGATTTTTTCGATTTTTAATTTTTTTCGAAACTTCGTTTTTCTTAAAAAATTTACAGTAAATATTTTATATTTCCCAAAGTTTTTGAACTATCAGCTTGCTTTTTTTTAAATGTATGTCTGAACCTTATCTAACTATCTGGAAAAGATAGAAAAAATCGGTTGAGTGGTTGATTGGATAATGATACATAAGCGATTGTGAACATTAATATTTTATATATCGCCGATTTTTGGGTATTTTCACTCAAAAATGTTTTTAGTTCTATATCTAAACATGATTTAAAGGTATTCGAAATTTTGAAAGAATTGATTGAATAGTTTTTTTTTAATTAATTTCCATTGAAGCAGACTTCAAAATGAAAGCATTGATTTGGCCGGCTTTGATTTTCGTAAAACGTACATCCAACCCATAAATTCCACGGAAGATATGTTTGGCATTATGCCAAAATCCATACTTAAACGCGAAATCCTTTTGCTTGTAATAAAAATTAAGGGTTTTTAATAAAAATTGCAATGACAAAAAAAGTTATACAACTGGTGCTAATTTCTATAAATTAGCATCTTAGTGCAGCGAAATGTAGTTACCTCCATGGATCGAAAAGAATACTTCAGAAGCAAAGATCACTCAACTCAATTAAAATACATTTGTTTACTCGCTTAGTTTGAAACATTTTGAACTAAACGGCGGTTTAGTCAATCTAATGATAGTACCTTCTTTCGAATATAATCAAATTAATATTTCGTGTCCTTCAAGATTTCTTTGGATAAACCGACCAGCGTAGCGGGAGAAGGCCGCTAGTAAACTTATATATTTTTACAGAAGAGGCTATAAATTTTTATGCAAATCAAAGACATTAAGTTCAATTTCAGCAATTAATTTAAAATAAATAAAAAAAGCAGAAACTAAGCGAAATTTTAAATCTTAAAAGAAATCAGTTCGTCGCCTTCTTTTTAATCAAAAGTAAAAGTGAACTATGGAAACACTTTTGCCACATCATTAACCGATCTTCACATTTCAGGCTAGTTCCATGGGTTTTGTAGTGTAAGTCACATTACCTTATAATTGCTATGCTTGTTTGCCACCGTTATTTTCGAAGAGTCTGCTTGGCCTTATTTAATTAGTGAGAATGTGTCGATAAAATAAATCACATTTTTTCGTACTAAAATACTGGTAGCCAAAAATCGTAGCCTGTGACTTACACTACAAGTACGCATGGAAATAGCCTTCATTAAACTGGCTTCCTTGATAAAAAGTGCAGTTAGATATTTCATGTAACTTGAAATAAAATAAAATTTAACAGAGTGAACTTTTGCAAAGCATGTTAAAAGGTGATTAGTGAAATATTTCGGGAAATACAGAAAAGTTTTCCTTATTTTTCATTGTGCTTTAGAAAATTTTTGTAAATTTATTATCTGTGTAGATCTTGGTATCCAGGCATTTGATTTAATCATTTATTTCACGGTGCTCTTTTAATTTTTTTGCTGAAATTTGGTATTTCAAGGTATACTATCATTTTTAAGAGTAAAACATTATTCTAAATGTTAAAGTAAAACATTATTCTAAATGTTAAAGTAAAACATTTTCTTTTCCAATTTCATATTCTTTTTTCACTAAAATATCCGATATATTTCCTTATTTCTCGGTTTTTAAAAATTTAAAAGTTTGTTAGCATAAAATTAAGAATAGGATGATTTCCAATAATTTAAAAAGTTTATTTATCACAAAAAATAAGATATTTTGTCTTTTGTACTGTAATTTTGCATAATTTATAAGCTTTTATTTTTATTTTTATTTATATTTTAATATGCTTCTTACAGTTATATAGCAAACTTCTAAGAAAAAGCATGAAAAACATTGCACCAACATGCTTAGAATTTTCGAGGAAGTGTGGATTTAAAATTATTTTATAAATAATCAGTATTTTTATCATAGGGTTTGCATTTTTTTATCATATGAGTTTTCTAAATGAAACCATGTAATAATATGTTGAAGGGATATTATAAAATAATGTAATAAAAGGAATAAATAAAAGGCAACATACACTGTAAAAAAAAAAGGTCGATCTACTAAAAAAACTTTAGTGATCCTTGTAATTACTAAAAAATTTTTAGTAATCTTAGTCGGTTACAAAAAAATCTGTAAGAATTACTAGAAAAAAGTTAGCAACAAATAGAGTTAATAGTTGTTTATTTTTAATAGCTCTTACTAAAACGCGGTTGGTGTGGCCTTGATAGCATAGTGGTTATAGTAACGGACTCCAGGCTAAAAGGTCCCGGGTTCGGAACTTGCCACCGCCAAATACGCCCCGAATGTATGTAGTGTCTCGTTAACAAAGGGATTATGAAAATCCTGTCGGAGCAAGTAGGAATGTTTGGTGCTGCCATCTATTGTGGTTTTACTGAAAATCTTCCGCTTCAGAAGTCTGGATGCAGCTCGAATTAAGCTCCTGCCCTTCGGGCGCACGTAATGGTTATTAAAAATAACTTTGGAGCTATTATTAAAATTTGCTTGGTGGCTCATACTAAAAATTTTTAAGTTAGTTATACAAAAAATTCTTTTGTTCAATTTACAAAAGAAATACTTGTTTCACTTGCAAAAAAAAGTTTGTAATGGTTACTAAAAAATTCTGTGGAATAAAAATTTACTAAGAAATTTTTAGTAACCTCTTGATTTTTTTTCAGTGTAGTTACAACAATGCAGTATAATCTACTTTCTGAAATTAACAAAGTCATACATTCTTCCAAGAGAGGTTATAAATTTTTATGCAAATCAAAGACATTAAGTTCAATGGCAGCAATTAATTTAAAGTAAGTAAAGAAAGCAGAAACTAAGCGAAAATTTAAATCTTATAATAAATGAGCACCGCTCGCATTTTTTTTAATCAAAAGTAAAAGTGAACTTTGGAAATACTTTTGCCACATCATTAACCGATCTTCACATTTCATTAAACTGGCTTCCTTGATAAAAGTGCAGTTAGATATTTCATGGAACTTAATACAAATAATATAAAATTTTACAGAGTGAACTTTTGCAAAGCATGTTAAAAGGTGATTAGTAAAATATTTCGGGAAATACAGAAAACTTTTCCTTGTTTTTCATTGTACTTTAGAAAAATTTTGTAAATTTATTATCTATGTAGATTTGGGTGTTCATGCATTTAATTTAATCATTTATTTCACGGTGCTCTTTATATTTTTTTTCTGAAGTTTGACATTTCAAGTTATACTATTATTTTTAAGAATACAATATTCTAGATTTAAAAATAAGACATTTTCTTTTCTAGTGTCATATTCTTTTTTCACTAAAATATTCAAAATATTTTTTTATTTCTCGATTTTTTAAAGGTATTAAAATTTTTTTATTGCTTCTTTTTTGTTTAAACTCTAAAAAAAATTATTATTTTTTTAAATATTAAACTTATGTGGATTAAGGAGATCAAGCATTTGATTAAATCTTCTTTTGGGGATCTACAAGTTTCTCTTACATTTACCATGTCGTGATATAGGTCTTAAGATTCAAAAATGATCTTCAGATTTAAAAACAAGTATTTTTTTTTTCAAATTTACTGTTTAACACAAAAGTTAAAACCTTCAATTCCGCCCCTTCAGAGAAAAGGTGCAATATGTGATGAAATTTCAATTTTTATGATTAAAAGACCCTAAAATATACAAGTGGCTAAAAACTTGAAATGTAGAATCTCAACCCGTACAACTTAATCTTCAAATTGACCTTGAAACAGTAAAAAAGAAAAGCCAGTCAATTAAAAATTATATTTTTTCCAATTAACTGTTTTATAGATATATATTTTTATGAGTTTAAACTCTGTCATCGAAACCATCAAAACCTGAGAACATAATAAAACGAAGCATGACATCAGCACTAATGAACCGAGTTTTCACTAGTATTGGAATCGACACCGAAAATTCTTTATTTTTTCACAATTCTTTATTTTTTTTGTGGAATATTTATAATCTTATAAAACTGTAATAACTATTTAAACTTATTTGTGAGAATATGGAATACTTAATAAAAAATCAGGCAGATGCGGAAAAACTGTGGCATTCCGCAACTAGCTGTATTTTTATTTAGGGAGATTCGAATTCTCACCAGTAAATTTAAATAGTTATTATTGTTTAATAAGATGATAGATATTTCACAAATAAAGCAAAAGGAAATTACTATTCAAAATTTTCCTACGTGTTTTGTAACACTAATGAGAACTCAGTTCGTTAGTGATGATATCACGCCTCCGGTCGTCGGACCTTGCGGGCTCTGATTGCAGCGATTTAAAGTACAACCAAAAGAAATTCCACAATTTAAAAAATGTAAAAACAAACTTTGACGTCGTATTCGGCTTTTTCGGTAAACCTTTAAAATCCCAAACAGAGTGCCATATGGTTAACCAGTTTGAGAATTATGAATGTTTAACTTTTGGAACACCTAATGTTAAATTCATTTGTAATCGTTGCAAAACATTGTATTATAAGTCAATTTTTAAGATGAACTCAAAAAACTACTTTGCGGAATGAACTGTAATTTTATATTCTTATGTTTAAAGCTTCCAGAAAAAAAATCCTTTTAAATAAATTTCAATTATTATGTGTTTCGAAAAATTCATACACTTAAAAAAGTAAAAATATATACGTCATTATTTTGATGAAAATGTTTAAATCTGCGATTATGGAAAAAAATCGATGTCTGGAAACTCTAATTATGAATTCAAAACTATAGCTCATTGAGCAAACTTGTGTTTAAGTTATGATTAAAATTATATAGAAATCCCAATATTTTTCACCGAATGATATTCCGTTAAGTATTCTAATTTAAAATTTACCAAATGCCTGGTACAATGTCAAAATCACACATTTGTATCGAAAATTTCACAGTTTGGTATTTTTTCCGTAAGAAGGTGACTCTAACATAATTTTGAAAAAGGCATTTCAGGTGAAGGGCCATTTTCTTTTGTGTGTGTGTGAGAGGACAATTTGGTTCTAAAAATATATCCACTGTTCTTTGTTTTTTATTATTATATATTAATTTATTTTAATGCTTGTATTTTAATATGTATATATATATATATATATATATATATATATATATATATATATATATATATATATATATATATATATATATATATTGATATTTTGATATTTCATAGGAAGAACAGCTTAACAAGCTTATAAAATACCAATTCAGTAACAACATATGATCAGCACTGTAATACCCTTAATATAGTTAGATAAATTTACATATTTAATCTTGATTAAATTTAGTTATTTAATCGAAAGTGTGATTAAATAATGAAATTTTATGGCTCCTTTGATTATTTATTTTAAAATATAGTAACGGACAAAAAGACAAAACGGATTAATAATCTAAATTATTATTATTTTATCTTTGTAATTGATTTAACTATCAAATATTATTTAAAATTTTCTTTATAAAATAGTATCTAGATATTATTTAAAGCGTTTACTCTCAGAAACACAACTGATTTTTAAAGATAAGAAATTTCACCCAGTTTAAAATTTTAAACAATTCAAATAATTTAAATGCTTTAGTTACCATTTCCAAAGAAATAATCCTTTCACGTACAACATGTACAAATAAAATGAAAAATGTTCCCGTCCTTTAAAAAAATTTCTAATGCATTTGAAAAAAAAAATAGATAAAAAAATCTTTGACATCAAGAAAAAAATGCTTTTTTATCACGATTTTTTTCCGAATAAAAATAACATTTTACATGCCGTCAAAACAAGACTTACGATTAAGAATTATTTTTAATTTCAAAAGAAATCAATACATTCCTTTTTTGTTTTTTCTAAATTTTACATAAAACAACGCGATAAGTAAATATTGTCTGATATGGTATTTTTCATTTTTTGATAATAGATTCGATTTCGAAGCAAAGATATGCCAAAAAAGGAAAAAAAAAAAAAAGAAAAAGGGTTTATCGGAAAAAGAGCTTATTTTAATGTTCTGATTTTATTAGGATTTTTTTCTTTAGGAAAACCACTTTACATTTTTTTCTTCCCATTATTTAAGCGATTGTTTTATTCATGAGAATTTGTTTCGTTGCTCGTGTAAAATGTGTATTAATTAATCGCTCTAGCAAGTAAATTTGAAAAAAAAGTAAATCTCAAAAAGCCAGTTACAAGAATTGTTATTTCTTTCTTTAGTTATTGATTAAATTTCAGCTAATTAAGAAAGAAACGTGGGAATAAGAAACAAAACTTTTGACAAAGGTAAAACTATTTTATATTCACTAAAGCTAAATATTTCTTGCATAACAGAACATAAAGAGTTTTACTTTTTTGTAGGTTTTTCATTTTTAATTATCGAATAATTTAGAAAACGCTTATTTTAATGCATTTCAAGACTAATTAATTTCGAAAAAAATAAATATTATTGCTTTTTGTAGTAATTAATGTGATCCTTACGAATTAATTTTCTGATAGTTTGCCCTTAGTTTTTAGAACTCTTCATATTCCTTTGTTAACTTTATATTTAAAAATAAAATTAAAGTAATATAATTGAATTTAAAAATTTGTAAATTATAAAAAAAATACTTTTAAAAATCAGAAACAAATAAATTACTTATTTCCGTTAACGTGATTTATAAAAATTCCGTGTGAAAATCTTTGAAATGTTAACAGAAGATGTTGTTAACCCTTTATCTACTAACGGTACTTATAAGTACCATTAAAATTACTTCTTATAAAATTCTTTTAATACGTCTATTAGTTGTAATACTGTTTAGAATGAGTTACAGATACCATTAGTTTATTTTTTCCAAAAGTATTATCGGTTGCCCAAAACAAAAATTTTTTAAAGGATGATTTCTTTGCCTTTGTATCATTTCAGCTTGATGCTGAGGGAGGTGGATGGGGATTTTTCATTTCGGAAATATTTCTATAGTTATATTGTAAGAACATAATATTTGTACATTTTATAATTCTATAAAATACTTAGAAAATAATTTAGAACAAAAGATTTGAGTGAGGTTATAAATATCGAAAAAAATCCCTGTAAATTCAAATTTAATTATTCATTCTAAATCCTTCAGCCCTTCTAAAAACTTTCAAAAATGTGTTAAATAGTTATGTAAACCTTTTAATTTACTTTAAACAATTTACGTAAAATGCTTTAGAATGTAAAATTTTTATGGATTCATAATTCGGTAGATAAAGGGTTATATAACAATCGTTTTGAATAACTGTTTAGACCTGTTAAAAAGATACGCATGTTAAGATAAACGATATTTATAGATTGAATTATTTTAATTAAATGCGTCTTTCGATTTGAAAGTACGTTTTGTTAAGTTACATTTTGTTTAAAAAATACATTTTGCAAAAAAATTAATTTATTTCTTTATTGATGTGATTTATAAAATTTCGATGTGAAAATCTCTGGACTCTTAATAAAAGATTTTGTTAAATAACAATCGATTGGAATAACTGTTTAGACCTAATAAAACTGGCATCATAACAGCTATTAAATTAAGATAAATATTTATAGATTGAATTATTTTAATTAAATGCGTCTTTCAGTTTGAAAGTAGGTTAATTCCATTTTGTGAAGAAAGGGTCATGTTGTTAGTTAAAGCGAAATCTTATTACAATTTAACCTAAATTTAAATTTTTAATAAATTCACAATAAATATCTTCTAATATTAATATCAATTTGTTGCTAGTAATTTATTTGGTCAACCATACTTCAAAAGCCTTGATTTTGAAATTGAAGATACAGCAATAACATAAAATTAGTTTACCTAACATTCAAAATCAACGGCTCAAATTAGCAATCTAAATCCTGTACATTAATGTTTAATTTAAATCATGATGAAAATTAAACTTTTCAAGTGATGTTAATATAAAGATCAACGTCACGAAATAAAGTCCAGGGATTAAAACAAGAACTCTAGCTTGATTACAACGAAACATATTTAAATGCTTTTCTTGGTTAAATAATCAAATGGATGTTTACTGTGAAATATCAAATACTTTCAGCGATATTAATTAAAACATAATAAAGATGGTCATGACAGATCCCGTCTGGTAGTGTTCACTGTCAAAACCATCTCCCTGATTTCAGAGAGAGACTCATATTTAAGCAATTAAAAGGTAAATAGTTGCATTTTGGATCGTAGTTTCCCAAGCTTATGATAACCGTGCAAACTCATTAGGTTAAGAACCTACACGAGTCACTGAAAAAGACCCGTATGATAATAGTAAGTTTATGGCGGTATTATTTTTAAATATCTTGCTCAAGTTTTAATATTTTTGAACGATTTCTTTTTGCATAGTATAGTTGAAGATGGTTAGATTTTACATTTTAGATTTTGGTTTCAGATTTTTTTTTATTACTTTAACTTTCGGAACCGTTTTGAACTAATTAAATTCAAACTATCCTAATATTTAAAAATATATAACCAAAATCGAAAAATTAAAAACTAGCCGTCCTCAGCTATCCTATGCAAAAAAAATCGTTCAAAAATATTAAAATTTTAAAGAGAGATTTTAAAATAACGCCTGATTGAAAATATGTAAGAATATAAGAAATGTGTGTCTGCAGAGAATCTGTGAGAACAAATAGCACTTTCGAGAAAATTCTGTTACGTATGGTTTCTGTTGTGCAATTATATTTTAGGTGGATGGGAAATGGTGGAAAGGTATTTTAGTATACATTTTATCACAATTAAACCGGTGTTTGTGCTTTCCGGATCAATTGGTGCTTACTTACAAAAATACCAGTTTTTTTATACACACATGTAGCAGCTTCGTATATTCGAGCAACGAGATCCTCCTCTAACTCAACTTAGTCACATAAACGAGTCTCTTCAGAAGTTCCAATATAGAGCAATCGAGGATCAATAAATCGAAAGATAATCGGTTCCAAAAGTTTGGTCCATCCACCAAAACAGGTTAGATGTTCCTGTATTTTTGTGGAGGACGATTTAGCAGAACTATTTCAAGATAATCCGATCACTTTTATTATACTCTCGCAAAAGCGTCTGTAGTATCAGCATTATGAGGTGCCGCCCGAAGTAGCATTGTTGTTTGCAATTGCCTTTACGTCCTTTTTTGGACTCACTCAAAGACGAATGCACATTTTTGAGACCGATAAAGTGCCCTGAAAAGCACTCACGATGTGTTTTTCCTCAATTCGCATCCATTTTTTTCGTATGTTTTCATGGAGTTCAGCAATGACATCGAAGTAGTAAGGCTGTTTAATAGTTTAACCTTCAAGAACCCTGTGAAGGTACACAATCCCATAAATATCGATAGTTCCTCCGTTGTTGATGTGGAATGCAGCTCTGGACGAACATCATCTTTAATGTCTTCTGGGCCATCGTGGTATTACTTAAATCATTCAAAACCCCACGCACGTGGTAAATATTCATTTCCGTTAACAAATAAAAATTCTGGTTTTAGAAAAATTCCACATTAATAGTTGTGCGTTGTCCACATTAATAGTTCCATACTAAAACACTAAAACTTTTCAGGCAAAACATTTAAACAGGTTCCAGAGCAAATGAAGGTCACGGCCAAACTAATTAGAATACAGCCAATTTAGAGGTGATAATCGATGCAGGATGATTGCGCTAAACAAGAATCTAAAATAAAAATAAAATATTAAAATGTATTATTGTAATCTTACGAAGTATTAAAATGTACGCTACAAATTTTCACACTCTACTAATACTCGTTACTATTCTAATACAAAACTTAAGTGCAATAAATTTCATTAGTTTCAAAATTAATTAATTTAGATTTTCCTAATCATTCAAAGAAAATATTTTATTATACATAAATCACATTATTTCATTCCTTTAAACCTTTTTAGATTCTTTTTTTAAACTCAAATGGTCTTTTTTTCCCTTAAATAAATTCCTTAAAAATTTACTGTCATTCGTTATAAATTTCTCCACGTAAAGCTAAATACAATGACGTTTTCAATTTTCCAAACAAATACAATTCTTAATTTCGGCGCCCAAAGTATATTTGCAAATAATCAAACTATCTATGTTGAAATCCCATTTCTCTGCAATTTGCTTTTATTGATTTCTCGTTTGTTAAAAAGTAAAACTAGATCAGCGAGTAAAGTTATTTAACTAACAATTGATTGAAAATGTGTATGAAGTAAACTGTCTCGAATGACGTTTTGGTTTGTCAAAGAAAAGAAAAACTTTATTTCTTCTTTTCAGTTACGTTATGACGTTGAAAATTTACCATTCGCTTCTAAGATAGAATATTATTATTTTTACTTTTTCTTTGTCAATATTTGGATTGGTATAAAAATAATATTTTATATTCTAATAATTTGTATTTAATGTTTTTAAAAGCTTACTTTAGAAAAAGAGCTATGATTTTATCGATAATGTGTCCAGTAGCAGATAATTATATATTGTTGTATTTATACAGTTGGCAAAAAAATTATTTGTACACTTCATTTTTTTAAATTATAATGAAATTAAATAAAAGATTTAAGCAAAAAATACTGTAATACATTAATTTAATGCATTTTAATAATATAAAAGCAAAAAGAAAATAAAACGAATTGATTTTCTACATTATAATAAACAAATGTACAAAAACATAATGCAAAAAAAGTATTTGTACACTACATCAATGTATTATAATTAATGAAAATTTAGTTAAATGATACAAAATAATATTTTGTGTGAATTCCTTTAGCGTTTATGATTACTTCTAGATGGTGTGACATAGATTCCACCAACTTTTTGTAGCGGTCTGGTTTATTTTATTCCATGACTCAATAAGAGCTTCTTTAAAACTGTTTTTCGCTGATACATATTTTTTTTCGGATTTTTGCATCCAGTAGCATCCACAAATTTTATATTTCATTCAAGTTTAGAGATTGCTGAGGAGTTTCCAGTCGCCTTCGAGCATTGTAGAGTAACCATGTGTGGTGATCACAGCAGTATGCTTTGGTTGTTATCCTAAAGAAAGTGAAAAGCTTCCTCTACACGTAATTTCTTAGCACTATTTAATAAATTATACCGCGACACATCAATGTATGTTAAAGCTTTCATTCCAAAGTCAATAAATTCAAAATGTTCTGCTCCATTAGAAGCTATACACCCCAAAACCATAACATTCCCCTCCACCATGCTTGATATTTGAAGCGTACGTTTTGGATCTAGAACAGTTTTATTTTTACGCCAAATTTTTCGAATTCTAGGTGGTAAGAAAATTCTGAATTTTCGCTCATCAGAAAAAATTACAGTTTTCCAAAAATCTAATGATTTGCTTCTGTATGCGAAAGCGAATTCTATGCATTTTCGCCTATTTGTTTAACTGATGAATGGATTTTACATTGAGGTTCTTCCTTTTAAATCTGCATTCAGAAGAATATTTCTTATTGTTTGAGGTAATACTCTGATGTTAGAAGATGTTGCAAGGTCTCCTGCAAATTTTTGAACTAAACCCATAAGATTTTTTAAAGCCGATTTAACAACACGCCTTTTTTCCCTCATTGTTAATTTGCTGAGAAGTCCTGGTTTTCATTGAATTTCGATGCATCCAATTTCTTCATACTTTCTCATCATGTATCCAATAGTTGTAAATGGTAATTTAATAGCTTTTCTGATTTCTTGGTATGATTTTTATTTTTATGAAGCTCAAGGATATGATTTCTTATGTTCAAAGGTAGCTCTCTAGTTTTCAGTACCATTCTCAATTACTTCAAGAGCAAATTAGATTAAATGCCAGACAAACATAATATGAAGTTAATAATTATTAAAAACTACCAAATTATGTTACAACTTTGAACCACAAACATTATAAACATAGTGCGAATCTTGCTGTGGAAATGTACAAATACTTTTTTTGCAAAAAAATTTTAAACTTTTCCAGTTATAACATTTATTTTACACCTTCATCGAAAATTTCTGTTGTTTAATTTAAAACGCACAGTAAAAACACTCTATTAAAACCATTCGTGTTAAAATATCTGTTTTTATTTAGTTAAAAATTAAACATATTTGAGTGTACAAATAATTATTTTGCTAACTGTATTTATGTACTGTTCATTGTGATATAGAAGTCAACACAATGGTAACTGGACAATTTTTTTTAAATGTTTAATTGATACACTAAAGTTATATCATATGTTTAAAATTCAACATTCTAAAACCGTATAAATATATTTATTGAGTGATTAATTAATAAGATACACTATTAAAAATTATCTGAAATTCACAGATATATTTTCCTGAATATCACAGAAAAAATCCCTTTTCACTGCAAAAAGGAATTTTCCGTTAAAAGTCGGAAATTTTCATCATATTTACTGAAAATAATACACGAAGATGGAAGGAAATTATGGAGATACTCAGTTATATATCGCAAATTTCTTTTCAATGTTTAAAATACTGACATGTAGCTGCACAGAAATAAAAAACTCAATGAAAGAATACTGGGTCTTTTCTAAGATTTGTATCGTGCTATGGGATTGCAACTGAACTGATACCAACAACTTTTTGAGCAACAAATTAACCGGACCATATTCTAATAACTCACTGAACAAAGAAAATTTCCCTAATACATTATTTAAGTAAACCATGTTATAACTATTCATTTACCATATGAAAATCATAATAATAAATTAGCTTTATTAATTAAAACTTTATTATTAAAGAATTGTTAAAGAATTAACTTATTAAAGAATTATAACAGCATCGAGAAATTGACAATCTACCTCATAAAAATAAAATAACACTGTAGAACCCAATATAGAATCAGGTGCTTTAGAATCACGTGTATTCGAAGACCCTATGGCGTGATAGCTAGAGCTACGGACTCCCACACCAAAGGTCGTCAGTTTGAATCTCCCAGACGATGTTACTTTTTTCCTCAGTGATGAATACAGGTTTTTCTAAACTGTTCGATAGATAGCATCACCAGCCAATTGTCTAACCAACTTTATAATATAAATTTGCCGCTTCTTCAAATAGAGTTTTTCCTTCTTTTATGATTCAAAACGGAAAATTTATTAATGGAACGGAAAATACCGTTAATTCACTGATTTATGTTTAAAAGTGTATTAATTAATAAGGTATCCTGAATACATTATAATTGCCGTTTTCAAGAATTTTTATACTTTTAATTATTTTAGTTTTAAAACAAACAATCTTTTAGATTCCAAACCTGTTTTTATTTTATTCCTACATTTATTAGAAGATGAGTCATAGCCAATTTAATAAACTTCAATTCAAAGCTTCAAAGTACTAAAATTAGCTTATTTTTAGTACAAGTAAACTTCCTCTAATCCAACATCCTATGGCCCGGCACGTTGAGTACTCCGGCATAACTATCGGGGAAAAAAATATTTATTTAATCTCTCCTAATGTCTGTAATAATCTGGTGGAACTTAACACCTTAACTACAGCAGGTATACATGTACGTCTTCAGCGAGTGCATCAATATATTATAAAAATGGCAAACTGTCAGGACAGCAGGCCAAACTTCAGCAGAAGAACCGTATTCTACACATGTGCAATTTCTTTTTGTTATTTCAGAAAACCAATCACCGTCTTGTTTAATTGTAAAACTATGTTATTAAATAAGGCAATGAATATCGTGTCAGATTTCGTCGGCGGTTTAGGGGTTTAAAATGAAAAATTACGTAACAACCCATTGCAAAAGTAGTTTTATTCCCTGTTTTGCCATTTTAAAATATTGGTTTAGGATGAAAACCTGTCGACTCAGAGGCTTTAAGCGATTTCGCAAAACTTGAATTTCTGGATAAGGCAAGTTTTGAAACTCACGTCCTCATATGTTGCATTTTAGACTTTTGGATATTTTTTATTGTAGTAAAACTGTTTAAAGAATAAAAAACATACTTTACTGTCATCTTTTGTTTATTCTTCCTTTGTTTAATCATTTTTTGTTTGACTTCTAAATGTTTTTCCCTACTTTCATTCTGTAATCCGTCATGGGGGGGGGGGAATCAGTGTACGAATGTGCTGCATTAGAGGATCTGTATTATAGTTTCAGGACTTAATGAGTCAAATATTAGAAGTGGACGTAGGAAGGCCAGGAAACATGTGAACAATAAACAAAATGGTATTTTTTTAATAAAATATATGTATGTTTGACATATTTTGAAATATTTCAGTTAATTTTGTAGAAATTCTAAAACTCCTAGTTCAATTCACAGGTCTGCTTTATAGTAGCTTGTAGTATAAAGGAAATTGAAATATATTTACTTGAACTGAGTGTACGCTTCCAGGTGTACGCATGAAATTTTGCTAAAAAATGGCAATAAAAGATACTATTTTTAAGCGTTAAGAAAATATTGGTAGGATTTTATGTTTCTTCACCAATCTGTATTTTGATTGTAATAAAGAGGCGTGTACTTATTCAATATTTTACATTATTTTTTAAAAGGCCGTCGGAGCATAGGTAGATATCTTAAACAATAATTAATCTATACTAAGGTGATTATACGAATAATAGGCTTCCCTTGAAATTAAATGAAATCTCAAAGCTTCGATGCTAATCCATTTTTTTTACTTCTGCATTCAAACTTTATCTGCAGATAATCATATGTTCTCTGTTTAAATCCCATTTCTCAACAGGTTTCGCTTATTGAAGTCTCGATTGTTAAAGAAGAGATGTGGAGCAGCAAGTAGATCCTCTGAAATAGCAAATAATTGTAAATGTATAATGAGTAAAGTGTCTTAATTGGATTTACAGCTTGAATACAAAATGTATGTGCTTTGCATCTTCATTTCAGTTAGGCTATCACACACTTCAAAAATAAGATTTTTTTTAATTATCACTTATATTACGATACATTTTTTTAATGTTATATTTAATGTTTTTAGAAAGTCAGTTTTTTAAAAAAAGATGTTTTTTATCAATAAAATAATAGTTTTGATTCATAGAAAAATCTTTATAATTACATATTTTTTATTTTGTTAGAATGCGCCTTTTACATATCAAAACTGGACCCAAATTCCAACTAATATAACTGCATTACCAAAAGTATACTTTACATTTAATTACAGCATACCAAAAATGTGAAAGTACATTTTTTATAGAGTTTAGTTAGTTATATAGAATGAATTAAATTTATTAAAGAGAAATATTAAAGAGAAAAAACAATTTTATGTTTTTATCAAAATTAAACGCGATGATACTTTAAAGGTTCAAAATAATTCCAATTCTTAACATCTGCGTCTAAAGTAGATATTCAAATAATAATATAAAATCGTTTTAAGTCTCATTTCTTTGCGTTTTGCCCTTATTAAAATCTTCCTTTTTAGTAAAATATGTTGCCGCGAAGAGAACAGAAAGTGCAGTTATGTATCTTGCAACTGGCTGAGAATGTGTATAAAGTATACTGTCTCAAAATGATAGTTTAAAGAACAATTAAACTAAAACACGATGATAGTTAAAAGGTTCAAAACAAATCTAATTCTTAACTTCTGCGTCTGAAGCAGATCTTCAAAAAAATCATACGAACGTCTTTTTAAATCTCATTTCCCCTCAGTTTTGCCCTTATTAAAATCTCCTTCTTTTAGCAAAGCATGTTGAGATAAGAAGCGCAGAAATTGTGATTATTTATCTTACAATTGTTGGGAATGTGTATAAAGTATGTTGTTTCGAAATGATAGTTTAACGAGCACTGTAACTGAAATGAAATTATTTGTAAAAGGTTCAAGGTAAATCCAGTTCTTAATTTCTACTTCTAAAGTAGATCTTCAAATAACCATACCATCTTTTTTCAATCTCATTTCTCTGCGTCTTCCTTAATTAATATTTCTTTTTTTATTTAAAACATTCAGCATCAAGGAGAAAATCAAGTGCAGTTATTTAACTTGCAGTTAGTTGCAATTCTGTACAAAATAATCTGCCTGCCAATGATACTTTAACAAAGGCTTTAACTAAAATTCTATGATATTTTAAAGCTCCAAAATAAATCCAATTCTTAAGTTTTACGACTAAATTAGATCATCAAATATTCATACTATGTCTTTTTAGGTATCATTAATAAGTATATAGTATAATAAAATTAATAGCATTAATAAGTAAAAAGTAAACTGTCTCGAATGACTTTCCAGTTTGTCAGGAAAAGAAAAACTGTAATTATTCTTTTCAGTTACGAATTTGTGCTGAAAATTTAGCATTCGCTTGTGAAGTAGGATATTATTATTTATACTTTGTTAATACATGCATTAATATAAAAATTACATTTATTTTCTCATCACTTGTATTGAATGTTTTAAAAAGTCTACTTTAGAAGAAGTATGTTGTTATCGATAATATATCACGGAGCCCCTGGAATTTTAAATTGAAAACTATGAATGTATTAGTTTATTTTTTTCTGAGACATATTATAAATACTTTGGTTTATAAGGGAATTTAATGCACATTAATATTGTTAGTGTATTTATAACAGCTCCATACTGTTATAAAATAAGAATAACGTGATACTGTTATAAGATAGGAACACTGAAGGTAACGTGACTATTGTGTTAGAAACCTAATTTTATGTTGTTTTTTTCTCATTAAACGTATATATAATGAGTGAAGTTATTTAACACCAAATTGGTTGAGAAAGTGTATAAAAAAACTGATTTAAATAACTTTTGAACAGGTCAAATAAAAGAAAATATTTGTTTCTTCTTTTTCATTACACTTTCATGCTGAAAATTCATCATTCGTGTGTAATGTAGTTTTTACTTTCTTTACTCATTTTTTTCAATTTTTGTATTAAACCAAAAATGAAATTTAGTTTTACTATTACTTATATTTAATTCTTATAAAAATTTCTGAGTGGACTACTTGTTTATTGATAGTATAACAATTTTATTTCATAGAGTTTCCTTTATAATTGTGTGTTATTTATACATTTATGCATTAAAATTGAACCCAATTTTAAAATTTTAATTGTAGTAGTAAAATTTTATTATATGTTTCAAACTCAGCAAAAAATCAAAGAAATACATTTCTTTAAGGATTAACTAAAGACAAATTATCAAAAGATCATATAATTCAAAAGAGAATCGTCATTTATCAAGCTACTCCCCATGTAATGAGATTTTAAAGTTTTTGAACACATATAACTATTAATTTCTATGTCGAGAATAAATCTGTAAATAATCATATAATCTCTTATTATTATCCCATTTCTCTGCGCTTTTCTCTTATTGATTTCTCTTTTCTTTATAAAACAAATGTAGCAGCAATGGATTTAGTATTATTTTATTTAACTAGAAATTGATTGAAAATGTGTATGAAGTAAACTGTCTTAAATGCCTTTCTAGTTTTTCAAAGAAAAGAAAAACTTTATTCCTTCTTTTCTGGTATGCTTTCGCGCTGAAAAAAATTACCGTTCTCTGGTGAAGTAAGCTATTGTTAATCTACTTCGTTTCTTTTTTTGTTTTTTGACAATAACAAATGATAACATTTATATTTTATTTTCCCATCATTTATGTTTTTTAATGTATCCCATAGTTAAAAAAGGGCGTGTTTTTATCGAATAATATAAAAGAGAAAAAATCACTGTAGAAAGAAAGCACTTTGAGCTAGCAAATAAGATTGTTAAACGTATGATAAAGTAATTATCACAAATTACTCATATACTCAGAAACAAAACAAATATTAATTCTTACGAAATACTTTGTTTCTAAAAAATAAGATAAATTTTTTATTAAGATTAAAATTATTTCGCTTCAATTATAAAAGTTTTCTTTTTTATTTAAAAAAATGCTCTCTGTATTAAAATTAGAAAAATAAGATTGTGGTATGAATTTCTTTAGAAATTTTTAAATAAGATATATAATAAAACAAAAATGTAATATTAGTATATATTTTAGTAATGTTTTGTTACAAACATGTCTTTAATTTGATATTTCCCATGTATTAAAATTCTTTTTTTTTCTGTATTTGCAGTTACAATTATAACATATTGGAAATTCCTTTCTTAAATTCTCTTTCTGAAAGACACCAAAGACGAAACGAGATTTTTTGTTTTTTGTTGCACAAACTAACTATTTGGACCATAACAAGAATTTATTTTTTACAGCAGAATATTACCGTGCAGAATATTTTCGTTCACGACTTATCTTTGTATCTATAAATACTGACTTTATTAAAAAAAGTAAAAAAGCTATATTAAGACAAATATCCTTTCATGTGACTGTTACCTTTCTTGATTTCCAAGAAAATTTTTCTGTGTAACTCAAAATATAAATAAGTAAATAAAACATTACGTCCTAAACTTTAATTTACTTTTTCTTAAAGATTCAAAAGGTTTTATATTAATAACAATTAAATCGTAATAGCAAAAAAACTGCTATCTCATCGATTTAAAACTTATGACAAAGTAGTCAGAATTTATACAACAAAATACAAATTTTATTTTGACAAGTATTCTATATTCCGGAATCTGTGTGACAAAATAACTGGACCAAATTACTCAGAACTTACATATTTAAAAAGAAATCATGTAGCTACGATTCTTTTTTAATGTGCACATTTTACTCACAGACAACTAATTTTATAGGATGTTTACATTTATAAACCTCTTAATTATTACATTTTTTGACAACATAAATTAAAAGTAGTGGCTAAACACCACTTTTTCCACACTAAAATATTTGCCTTATACAATTGAAGAATATCTGTCAACCAATAAAGACGCAAATTTACAGTTACAACATTACAAATTAGTTCTAAATTAGTTACAAATTAGTAGAATCAAAAAGCTTCTTGTAATGAAACAATTAAAATATTGTTGCTTGAATCCAGCTCGGGCAGCACAGTTAAATGATTAAAGTCCTTATTTTTTTTATTTTACGTTTGCTGTACTACATTATGTATTAGCAGTTAAAATTTAAAACTATTTAGGAGTCCTTATTTGGATTTCCTTTTCTAGACATTTCAGTGATAGGGAATTTTACTTCTTTTTCTGTGATTAAACTAACGGCGTTTTCGTTTAAATTCTAAAAGTTTCTATTTCTGGTTTCTAAGAAAATACTTACTATGATTGTAGAATTCAAAACATAACATTATGATCTGAGCTTTCGCTAAAAATTTTTAACAAAGTAAAATGTGTATACGATTACCTCATATATCGTCTCAAATTTCTCACAGATAATTACTTAAGGTCACATAGAGCATTACGCAAGTAAAATGAAGCAATTTTAATGAAATATTGAACGCCATGTACTTTACTTTAAAATACAGAAAAATATAGAAATAATGTTTTTTTTTTCACTTACATCTCTTCAAATTTCGTGACATTGAAAAATTGTGGGTGGGGAGCTTCAGTTGGGCATTATTCTTATATTTCTATTGTAGGTGAATTATATTTGCATATTTCTCAATTTTATAAAATTATTTAAATAAATGATTTGAATGCTGTTTTAAATATTGCATAAAATAACTATAAACACAAATTTAATTAATTAATCCTACTTGGTGAAATCCTTTTAAAATTTATTAAATCACTGGAAAAATCACTTAAGTTCCACACAGTTTCCAAAAGTCACAAAAATTGCTTTAGAAAATAAAATTTTCATGAATTCATAACTTGGGACATACAGAGTTAAAGACACATGTAAAGTCTTCATTTCTCTGCGATAAAAATTAATTTTTTGAGTAAAAGAGTTTCTGTAAAACTGAGCATTTTTGGGCATTTTTTTCATGATTTTCATCATTGTTCACGTTGATAGTAATTATTATGAATTAAAAAATATATATGTACTGTTAAGTCAGGAAATATTTCCTGAATTCTAACTGTATAAGTTTTATGTTTTTTATTGAAAATATCGCTAGTGCGTTTGGATTTGCAGAAATAACGCCATGGGCTAAAATTTCGGAATTTATTCAACTCTATGATTGTAGTAAAGACAGTAAATTACCTTATGTTTATATTATATAGCAAAATTTTAAATAACTTCCACTATCATTCCGTATTTCTGACAAAAATGTCGGAAACAATAATTTACGTTTTTACATTTTTATTAAAGTAAGGGTTTTATTTGTTTTAGATTTGCACTTAAATTTTTGAACAATTTGAGAATTTATTTTTTAAATGCTACAAAAAATCACAGAGAAGTTTTAATTTTTCATCTTTTTTGTAGAAATACTAAATTTTGAAAGCAAAAGGACGCCTTTTATTGAAAATATAACATGTTAGGGAATTTTTGTATATGACATTAATATTTGTGCACGCATATTCTAACATAACTTTTAAAACAAGTTAAAATGGTTTTACTGAAACTGAAAATCTTTCACTTAAATGATACACTTTTTTATTCTGTTTTTTAAAAAACTTGTTAAAGCGAATTACAAGCGAAAAAAAATTAGCTGCGTTTTTAAAGCGAAAAAGAAATGTTTGGTCTGAACATTTAAGTTTTTTAACAAAATAAAAAAGACGACAATTACTATTCATGTTAATAAAATTTGTAGAGATATTTCATTACTTTGAATTTTGACAATTTAAAACCCTTTTTTTAATTATTTGGAATTGAAAAGCTGAACAGTTCAGAGGTTTATTTCTTGAGTTCCACCTCTAAAAAACTTTAAACAAGAAGCGAAAATTTTTTGATTTTTCTGTCGTAAAACTACATGTTTGTATCATAAAATTATATGTTTGTATGTCATAAAACTATATGTTTGCAATTATGATCAATGTTTTCACCGAATTTTTTTTTACAACTTACATAACAAATAAACAATTCGTTGATTACTATGTAATTCTGTAAATATTAAACTCCGAGCCAATTAGTTCAAAGACATTAAAATTATGTAACCAAATAATACATACAGTGGCCGAGAGGTTCTGACCTCTCAACTGGTAGACGGCAGGTGCTGGGTTCGAACCCAATCGCGGCCATCATCCTAACCGTTCGGAGTTTTCGTGGTTTTGAAAAAGAGCCAATCATTATTAAAAACTAAACATTTTTTATACAATTTTTTCCAAGATTATCATATTTGAGTAAGCAAATAAAAACTGAATTTCTAACAAAAAACGTGTTTTATTAAGAGTGAAATACTTTCGCTTTCATAAATATAAAAGTTTATTTTCCTTATTTTTTAGGCACCTGTGTTCTGGAATTCATGAAGCAGTATTGCAATCTACTATATTTTTTATATTTTAAATAACTTTTGTTATAAATAAAAACAAATTCGTCCATTATTATGTAATTCTTTAAAAGTTATTTTAGAGACATTTTTTTTTCATTCTTATTTAAATTATGCAACAAATAAATTCCAACCTTTATTACGAGCTCTCTAAAAATGTTTCCAGGGAAAAATAATTTACATTTTTACCTTTATTAAAGTCCGTTTTTATTTCTTTGCAGTAAAAATTTTAAAAAAAATGGAGATTTATTTCCTGATGTACTTTTCTGAAGCAATTCAAAAAGGGGAAAAGAGTGTTTTTTGCAGAAAAACTATTTGGAGAAATATATCAGATTTTTTTTAATTAATTTTTTTTGCACTTATTATGATTATTGTATTTTTATACACGAATACTAACTGAATTTCTAGAAAAAGTATTTTATCAAGACAACAAACCTTTCGTTTAAATGAATCTCTTTTCTTCGTTTTATATTTTTTCATTTTAAGAAAATGTTTCAAAAATTCCAAAGATTTTAGGATTGGAAAATATCCTTTATGTGCAATATTTATAGTACTTTTTAAAACACCTGTGTATCAAACTAACATAAAACTAGATTATCATCTAATTCTGTAAATCATTTAAGTGGAAATCATTCAATCCGCTTACATTTAAGTTATGTAATGAAAAAAAATAATTATTTTATGATTATTATATATTTCTCTAACACTTTTTCAGAGATAATTTATATGAATTTTAAAATTTTCTTAAGTTTTTTGAAGAGTGTTTTTGTGTTCAAAAATTTCAACAATTTGAATTTCCTAATTTTCCCCTTTGAAATGTAGGAAAATATAAATTTCTCATAAAAGATAAATAATTTTGTTAATATTTTTAAATAAATAATCATATTTATGTACGGAAATACTAATTTAGTTTCTTGAACAATGATATAGTTCTTTCAAATAAAGTCACAAAGTTTCCGTTTCTTGTTTTTTTACGAAAGCGCTATACTTAAGCTTTTATTTACATTTGAATAAGTAAAGTTTATGTCCATGCTTTTATTGGAGATTTCTCAAGTCAAGATTTTAACCTTTTTATAAATATAAACTACATTTAATCCAATTCGCCACAAAAACAAGTTTTCGAACCAATTTTTATCATGTACTACCTTCATAAGATTTCCTTACCAGCTTACCAACATTGACATTTTCAAGTTAACTAAAGAGACATTAACCTGAAGAAATTATATGATGAGGGTTTTAAGTGTTGTTGTTAAATAGCTTCTTCTGTCTAATAAAATTCGGATTACATTTGATTTAAAGAAATAGACGGTTTGCAGCTATGGATTTCTGTATCAAATATAGATAATACAAGTACGTTTCTATGACATAAACAAATCTATTTTCGGTTTCTTTCAACGTACTTTCATGGTGCCACGATTGAGAGTATTTTTGCAACAGTGACTCTTTTTATATAGTTCTCGGTCTTAAAAAAAAGAATATGTTCTAACAAAACATTTCTATTAGAGTAGTAATTTAGCAGTCATTATGGAAAGGTATTTCTATTTGAAATAAAGGTAATAAATTGAAACTGGTGTTAATCAATCGAAGTGAAAACATTTCTTTAATATACCATAAAATATGCTAAAATGCGCAAGGTTTTTCGAAAGAACTGAGACTTTTTTTGTCAGGCTCAAAGAAGACGTGCGTCTACTATGAATGTAGCATCACGTCCTCTTTACGACTGACAAAGAAAGACTCAGTTCTTTCAAAAGGCCTTGCACATTTTAGTATATTTTATGGTATTTTAAAAAAAAATTTTCACTTCATTTGAAATAAGTTCAGTTTTTTTATCAGCTGTAAATAGTTTTCTGTTTAATAGACTTTTCCGTCAGTTAATATGGTTTGTAACTACTTTTTCATAATTTGTTTAAATATTTACCCGTTGAACATAAACTATTTTGCTTTAAAGGTGATAAAAATATTTTGAAAAAAAGTAAGATATGGGTGATTCTCAAAATAGGGGACAATTTCAAAAATGAAATCTTAAAAAAATTACTGTTAGCAAAATTTCTGAAAAAAATAGGTGTTGTTAATATAGTGTTACGTATACTTTATATGTAGTCAGCAGAGCTAAATATTTAAAAATTAACTTAAAAAAAATAATTAGTATTTTTTGAGCCATGCTAATGACAAAACAAATTGCATTGAATAAATATATTAAGAAAATTTTATTTTCTTCCTGTTTAAATATTTTTTTCTATATTTATTAGCCTTCCTTTTCAGCAAATGGTTTCCAATTTTACATATATACATATAAGGAGAATAAAAACATTACTAAAGAACAAACTTTGTTTAGATGAGCAACATTCTGACACTAACAATGTAAAAAGCTGTCTTAGTGATTTTCTGACAGATTTAATGAATATTTTAGGGATAATAAATGCAATACCTACATTTATATGTAAAATTAAACTTTATAAAAGATACAATATAAGCAATGGTTACATTTATGCACATATGAGTCTTTAGCATGGACAGAAAAACCATGCTAATGACATTGATATTTGTCCATGCTAATGACAAATTTTAATTTAAATAAGATTATGAGCCATAATATAATCACAATGCAATAGTCCTTTCTGGAGCTTTTTAAAACACAAAAGTCCTATGCAAATAAGTAAAATAAAAATTTTAATTATAAAATAAACATGAAAATTATTATCCATTCTAATGACATACAATTGATGTACGCCCCTAATATTCAACTTCTATTCTTAAAATATAATATATGCTTCTATTTTCAGGCTTGGATAAAATGGCTACTTGTTGCCACGGAGAAACTTTATATTTTCAAACTATTGTCATATGTGAAAATGAAATTTTGATTAATAACCAGCTGTTTTAGTATGACCTTGTACCTCAATATGACCTAATACCTCAAAAAATAAGAAATATTCTTCTCAATGCAGACTTAAAAGGAAGAACCTCAAGGAAAAATCCATTCATCAGCGAAACAAATACGCGAAAACGCATAGTATTCGCTTTCGTATACAGAATTAAATCATTGGATTTTTGGAAAACAGTAGTTTTTTCTGATGAGGGAAAATTCGGAATTTTCTTACCACCAAGCAGTCGAAAAAATTGGCGTAAAAATAAAACTGTTCTAGATCCAAAACGTATACTTCAAACTATCAAGCATGGTGGGGGGAATATTATGGTTTTGGGGTGTATAGCTTCTAATGGAGCAGGACATTTAAAATTTATTGACAATGGAAGGACAGGTTTAACATACATTTATGCGTCGCGGCATAATTTATTAAACCGTGCTAAGAAATTAGGCGTAGAGGAAGCTTTTCACTTTCTGCAGGATAACGACCAAAGCATACTGCTGTGATCTCCAGCACATGGTTACTACAATACTCGAAGACGACTGGTAACCAGTGTTTTCGCTGACATTTGACCAACATTAGTAATTTGGCTAATTAAAAATTAAAAACATTCGCCAAATGAAAAAAGTATTAGCCAAATATATTCGCCGTGTATCACAAAAAAATTACTTTTAATCCTTTAACGTACCCTCTTTTTTCAATATGTTCTAAAATTACCTACGTATTTGTAACTGTGACAGCGATTGTAATTAATCTAATTTCAACTATCAACTACAAACATAAAAATGTGTATAGAAATAGATTAAATATATATATATATAATATATATATATATATATATATATATATATATATATGCGTATGTATGAAAAACAAAAAAGAAAAAGAAAAATTGAGCACTAGCAATTTGGCGAATCTAATCGCTTGTTTATTCGCCAAATGAAGAATTTAGTCGCAATTTGGCGCATTGGCGAGCGACAGCGAGAACACTGCTGGTAACTCCTCTAAAATCTTAAATCCAATAGAAAATTTGTGGATGCTATTGGATGCAAAAATCCGAAAATATATGTATCAGTAAAAAAGAGTTTTAAAGAAGGTCTTATTGTGTCATGGAATAACATTAACCAGACCGCTACAAAAAAGTTGGTGGTATCTATGTCACACCATCTAGAAGTAGTCATAAACGCTAAATGAATTCACACAAGATATTAATTTGTATTATTTTACTAAATTTTCATTAATTATATTATATTAATATAGTGTACAAATAGTTTTTTGCATTATATTTTTGTATATTTGTTTATTATAATGTAAAAAATCGATTCGTTTAATTTTATTTTTGCTTCTATAATATTATAATGCATTAAATTAATGTATTACAGTATTTTTTGCCTTAATCTTTTGTTTAATTTCATTATAATTTTAAAAAAGTGAAGTGTACAAATACTTTTTTTGCCAACTGTATAAAGCAATTTTTTGATTAAAGCAATAATATGTTTTATATGTTTTTTAGACATTCATACAGTAAGCATAAAAAAACTATACTAGAATAAACATAAAGACAAAAAATGCATGCGTACACAAAGATGTGAATTTTAAATAAACGATACGAATGATTTATTATTTTTCTTCAATAATTTCTTTTTGTTCCTTGGCATGTTTTAAGCCGATCTTTCAGCAGAAACGTTTTAAGTAATCGCATACCCTTTTTTTTATTTATATAATTTCCAATGTTCTTTTTAAAATCAGTTTCTTAAAAATGTATTACACAAAGCCTTTTGACTTGACTGCTTAGAAATTGACACTTTAGTGATTCCATACGTTACTTCCAGATCGTGTAACGGTCTTAAAAAAAGAAGTTTCTAAATGCCTTTGAAATAAGTTTATAGTTTAATGGTTTATAGTTATTTTTGCACATTTAATGGAGCTTTTCTTAGAGTAAGCATAAAATAAAAAATCATAATGTAAATCTAAAAGAAAACACTAAAACAAAACAGGATATGTGCACATTATTAGAAAGGCATCATACAAATAATTTCGATTTTTCCTTCCAAATTTATTATGTATTTCAACTTTCGACAGAAACGTTTGAAGTAATCAGATTCCTTTATTTATATTTTTCTTGATATATATAGATATGAGTATTCTCTTTCAAAACGGTTTCTTTATAATGTATTTTACAATAAATCCTTGACTTGAAATTTTTCAGAAAGGGCCACTTTACTTTCTCAATATGTCGCTTACAGATTCAGGGATATTTAAATGGATTTTAAAGCCGTATTTCCTATACTAGGCTTTTGAAAAGTTTATGTCCCTTTCATTTAAATACAGTAACATAGATTTTTTTTCTTTAAAGTAAATTCAGACTTACTGCGTAGACAATTTAAAGTGACTTCAAACTTACTTCACAGGCAATTTCGTGGAAAATGGATTTTTTAATATTGTTTAACTAATTTAAATTGTTTTAACTTCAATCAATAATTACAAAAATTGAGCTCTATCTAAATAATTATTAATATGAAATTTTGTGCAAAATGATATACATTTTAAAAGAACTTTAAAAATGCCAGAATGGGTACATTTTGAGCGGACTAGTTTCAGTAGCTTTTATAAAAATAGTACTTATCGAATCCTCAGTCTATCGGTAAGAATAATTTACGAGGATTTTTAGTAATGTAACAGTCCTTCTACTTCAATTGTAAAACAGGTTGATTTGTTAAGTATCTATTTATGAATAAATATCTGTGAATATATAAAAGAAAAAATACCATCACGATATCATATAAAATACTATACTAAAATACAATGTCCCAACTGAGAAAGTATATTGACCTTGCAAATATCTTAGATGAGTTCGTTAATCAATAAAATTACGTAATTCGTTCAAAAATACGGGCATTTAAAAATCCGAATAAAATGCACAAAATAACGCAAAGAAATGTATCTAAAATCAATCAGCTTTTAACCCTTTCCGACTCATGCAAATTTGGTTCGTAAAATGAGAAATTATTCACTGACACCGGTATTTACAGACAACATTTTTAGAAATTAGTTACTTAATAATTTAAGCTTTCATTGTAAATAGAAAATTTATTAAAATATTCTTTGTTCCGTTCGTAAGTTTGGAATTAAAATTAGGTATGCCCGGGGATTGGGACAACTTTGCCAAAAAGAATTAAACTGACTGTTGTTACACCTGATGTTTTAACAAATGTTTTACATTATTTTTTATCAGGCTGTCCACATTTCATATCAACTACATATTTTTCCTGGTCCCCTGTTTACATATTAATTTCAAACCCATGCCGAAAATGCGAAAGTCATATGATCATTCACATTAGACTGAAAAAAAAGAGTAAACGATAAAAGAAATTAAAATGACATTGTACAAAGAACTTTGTGTAAACTATTTCGCTTAAATAAAAAATTCTGTAAGAAAAAAGGAAATTTTTTTCGTACAAACAACTTATATATTTAATGAGTGTATTCTTAGGTAATGTCTAAAAGTTCTTTACACACTGAAGAACATTTTATTCTTTATAAGATGAAAAATTTTGTTTGAAATTAACAAGATTACTCGGTTTGTATCAAGGAATAATTCTGTTTCATACGAAGAAAATTTGTGCAGATTCATCATCATTCCTCTGTATAAATTGCAAGAAAATCTGGTAGCATTGTTGGTTGGATTACTTTTTGTAAAAGCTGCAGGATTGTTAAGGCCCCACACTAGTTACTGAAAAAGACCCGGATGGTAATGTTAATTCTATGGGAGCGTTCTTTTCAAATTTCTCACTCAAATTTTAATATTTTTACATGATTTTTTGTATAGAATAGCTGAGGACTAACTGGGCTAATTTTTACTTTTTCAATTTTGGTTTCAGATTTAAAAAAAAAAAAGACTTTAAACTGTTAGAACCGGTTCAGAAAATGAAACTATCATAATATTATATAAAAAATATGAAACCAAAATTGAAAAAGTAAAAACTATTCCGGTTTTAAACCATCCTCAGCTATCCTATGCAATAAAAAAAAACATGTAACAATATTAAAATTTGAGCGAGATATTTGGAAAGAACGAACCCATAGACTTAACATTATCATCCGGGTTTTTTTCAGTAACTAATGTTGCGTCTCAACAGAAGCTCTTCTATTTAGCTGTTCAAGGGCTAGAAAAAGGAAAGTCTTTTGAAATAATGAGAACATTTTAATCAGTATTACAGTTTCAGACATTGCAGTGAAATCGATCGGTTATGTTTGGAACTAAAACAAGCAAGCCTAGTCTATAAATTCCTGACTTCTTTTATTATTCTCCTACAAGTGTAATTTGAATAGCTCTCATTGCTTAATTTTATTGATTTTTTAAAATTTTAATATAATAATATATCCGATTAGCATTTAATTCTTAATACTGTTTATTTAATCGAAACAGCTAATGTATGTTACAAATCATTTCCAAAAACGGATATTCAAAAAGCAAATATGATCTTGAAAATAAATTCTTCGTTAAAATTGTTTATTAATGCCATTTGACATTTTCAGATACCAACTTGTAGTGTTTGAATAGAATTATTTCAATAAATATACTGAATGCTATTTAATACTTACAGAAAATATAAATACGTTATCATTCATTTTAAAGTGCTCATTAAATAAAGTTACTTTAGTTGTATTTTGATATCCGGAAAATGTTAATAAACTTTCCTTTTATTAAATATTTATTTTGCTACGTAATATTCATCTCGTGAACATAAAGATGATAAAATATTGAAAATTTATCCTCTTTTGAGTCAATAATATTTATTAAACAAAAAATTTGGAACATATTTCTGAGTGCAGCTGAAATTAAAATATTCTTCTAATAAAATATGGTAACGCAATTGAAACTCTTAATATAGGAAATCCAAACAGGAAGAAAATAAAGGATAATAAATTTTGCTAGTTTTGATTTTAGATTTACATTTTTAAACATGTTTTAAGTTATCAGCTTGTTAGTAAAAAAGCTATTGAGTAAGTAATATTTATTTATAAAATGTCTTAAGTTTCGTCTGTTTCAGAAACTAAGAAATCGAAGGAAATAAGAAATATATTTATGAGATTAAACTTATAATTCCAAATGCACATTCCATTGGGATAATTTTGTTTGCACCGTAATGGATTATAAAATAATCAAAGATGAGTTCAGGCTCATATAATTGAATTCTTAGGCAACTAATAAAGACTTTGAAAATCCATTCATCACTTGCTTTTAGAGTGAGGTATGGCTTAAAACAACAAAAATTAACTCGTGAATTTTCGACTAAGGAGAATTCAAATTTGCCTAGATTTTGTGCTTACATGGCTTTCGTGTGCGTACCTTTCAGTGCTGTTCACTTGAAACAACATCATAATTCATAGTTTAAGAAAAATATAACAATTTATTTACAAAAATAATAAGAAATTGGCTGTAGAATTGGAAGATTTATTTATAGATTATCAAGAATCAGGTCAAATTTTTTAAAGACTAAACTGAGAGAGGGGGAGAAATCCCTATCTCTCCAAAAATATTAAATTAAAATTTACTTAGTTTAAATGAAAATTTGTATACTGTTTGTTTTTTCAAGTTCCTAAAAAAATCAATTTAACATGAAATGTCAATATAAAATGAAACCAGTGTATTCAATAACGTTTTATTTGTACTATGAAATTAAACTTCTTACCTCGCTGCCGAAAAGACTTCCAACAGCAGATTTTCTCTAACAGAGCTATTCAAAAACTCCACTTGTACACAATTGGTGAATAATTTGAATATTAAGAAAGTATGAAGAGCTCACAATCACGAACTAAAGTACCTTAATGACAAGATGCATTTAATTCTACCGCATTATGGACATGTTATATAGCAACTAAACCACTACACATAACTATATAGCATAGAATTACGAAATTATTCATCACAATCAGACAGCCAAAGTTTTACACATACAAAAAAATTCGAAATTTTTTTCGAAAAAAATAAAAAATAAAAACATGCACAAATTGTTGAATTCAAAGGCCCATGATCACATGCGAAATCTTAAAATTCACAGCACATTCAATTCTCTTTTAGCAGCTTAGCATTGATGTTTTTTGTGGGTTATTTTTAGTAGATTAATGTTAGAATCATTTGTATAAAAATTATCCATGAATTACCGTCCCAATACCAATGCAATGTATCACTACCATGTGTGATACAATAAAGGCAAGAAACATTAGCAATACATTTTTTTGTCATTTAGCGAACAAGTACTAATAAAATTTTATGTATTGAAAATTTTTCTGCTCTATTCTATGTGATGGCTAAAGGATTTAGGCTATAATGTATTTTTATTTATTTATTCATTTTTATGTGAAAAAATGATGAAATTTAGTTTCAGAATGTCCCTTGTACTTTAACCATCTTGCTGCGTAATTGTTTCTGTATATTTATTTATTTATAAAATGTCTTAAGTTCCGTCTGTTTCAGAAACTAAAAACTTGAAAGAAATAAGAAATATATTTATGCGATTAAACTTATAATTCCAAATGCACATTCCATTATGATAATTTTGTTTTCACCGAAATGCATTATAAAATCATCAAAGGTGAGTTCAGGCTCATATATTGAATTCTTAGGCAACTAATAAAGACTTTGAAAATCCATTCATCACTTGGTTTTGTAAATCATAAGTTTAAAAATTGCCCTTTATATCATTATGTATTTCAAATCTACATATATTTTAGAGTTGAAAAATTTTATTGTAAGAGAGTTTTTATTTTAATATTGAATTAGATCATAAGACAAATTTGTCGAAATTATGATTTGCGCACTACTTTTACGTTGCCCGTAGGAATTGCGGGATGCGCAGCGTGGAAATTATAACCATTGTTTGTACAATCTACAATCATACTTCATAGTGTGCAGTGAAACTAAATTCAGTCAATGTGTTTCTAGCTAAAAAGGGCGCACATATTGAAATATAGTTATAAAATTTAGAGAAACATGGCATGTAACTGTTTTTTAAATGAAGTTATGAAGCTCTGAAGGTGCATCACCATGTAAGTGCGATTTTTAAAACCGACGTTTTGTGTAAAAAAATTTTCCATAGCATTAAAAGAAATTTTGTCCGAATTTTACTTACGCCTACTGCTTCACTTTTTATTGCTTTCAAATTGTGTGAATGACTTATGGCTCATTTTGTATGTGTGAATAAAATCAATTTACATCTCGAACGCACAATTGATTGTTAAGTAAATTCACTTTATTTAATTGCTTTCTTCATTTTCATTCACCCTGTATTTTACACGAAAAATTATTAAATATAAATACTATAAACTTTCTTTACTTAATTCTTTTAAAAATAATTACAAGCAGTTAGTAATGATCTGACAACGAAACGACATATTGATTATTTTACACTTCTTTACAAAGTGGCTACTTAATAAATCAAACTAATAAATCAAAGTATTTTACTTAAAATTATCCGATACTTTCCTTTTCAGAACTTTTTAATTTATCAGCCTTTTTTCTAGAAAACTCAGTAACTGATGGAATAATATTAGTAATTTTACTTTTTTTTTTTTTTGGGGGGGGGGGAATATTCGATAAAATGTATTTTCGGATATTCTTTAGATAAAGAAAAAAAATTAAAAAACAGGCTTATGTCAAACATTTTTTCCGATTCTTTTGAAGTATTAGATGTTCGAAGAAAATCACTATGTATTGATTGTCATTTGAATTCCTAACCGAACGACGCTCAAATAAATTTTAAGACATCCTCTAAGTTCCTGGAAATCCCTCTAACATACGATCAATAATTTGCAATAATACTTGCAAAAAATGCAGTTTCTATCAAAACTTGAATTTCTTTGCCGCATGTAATATTTTTAGAGAGTTTTCTCCGACAACTACACTTCAAATAAAATATCGATCTAAAATTCCACGAAAGAAATATTCATCTTGGAATTCCTAACTTTAAAAATAGTTTTCCTGTGGCAACAAAAATATGAAAAACACAAAATATGTGTGCATGCGTGACCGAATTATTATTTATAAATTTCTGGATTACTTTCATGATATTACGCTGCATGATCTTATGAAACAGAGATTTTTGTTCTTTATTATTTTTTCTTTTCGATCCTTCAACACGTAACTTTTATAATTTACTGGTTTTCTTCATTTTTCGGCGTTATCAGTACGAAAGAGGTTTTATTTTCTTTGAAGTTTAGAATACTTAATATAAAAAATATAGATTATTCAATTCTGCACTGAAAAGAAATATTGTGATACAATAAATTTCTTCTTCCATCATATTACAGAACACATTTTTGTTAGACGAAGCAAACTAATTGTATCAACAATATTTTTGTGTAATTCTTGTTACTTAAATAAATAATTTGAAAGCTCACTTGAATATTTACAAATTATATTATAGCAATGACATCTTTCTGCTGTGAATTCATTTTGATAAATCAGTAATGCTATGATATTATTTTTTCTTTTTGATCCTTCAACACGTGACTTTTATAATTTACTGTTTTCTTCATTTTTCAGCGTTATCAGTACGAAAGAGGTTTTATTTTCTTTGAAGTTTAGAATACTTAATATAAAAAATATATGTTATTCAATTCTGCACTGAAAAGAAATATTGTGATACAATAAATTTCTTATTTCATCGTATTACAGAATACATTTTTGTTAGACGAAGCAAACTAATTGTATCAACAATATTTTTGTGTAATTCTTGTCACTTAAATAAATAATTTGAAATCTCACTTGAATATTTACAAATTATATTATAGCAATGACATCTTTCTGCTGTGAACTCATTTTGATAAATCAGTAATGCTATGATATTAATATATCTTACATGATATTTTTGTTCACACACATTTCATAACATTTGATAAATCGCTACGATATATCACAGGCGAAGACATAGTTTCTTATACACACTTATACATATGCACAACATAATGCCACTATAAAAAGCATTAAGTTCTAAGGTAACAACGGCAGGGTGGGTAATAATGCCAAGTGCTAACATTATACACTGCCAGAAAAATTCGTCAATATACACTAAGTTATCGTTATTTTTTCACAAATAACTTCTGTTTTCCCAGAAAACGTATTTGTTCTGTGAGTTCATTCCGAACGTCGAAAAATGAAGAAAAGATTCCGTTTATATCTAGCACGCATGCGCATTGGGTCTGTTAGTAATAAATTCGAATTTATTTTTAAAATGAAAAACAAAAATATTCTACTGATTAAAATGTCTAATTTAGTTTTAAAAGACAAAAATGTTTTCGACTTTAAAAATGAATAACAATTACTTTCTTTATTCGTTCAAAAATTCTCACAATCTGTTATTCAAAGTTGGATAAGTTGAATAGAGTTCAATAAACTAAGTTATTTCTATGATAAATATTCGCATATAAAATATACTTTAAGTGAACACATTTAAAAAATATTTTAATTAAAAAATAAAATGCAAAAAAAAATTTATATTATTAAAAAAATCTTATCGAATAAAAATAGAACATCCATGTTTTTTCTCTAACAATCTACGTAATATATTTAAAATTCACATTTTTATACTATATTAATACTAAACGTAAAAAAAAACCCAGCCACAGTTTCATTAAAGATGAAATCTTTCCGAGATCAATTGCAAAATTAAAAGCTTTTTAACGAAATACACACAACTACACCCATATGAAATGAACGCTTCTATTGTAAAGCACAATCGTCATGGGCAACCGTAGCGCCGAGGATAAGTGCTGGCCTTGTAATGCTGGGATCGTGAGTTCGATCCCCACCTCTTCCGCGTTGATTTTTTCCAAACTTTTTTCAAGTGACGGATATTTTTCCTCTTTTGACGGAGAAAAAAATAAACAGAAAATCGTCAATCTACAGACAATTTCTGGCAGCAGTGCTGCCAGTACTTTTTCTGTGAAAAGACGGAAGTTTTTTTGAGAGTGTATATAATTATGAAATAATCCGGGAAATAGCACCTACGTGTTCTGCGCAGAAAATCTCAGAGTTTTGTGAATCACAAACAACTACTAAAAAAATCATTGTTATTTTATTTTGTTTTACCAAAGTAAATGCTTGAATTTTCATAACTGTTCGCTAGATTTTTATAAAATGTCAGTAGTACAGAATATTTTGATCTTAAAGAACCCCTTATACGCTAGTAAACTATAATAAGGTGGCGAATACCAGCAATTCATTTTAGTAGGGACCATATTTAAATAAACTGCCACATAATCCCTCCTATCTGAATAACAGAATTTGCGCATCTGCCACATAGGAGAAAAGTTGCATTTCCCCGTAAGTTTCAGTGTTTACGCAGCATTTTGGTACACTTTCATGAATTGCAAATTACGTGTAAAACGCATGAATGAATCAATTTTGAAATTAATTTTGTAAAAGGGCAAAATTACTGAAAATAAATTTAGCATCTAATTAATTTGCAAAAACAGTTTCAGGTAAAAAAAATAAAAAATTAGTAATATAGTTATTATTAAATTAATTTTGTATAATTTATTTCTCTAATAAATTAATTAAATATTTATTTTTTTAATTTATAAGCAATTAGTTTGCTAACCATTTTTTTGCTGAAAGGTAACGCGTGTTCTTTAACATCACTTTTCACATCAAAATGCCATATATTTAGAGAAGGAAATCAAAGAAAGGATCATGTACCGAAGAAAATCCAGAGTCAACTGTAAGATATTTCAAAATAGTTCTATTAAATAATAATACCTGCTGCACACATAATAGTTCTATTATGTGTGCATCAGGTAGGAAATTCCGTATTCCGGATTACACTTTGAGAGGTAGTATGAAGCAAAATGACTTTGTGAAGCGAACGGTGGGTTCAGAATCGTAACTATAATTGGTGCTAACTATAGGCACGGAAGGGCCGATAAGAAATCAGTTGTTGATATTCATAAAATTCGACCAGTGATTCGATTCAATGTATTTCTCAATGATCATAAGAAAGCTGCACGATTTACAACAACATGTGCATCGATTGCAGATGAAAACAACTTTAGTTAGCAAACAAAATACATTGAAACTGTGGAAATGAAAATGAAGTAATTTTTAAGTTAAATATGTTATGAAATTGATTAGTGTTAGTTTTTAATATTACCAAGGCTTGATGTTTTGATAATTTAATCTTTTTCGGAATTAGAATTCTTCCTTTTTTTTATTGTTCAAACATTACTTTGATATATTCAATCTTAATATACAATAATATTTATTCACAAAAACCTTAGAACAAAATCACTTAAGTGTAATTATTATTGTTAAAAATTTAATTGTTACTATTAATAAAAATGTCTCCGACCCATGAGTACAATCTCTTCTACCCTAAAAAGAGACTTTCCGCAAAATAGTTTTCTTGGTTTTATTACTTCTGTCCTATTAACCCTTTATCTACCAACGGTACTTATAAGTACCATTAAAATTACTTATTAAAAAATCGTTTAATACCTCAATTAGTTGTAATACTGTATAGCATGAGTTACAGATACATGATTTTATTTTGTTCCAAAAGCATTATTGATTACACAAAACGAAATTATGTTAAAAGGATGATTTCTTTTGCCTTTGTATCTTTTGAGCTTTCTTGGCGCTGATGGAGGGGAATGGGGATTTTTCAGTTCGGAAACATTTCTATATTTATAATGTAAGAACATCATATTTGTATATTTTATAATTCTACAAAATACTAAGAAGACAATTTAAAAGAAAAGATTTTAGCAGGATTATAAATATTGCACAAAATCCCTGAAAATTCAAATTAAATTAATCCTTCTAAATCCTGAAATCCTGAAAGCCTTCAAAAATTTATTAAATGATTATGTAAATGTTTTAATTTAGTTTAAACAATTTGCGTAAAATGCTTTAGAATGTAAAATTATCATGAATTCATAATGTGGTAGATAAAGGGTTAAATAACAACATAACAACAAAACAACAATTAAATGCATAACAAACAAATGAAGTAAAAATTACTCATGGATTGTTCAGCAAAAAATGAATATTTCGATTTTTTATTATTGTTCTTTTGAAATGTACTCATACTGTCTTACCTTTACCTAATACTAGCTATAATGTTTCAAAATATAATTTTCATTAAAGATTTGTTCAAGCGAATATCAGCTGTATATAATTTGATATTATTTCTCTTTGAGAATTAACCTTAAACTATAAGTTTCTCAAATTAAAAGAAGACATATTAATCTCGGAATTTTTAACTTAAAAATAGTCTTTCCATAGCAACGAAAATCTAAAAAACATAAATTGCATGTGCATGCTTGAACGAATTATTATTCAAAAGTTATGTAATTACTTTCATAATTTTATGGTACATGGTATTTTTGTATTTTTTTCTTCGTTCCTTCTGTACTTTTATAATTTAAAATTGTGATACTATTTTTATTATCAGGGCATTAGCAATTTGATTTTTTTTAATTTAAAGAGGTTTAGAACTATTAATTTAAATAATTTATCATTTAATTCAACATTGAAGGAAAGAATTCAATTTAGTTCCTATTACACCATAAAAAGCAAAGAGTTTTATTGGGTCAACCAATTTTCAGTTAGATAAACAATGCCGCAGATCCAGTAAAATATTACATTGTACAAAAAATATATTTTTTAAAGTATTATCTACATATTTTTTCTTATATGAACAACAAATTTCTTTTCTGAAAACGTTTCTAAAATCGTTAATTTTATTAAATTAATTTATGTTGTGTAATGTTCCTGATGAAACACATTTCTCAACACTTTATGCCTAGCTGGACAGAGGGAGATATATTCTACCTCACTTTTTCACATACATTTACACAGGATAACACGTTTATAAAAAAACATTCACTTTTAAAAAGAAGTCTTACAAAGAAACTGTAGTTGTAAAATTACTTCAGATGGGGTCAACAAAATAACATTTTCTTTTTTTATGATTCCTACACATCCGGTCACTTTCGGTTTATTTTTTTTAGATTTAATTTTGTTTCCACTTATAGCTGAACCAAAAGTAAGGCATTTTTAGAATCTTAATTTTTTTATCTTTAATTTAATATAAGAAAAAAAATCGAAAATTTCCACAAAAACAGCGATTTGAGTATAATGACATATCTTAATAACATATGTAGTAAAATCCAGCAATAAGGTACATTTGTTATATAGTATTACTATTCACAGAGAACATAATATTCGTCGGGTACTGAAAATTCGTTATATCAAATTTCAATCGTACATAAATAAATATTTCTCAATAAATAAAAAAAAAGATTGATACCCAACTTAAAATTATTTATCAGTACTAGCATATATGACTCATTTTACATCTTCATCTCTTATTTGTTTTATATATTATGCCAATAATTTATTTTTTTTTTTCGATAAAACTATCAACAATACAAATACGTTTCTTGTAATACTTTGTTGTCACGTCATACAAGATTACTGCGTGATAAACTTATTTATAAGCAACAATGATAAACGATGCAATAAACAGATTGGCTCGGTGAGTTGATTTTTCAACATGCTAATTGAACATTGATACATACCTCTTCTAATCGAGGTACTTGATAATTCAATTTACCAATTTCCAGTATCGTGGATGAAAGACGTTGCATATTTTATTATTATAAACATTTATTTTATTTATCTATTATGGTAATGTTTGAGCTGTTTCATAATACCTTGTAAAATATGTCTAAAAAAATATTTTCTGATCTGAGATTTCGTGATAAATGAATAATCATTTAAAATAGGTGACTTTAACGAACGACCTGCGACACACACCACCTACCACTATTTTATAATTGAAAATATGTTTTATGAGGGAGTGTCCTTTGTGATAAAGGCACTCTAGCATTTTAGTGAGATCGTGACGTCAGCGTTCTAACATGCGTGGCACGGAAGCGACATCTATCCTTTATTGAACTTTAACTGTCCAGAGCGTGTGTGTCGCCGTCTTCAGTTTGCAACGTATAAAAGCTGTGAGTTGGAGTGTGTTGTGGTGTGTGGTGAGGCGGCGAAAGCCAGCTAGTGTGTGGTGAGAAGGCGAATGCCAGCTAGTGTGTGGTGAGAAGGCGAATGCCAGCTAGTGTGTGGTGAGAAGGCGGAAGCCAGCTAGTGTGTGGTGAGGCGGCAGTAGTCCGCAAAGCGAGTTAGATTGGTGTTCTATAGTGAAATAGATTGTGTTCTAAAGTGGGCCAGTCAGCATTGTGAGCCGAGTTAGTTTGTGGTGAGCTGAGTTACCCAAGAAGAGTGCCAGTGGGTAAGAATTAATTCAATACGTTGGTTATTTTTTAGAATAAAGAGTGTTTGCAGCCACGGGCTGTCTTATTATAGATTTAAACTAGCTTTTAGCCGCAGTCTGAACGTGAAGCTGGTGTGAAGTGCCCCGAACTGAGCTTAAACCGAGGTCGAGAGTATAGTTTGAAGTTTAATCTCTTAGTATTGTGAGTAATCTCTTACTATCGCTCCACTTTCCCATGTTCCAGAGGTTTAAATAAACTGTTTGATTTTATCTTATACTTAGAATTATGTATTCATTCAACCATCAGATCACCAGCCACGTCACAAATGACACCCAACGTGTGCCCCAACACGTTACAGTTTTATTTAATGAACGAAACTTTCCGATTATATAAATCATATATTAATTTGCCCCAGCAGTGGCCGAGAGGTTCTGACCTCAAACTGGTAGACGGTAGGTGCTGGGTTCGAACCCAATCGCGACCGTCGGCCTAACCGTTCGGAGTTTTCCGTGGTTTTCTTCGAACCTTGCGTAAATACGGGTTAGGTTCCCTTAGAAAGACCCTCACGGAGGGCATCCCACCCCTTAGGGCCTATATCCCATAGTGTAGATAATTGGCCGACATACAACAACAACAACAACAAAATATATTAATTTTAGGAATTTGTTGTTCTTTCAGGTTAAGTCCTCTTATTTTCGTACTACTGAATTTGAGAACGTATTACTGAATTTAATGGTATCAAATGTTGTTTTTATGCATTTTTGCATAAGAATTTACCTGCTATCGCATCAAAATCTGAATATTTATAAAAATAATTACACTACGAACGCACCTCATTTGCCACGTTAGGCGTGTAATTTCCAACTTGTAATAATTGTAGACTACAGCTGCCCTTTAAAATGAATGAACTCGTTGAACAATTTGTTACAAACGAAGTTTATGCTGCAATCTATGACCAAGTTTTGTATATATTTAGACTGGCCATATCTCTTCTTTGGCCACCAATCCCAGCATCCCTATATAAATGGATGTATATCATAATATATATATATATATACATATATATATATATATATATATATATATATATATATATATATATATATTACAAATTAGTTCATGAACAATTAAATAGCAAAAACATAATCTCAGAAGAAATTACCCGAACCATAATTTAATAATTCTATTATTAGAATACATATATTTCAATAAAAAGGAACAAATATAAAAAATTGTACATGTTGATAATTATTTTTTACTAGCATAATAATTTTTTGCGAAGAGTAATTTTATTAGATATTTTTTTACATAAAGTGTCTGATAGAAATTCTCAAGCCTTCTCTTATTAAATTAATCAAATTATACAGTATTTTAATCCACTATAACTTTTATAAACAACACTCAATTTGTATATGTTTATGGAATAGAATTTATACTTCTTGCTAAGATGTGTCTCTATGACGATAGAATTTTGTTTTTTCACTGAGCTGGTATAAATAATAATTGCATTTTTCTCTATAATTTGACTCCTTTTTAATGCTGTAAAATAACTTTTGATACTTTATTTTAAATAGATATAATTCTTTCAAAATATTTTCAAGTTTTTTCCAAGAACAATAATTTTAGAAAAAATATTACAACAACTGTATCTTATTATTTCAATGAAAGATGAAAAAATAATTTAATAAATTTTAATTCTAAAGAATTTTAGTTTTAATTGTATTACACTACGTGTTAATGTTCTTTTTTATTTATTTCAAGACATATATTTCAATTAACGTAAGAAAATTTCTTTAAGATGCTCAATGTTTTGAAAAAATACTAAACATGTAAAATTCATTATAAGTTATGAGAGAAATTTTATGTAACAAATACTGTCAATAGTTTAAGTATGCGACCGTTTTTATGAAAAAATTTAAGCTTTGATTAGATTTTAAAAGTAGGCTAGTAATTAACTTAATTAAATATTAATGCAGTTGACCAAAAAGGTATATACATTATAAATACAGAATGTCCCTTAAAAATAGATTTGAAAAAGCGAATATCCCTGCATAATCTTCCAATTGTAATGGAAAAAGCGAAAATAGCAATTAAACTGTAAATTGCATCTTTTAAAAGTTAGGTTTAAAAAAAAGCTTAATAGATGATATTTATGCTGAAGTTTTACTAAATACCAAAATCTATAGTGAGAGCACCAAATTTAGAGATCATATTTTATCATAAAATACCAAGATTAAGGATTAAGTTACACAGATATCCAGATAAGATTAAAGTTTCCCCTTAAGGGTGATTCTGCGAAAACCGACGAAAATATCGATTTTCTAATTTTTTACTTGAATTATTCTTTATTACCCTTAGTACATTTTCTTGAAGTTCTGTAAAGATCTGAATATTATAAATACAGTTTAAAGCTATTTTATTGCATCACTTTCCCTTTAATTGCCACATTCCTATTCATTTTAAAGTGATTTTTTCACATTTTGTATATTTTCGACTAATAGCCATGATCAATGTGTTAAAAAGTTTTATGTATGTTGTTCAATTGACTCTTTTTTTTGTGTGTGCGTTGTTCCTTTTAGTGTATTTGATAAAACTAATTATCGGATTTACGTTAAAGTAAAAAGGTTTTTTTTTTTTTTTAACTCAAAAGTGTAAAATAAAATCCGTGTTTTATTGTAATTTTACACGTATTAGCACAATTTTTCCTCAAATACTAGTTCATTTAGGATAAATCCGATACTTAAAATTATACAGAATATTTCTAGGAATATTTAACAAATATTAGGACAAAGTATTCAAAATTATATGAGAAGATACATTTTAAAATTTACTTAAATGTTTAAGAAAAAAAATCTAAAAAATTTTGAATTTGCCTTGGAAATCGATCAATTTCTTGATAGAACCATTTTTTTTCATTGAGTCTTTTATTATTATGTCAAAATCGTACCTTAAAACGCTTAAATTTAAAAAAAAATTCAAAGGTTACCCAGTCCTTTGAGATACAAAACAACAAGTTATGTAACCAAGTAAATTTAATAATTATGGGAGTTTAAAGTGTGAATTCTTAACTTCCTCTGTAGTAATAGGAAAAATACACCTTGTTAAATTCACCACAAAATAAAAAACCATGCAGGACGCGTTTCGAGCTAAAACGATACAGCTCGTCATCAGATGAAGCACACACATGTCCGTAAGGGTTCTAAAGAACAAACATTAAGGGCAAATGTCCTTGTCACGGAAAAAGTGTCTGTAAGGGTATTCTTTTTTATTTTATGGTGAATTTAATAAAGTGTATTATTTCTATTAATATTTATCACCAGTGTATTTGGTGTTTTTTCCTCATCTGTAGTCTTTGTAAAATAGATTTCAATGCAGTTAATTTCAAAGTTCTAAGATATTGCATTCATATTTGAAATATATTTGAAGCTTCTCAATTAGTCCAGGCATTAAGTGCTCAAAAAGGACAAATAAATGCAAGTTTTGGTGTAGTTTTGATTTTTGGCTCCCTTTATGTTTTTGGGGTCGCTGAACACGAATCTGGCATTATCCAACAAAATTTCTCCCCGGAAACACGTTTTTTTCGCAAAAAACGTGCAAAAAACGTGGCTTTTTTCGTTTTTTTCTAAATAACTTCAAAATTATGCATTTTACATAAAAGTCATCAATACATAAATTAAAGGTCACAAAATTTCCTACATTTTATGTATTTAAAGTTTTTTTCTCTGATCAATCGTTTGGCTGTGAGAGAACCGCAAAAATGGGTGTGAAAAGCAAAAAATTCTGAAAAACGTGAATTACAGCACTGTACGCCGAGGAAACATGAAGAACAACCATTTTACGCAAATTTTCCCCACTTAATAATACTAAATATATTATTATTGACTATATTTTATTAATCTGATGGTCATTGTTTCTTTCATAACAAAAAAATAAATAAAAGTGAGCATATTTGTGATCAAAATCTTCATTTGCTATTACAAAATAATAATAGTAATAATTTCTTAATTTGACTTTTAAATAATGTAAATAAAATAACTAAAACAAGCTTTAACATATAAAAGCTGACACGGATTCCAGTTCTTAAAATTCTCGAAGTTCAAAATGTGGGTGTGAAAATAAAAAAATCCGGAAAATAGGAATTATGGCACTGTACATAGATTTAACATGAAATCTGACCATTTTTCGCAAAGGTTGGCTTTAAATGATACTGAAGATATTATGATGGACTTTATTTTACAATGAAGTTGCTAACAATAAAAACGACGACTCATTATGAACTATTATTTAATTATAAATAATTATGTACACTAGTAAGTATATTTACTTAAAAAACAAAATACTATTTCCGCTTTCTTTTATTTGAGGGTCCCTGCTTTTCACCGACATTTACAAAATAGAAAATAGACGAATGGAATTAGTGGGTGTTTTTATAGCTATCAATATTATAAATAAAAGTTTTTTTTAATAATAAATATTTGATACCTTGCGGCATGACTATTTCCCCTTCCATTGGGTCCTCTGATTCATTGTGTGGGCAATCCATTTCCAGATCGGCTTCAAAGTCTAGCTCATCCTCTTCGTCTTGACACACAACTGCGATGTTGTTACAGTTTCCCGAAGCAAATCTTCTATCTGATATCTTCGCAAATAATTTTGGCTGCTGCTTCAACTGCTCGCAGCCTCTCATCTCGATCAGATTAACATGTTTTCTGATACCATGCATTAGTCAGTATCTTCCCTCCTATATTATTGAAACACACAATAGACTTTTTTTTCTGATTTTTGTCATCAGTATGTCGTCTCCATATCTCTCAATGAGGTTAAACTTTACAGTTCTCATATCAGGGTGATAACTCTCTGTAACCTGCTTCATTAGCTCTTCCATGGAGAATTGACACTCGTGATTTTCAAGGTAATCGTATTTACTTTGCATTGCTCTGTCGATTGCCTCGGCAACGGACCACGTTTTTTCTGTTCTTGGACCTTCGGCCTCCCATAAATATATTTAAAACATTTGATGTGGTATTGAGCATCTGCTGCGATCAAATCATTCAGTGGTTCGATGCGCTGAATTATAGTGTGCCCCATAATCATTATTTCGAGCTCTTGTTGCTTTCAGAATTGTACTTTTGAATCCCATGTGTCGCACTTTGTATACAATGTTGCATTCGCTTGGTGGATTTTTCGCTTGTGTTGCAATGAACTCTTCCGAAATGCACAGTCCACATATAAAACCATTAGTTCGAAAATTAAACTAAGAAGTTGGTGATCTTAAAATCTGAGAAGTGCTAGCACTTTGTTCCTCAATCTTCTTCACATAAGTTCATCATTCGTTCATTTACGTATGCTACACTTAACATGCACATCTACTGAGATTTTCCCCTTTAGGAAAACTGCCTTTCCATAATTTCTTTCTGTACTTGCCCTGATTAACGCTGCAATAACTCGACTAACTTTCACTGACCCCTCTTCTAAAGGAGAGTCACAAATAAAACACAGCGACATCGCGCAAAATCATTTTAGATGATCACTATATTCACGAAGACACAGTGAATTACTAAATTATAAGTAAGCAGTTGCATATAGAAACTGTGGATGTGTCCTCCTGATAAGCTAGTGATCTGTGCGATGCATATTTCTAACAGAGGCGAGACTGGTGGAGAAGGGGGGGAGGGGGGTAGTATTCCATTGAACGTGGACATGGGATGCAGAAGTGGGCTCTTGACCAACGTTATTTCACACTTGCACGCACCGCTTCAATCAAGGGGGAAAGTGCAGATGGGATCAGTTAAAGCCTGTTCTAGTTATTTTATTTACATTATTTAAAAGTCAAATTAAGAAATTATTAGTACTATTATTATTTTATAATAGCAAATAAAGATTTTGATCATAAATATGCTCATTTTTATTTATTTTTTAGTTATGAAAGAAACAATGACCATCAGATTAATAAAATATAGTCAATAATAATATATTTAGTATTATTAAGTGGGGAAAATATGCGTAAAATGGTTGTTCTTCATGTTTCCTCGGCGTACAGTGCTGTAATTCAGGTTTTTCAGAATTTTTTGCTTTTCACACCCATTTTTGCGGTTCTCTCACGGCTAAACCATTGATCAGAGAAAAAAACTTTAAATACATAAAATTTAGGAAATTTTGTGCTCTTTAATTTATGTATTGATGACTTTTATGTAAAATGCATAATTTTGAAGTTATTTAGAAAAAACGAAAAAAAGCCACGTTTTTTGCACGTTTTTTGCCAAAAAAAAACGTATTTCCGGGAAGAAATTTTGTTGGATAATGCCAGATTCGTGTTCAGCGACCCAAAAAACATAAAGGGAACCAAAAATCAAAACTACACCAAAACTTGCATTTATTTTTTACCAAATGCCTGGACTAAATATTGATTTCTTTAAAAAAGAATCACAGGTTAGAAATCATGGACTTCATATAAGTTAATTAAAAATATATGTAACTTATATGTAAAATATATTAATTGTAACTTACAATTAATTATTATTACAATTAATTATTACAATTATTTCAATGATTTCATTTATATTAGATCAACAATCGAATAACATTGCTGTCGGAAGCACGTCATCGTAAGGGGTTTTATTTTAATTACTTTAGTTTTACAAAACCGCTACAATCTAACATTTTCATTGGTATTCTTTATATAAAGTAAAGTATAATTTTTGCTCGTTATTTCAATTAAGCTTATTTTTAAAAATCATTAAGATAGATTTTAAATTAAATGTGTTTTGAAAAGCTTTAATACAATTTCTTATGTAAAAAATTAAATAAATTTTCACTTCTACAATTGGTTACGACTTAAAGTCGTCACAAAATTATGAAACACAATAAAAACACGTAATAACACATGGAAACTGAATTTTGATAGTTTTTTAAAATTATTGATATAACAAATATAACTAAAACACAGTAAATAATACATTATTATGTTGCCCGGGATGAAATCTTGTTACTTCTGATGCACAAGCATTTGGACACAATTTTATCAATTTTGATTCAAACATTTGTGTATCCTACGTTCACGTTACTGAACACGTATATTTTATTTTCATTCAAAAGATAATTTTTGTACAATGAGAAATATTATCTGTGTGTGTAAGCGTATGCGTGCTTATGTGGTGTGCTATGTGGCGTATGTGTTTTATGACTTATGCAGAGGCATATGAGGCAATTAAACCGGGCTTCCCCCTTTACGGACCCTTGCGTGAGACTAATTAGGATTGTCACTATAAAATACCAAATGGTTAAAATTAACCAAAAGAGATCGAAATTCATATGTTTTCAAATATTTAAGAAGGTAAGGCCTCCTTTTTCTCTTTGCTTCCAGTACCCATTCAACTATGCGAAAAACAAAACTACATCAGAAAATTAATAATTAAAGTTTTATTATAAAAACTTAGTATTCTTTTGTTTTCAAAAGAAATTCTTTATTAACGTTTTCCTTGCAGCGTGGCAAGTTAAAACCATTAATTATGACTAATTTGCAACATTTTCTTTTAGCCATCTTATAATGCACGTAAATCAAAGAAAAGTTTGCAAAAATATACTTCTGTCGACCAATCTATCATATTCTTCTTCAATTATACTGCTAGTACTTTTTCTCAAAGTTGTAACTATCTTCTTGTGATATCCTGTGTACAGATGTAAACTGCACTGAGTACAAAATTTATACATACATACAATACGTATGAAGTTTAGTACCAGCCACTTCCACATTATTCAGAAAAAAATTCAATCGATAGACAGAAGCCCCCCCCCCCCTCCCAGAATAATGCTTGTCCCGGAGCTCTCCATACCTTTAGCCGGGCCCTGTGTGTATGTGTAATGGCCTTATCAAACCAAACCATGTATTTTTTTATCAGAATGATGATTTTACAAAAAGTGAACTAAAATATTATAAAAGAAATATACTTCCGGTAGAATGTTATTAATTTCCAAATGAATAAGCCTGAAATAAGTTTTTGCAATCCCTTAGCGTTAGAAAATTAAATAAATCATGATATTTCTTTCAAATTTCTTCATTTTCAATTTATATTTTACATTAGGAGTTGCATTTCGTTCGTCTGAACAAAATTAGATGTTGTTTCCAGGCATTTGGGATTTAGAAAATGTAAAACAATTTCCATCATCTAATAGAAATGACTTTTTCCAAAAATTTCTCAGCATCCAACGGCAATTCCATTTAGGGAATTTATTTGAACATATGTGTACGATACACTTTTCCTATTTCTAAAGTTTAAGAGAGATGGAATTTAAAATTTTGTATATTTATTAATGCATTCACTTCCAGTAAATAAAATACTTCAGAAAATGAGAATTTCCTGATTTTATCCGTATGCTTTTATGAATACACAACAATATAAATGCTCTTCGAAACATTTGTTATCTAACTTGTATTTGTATGTATGAAAACTTTAAAACGATGTTTTGGTTTAAACATTTTAAAGAGAAGTTGAGGTGTAAATAAAATACAAAACAATGTAAGATTTTTTATAAATGGCTTGATAAACGTTTTCTGCATTTTTTGTTTTAACCTGTTGTTTATGATACAGCAAAACATCAAAATAACTTCTTTTTCGGGAATTCTTTATTTAATTGTTTAACTTGTGATTTCTTGTAAATTGTTTAAATAGCAATTTAAAAGATTTCTTTTTAATACATATTTCTTTTATTTGCCACTTAATTCACTTCATATGTATTGGCGAAACAACAGTAAATATTACATTATAGTCAACTGCACTGTCATTAAAATATTTACTTTGTCACTTAATTACGAATTAAATTTATCCCAAACTCCCAGGGATGTTAACTTTCATAAAAGAATATTTTCTAAACAATTAACTTTAAGAATGGTTCTTAAAGAAATGTTTTTGACAGGTATTAAGCAATACTAATCTTAGATCAATTAAAATTAAGGAACCATGGCATAAAATGATTTATAATTTAATAACTTCTTTATAATTAATCTTTATGCTTTTACTTTGATCTACTCATCATTAATCATAAATAAATGAAATGGCTTTTAAACGAACATAAATTAATACACATTGACTAATTAATCATACATGTATATCAATATATTGTATCTCTCTGACTTTTATAGCATTTATAATGTCCTTATAAAGCAAAAAAACTGTATTAATGCCTTTACAAAATTAACTCTTTTTCTTTACAAGAAATATTGTTATTTTTCAATAAATGCTTTTTTTTCTTGGTTCTCTTTCAATACAAAATTTATTTTTCTAAGTTAGGTAATCACATTTGTGCACATTGAATGTAATTAAGGCAAGTCCCAAAAGAGAAGATGGGAGAATATTAAAAAGACATTTTCCCGTTTATGCTAATGTAATCCTCAGAATTCTGCTGGAAGTTTGGAATTCAGTTCTTTAAGCACATCTAGTTATTGAGATTGAAATGTCTCTGAAATTAATATAAATTGATGCAGACTACTTATTTAATCACATCTGTATGTTGTTATATTTTATTAATTCAAATTTTGTGATATTCTTAATGCATTAAATGCCATATTCTTAATGCCATAAATTAATGTAATGAGAGCTTCACACAAATAAATATTCTTTTTGTTAATTCACAATGTAAGGTACCCTGGGGTAATAACGCCAGGCGGGGTAATAACGCCAAGTGCTTATATTTTGCATAATTATGAAATAATCAGGAAAATGACACCCATGTGCTCTGCGCAGAAGGGTTTTGAGTCATATAAATCGCAAAAACAGCTTCAAGTTAATTTGTTTCATTTTTAGGTCTTATTGTTTTTACAAACAACTAAAATTAACGCTTGATCTAAAATTTGCGAGATACGTTTTGTGATGTGAAGACTATCTTTTTATCCGGAAATACTTTGTTAATTACATAAATTTGCAGTGCATTTCATGTACTTTTAAAATGTTGTTGAAGATTTTGGATATCTTCTCGAGATAATTTGTAATTTAAAATGTACTGCGCAATAACTATACCGGGGTAATAACGCCAATCCTTGACTTTAGTACCCCGGTTGATTCCCTACAGGGGCCGAGCTAGATCCTAAATACTGATTCAAATAAACATAGTTAAAACAGCCCAATGTTTCTCATATATCTATTTAAGCGGTCCTTTTTAAGCAAAAAGAAGCTCACGGTCTGATATTCTTTTGCCTCATCCCCTCCTCCCACACCACACCTTTATTTTTCTTACACTTTCACAAAAGTTGAACATTTTCAATAGCTTAGAATGCAATTTGTCAATTTCTAAGTTTGTAGAGTTTGTATTTTTAGAACTGGGCTATCTACATACAATTATTCCATCTTATTTCATAGTTTTGTTTGCATGGCGTTATTACCCATATAGGTGGGTAATAACGCCAAATAGCATTGGTCAAGAAAAAACGCCATTACATTTTATGAATACATATCTGTTAAATTATTTTATTTTATATAGATAGTCAATGAGTTGCTGTATCAGATCCTATATTTGTTTGAAAAATACAATCTAAAACTAAGCCGTGAAAATTGGTAGAACCTTAACGTGGCGTTATTACCCCAGGGTACCTTATATACAGTGCAGTGGTATCTAGGAACACAGTTCGTCCCACTGAAATCTATTTGCTCTGTGTGTTCGATCAAATAAAAATAATTTTTTAACTTTTATGCTTAGAATAGCTGAAGTTCATCTATAAACGAATTAGTTTTCACTCCTTTGAATTGAATTGAATTCCTTTGAAAAGAAAAAAACACAAATACACTTTTATTAATCTTTAAAAAAAAAACAATAACTCTTTTGGATATATAAATGCTCAGTATTTCAAATGCATCAACGAAAACAAATTATCGTGCGAAATATTGGCTGTGGATCATTTGATATCCAGTGGCTTAAATTTGGAAACGGTTCTTGCTTCACCCACTTCAAATTTGATTCAATCGAAAAATAACATACAAATAGATCTAAGTCCGAGGAATCATATAGTTGGATCAGCAGGAATCCTTTTAAAGAACTCATTATTTCACAATCGCAAAAGAGCGATCAAATCAAGATTGCCATCTTATTTCTCATGATATAAGATAACTTACTTATTGAAAATATGCGATCAAATAAAACTTTGTGTGCTAAATATCCTAAATGCAACCAATACCTTCTTCATTAGTTGGCGTTAAAAAAGGCCATACAATCTGTTGTGATTATTTTCACTCTTCCTTTAACAAACTGTAAACATTGAAAAAATTACTTTAAAATTTTGCCATTTTACCCATCATTACCTATGATGATGTCAAACAGCTAATGAATTCACGTATAAAAACATTTCATATTTGATAAAAACATAAATTTATAAAAACATATATTTATATTTTTATAAAAACATTTCATATTTCATAAATATGAAATGTTTTTATACGTGAATGAAAAAAGGTGAAGTGATTTTGTTTTAGTTTTTGAAAAAACGAAAGCTAACAACAGTTTTAGCTAATGAATTCGTTTTACTCCTGCTTTAATATTTATTAAGTCATCTTTGGATTCCTTTAAAAAATCAATACAATTTCAGAAGCCTATATCTCAAAGGTTTAACTTCTCATTACTTGTTGTTTAATTACGGTTTGTAACATTGGAAAATACACAGCTTAATTGACAGTTGTTTCATTTTAGGCCTCTTCGGCAAAAGTTTCGGTTGAATGCGAGTAAATTCACGTCGAATTAAAAACAAAATCTGCACAGAAATAAAGGATTTTTTTCTAAAAGAAGGTAAATTTTATATTTTATTTCACTTAAGACTATTGTCAGCATTAATTTTACACGTTATATTGCTTAAATATTTAACAACTAAAATTTCGAAGAATATGAAAACGCAGAAGGTTTTCGAATGAAAATATGTGGCGTATGAAATAATTAAGGAGTGAAGTTTAAGCATTTAATTTTTTTTTTGCAAAGTTAAGTTATTTATTGAATTGTATTAATGTAAAAAAAGGCGAAGTAGGAATATACGTCACAAATATTTTTGTGGGATGTTTTATACATGGTGAATTATGGAAAAATACATTTAAAAATATAATATATGATATCAATCAAACCGACATAAACGTGTAATTTTGTTTTATTTCCATTTCATTGTTCCATAACGTAAATTTGTCTTCCATATTACATTTTATTACAGAATATCTATGTTTCAAGAAGCAGGAATAATGCAGAATGTGTTCCCAGATAACTATTTTGTATCTCTTGATTTTTTATATGTAGCGAATATTATCTATTATTAATGCAAACAGCTATTGCAATGTTGTAAAAGTATACATTATCAAATGCTTTTAATTTAGATGATAATTTATTTTAAACTAATAAAAGAATAAGATATACATCCAGTTACTTAGAACCAAATCTATATTTACGGTACATAGAGTGTGCGATTGTTTAATTTAATGTTTTTATTACAAATTTATTCCAAAATTATTCTGATCTAAATGAAAAATCTACATACTTTAAACAGATATGTAAATTAAATTCATTATTAATATATTTCCATTTTTTCTATTTACACCATAATTAGTTTTAAAGTTTTTTTAAGATTAATATAATTTAATTAAAATTATTCCACTCCATAATCAGTTTGTTTCATTATACTTAACGCTAAATAACAAAAAAAGATGACCGAATAAAGCTGAGCTGACTTTTTATTATCATTAAATCAATAAAAGAAAGCAATCATAATTAAAAGAAAAGAAATTACTTTTATTATAAAATAACTCGTAACTTAAAAATCGACAAAGACTTATTAATTTTCCATTAATTCAAAAGTTTTGAAACATTTAAAACACATAGTAAATTACATTCACGACAAATAAACATTAATATCTTTAGCGCTATTGAAAAAACTCCAATGCGATTAAAAAATACTTTGGTTCTTATGAATAAAGCTCAACATTTCCTGGAGGATATGTTTGTTGTGGATATAAGTCAATTCCATTGTAACTGACATAACGCTTTATCATCGACTGTTCTTTTCTACGCTTTGTAGAAAATTAACTAACACAGCTAGAATTTTTTTTTATTTTAACCCATTGATGGACAAAGCACTTCTATACGTAAAATGCTGAAAGGATTGATTGACACCAGAATTTAAAAACACTTTTATTTCAAAATAAATGAAAGCTTTTCTTCGTGTACTTGATAAAATTAAAATTTTCATTTCAAAATTCTAGTGTCAATGTGGCATTTCGCAATTAAAATTAAGTAGGATATATTTTATCCCATCGCCCTTCGAATGGTTAAAATATTTCTTACTAGGAATTTGATGCTCAGATATCTACAAATTGTTTCAATCTCTATTTTGCTACCAAATAGCGCATTTCAAAATTCTATCACTGATGTAATATAAAATAGATAAACACACTTTCTGCCTTCATTGAAGCATAAATATTATCAAAACTATCCAGTTGAAGAAAGTGATTTTATGTTCTTAGCAACACTAGTTAACGATAAACTATAATAACTTTTTGAATTAATTTTTGAACAATAAAAAAGAAAAAAATGGCATTTACATTTGTAATTGACACAATTTTTGTTACGTAATTGACATAATATTATGATATTACAAAGACATTAATGGTATTTAACATAGCTTGTGAACAGCAACTTACAATGCCTTTGTTTTAAGATTTGTTTATACAACATAAAAATATCAAGCTTTCCGATTATATCCTTATAATTGAATATATTTTAACTTTATATCACTCTTCCCAAATTGAGACTTTCCTGTTAAATTGTCCTATGCTAGAATTTCAGACTTAGAAAATAAATAGTTGTTCATCAACTCAACAAGATCTGGTTTCTACACCGTGCGACATTCAATTCTTTTGTAACCTTGTTTAGTGACAAATAGATACCTTGTAGAAGATTTGTAGGAATGGAAAATACCATACTATTCTCTGAGAAAAAAAAGCACTTTGTTTTGGTGTTTTTCTTGTGTCTTCATCCCGAGAGAGTGTGAGCTCCGTTACTGAGGGATGATTCATGTCGAATACACAGCCTGAAATGCTCGGCTACGTTCTTCTGATGATCACAATCTACAAAGTAGCTATTTTTAATACAAAAAGTTGTAAATTTAAGAAAGTAAATGTGGAATATTGAGGAGCGGAGAACCAGGTGCTTCTTTCTGGATCCACCTCTGGGGATCCGTATTAATTAAAACAGTGGCACTTCGATAAATGGCGTCTACTTGTATACGATAAAAAAAATACAATGGAGGGTTTTTAAAAATAACAACGGTAACATAGACGAAAACGTTCTGTGCTAGTCTGGAAAATGTTGTTTTAAAATAAAAAATACAATTTTCTTACAGAATTTAAGAGATATAAGTAATATAATAAACTAAGTATATAGTTGCATAATTTTTTTAAACCACAATATATATTTTTTTAGCTTTGGGAACATAAAAACAGAGCTGTATATCCGAACTAGTGATATAACGAATGGATATTATTGTAATTACATATTTATGTGTAATGACTGACTACATAAATTTTACTTTCTCTTCTTACTGTGTTTTGTCGCTGGGAAAAGAGGCAAGTTAAAATCACGTGATTCAAATGATGACACAAATTCTTATCGTAATGTTCGTTAACATTAGCGTCAGTACTCTTTACAGACTACTAAAATTTTGAATCGCACTACTCGATACATTATTTTTTTATGTAGCACATTACCTTAAGGACCACTAGAAAAAATAGGGACTATGCCTCTATTTTCGCTGCCTGTTGCTATATTTCATATCACTGGGTATTGTTCTAGATAAATTATATGAAATTCTGATTCTGGAAAATGTATTACGGAAAAAAAATCGTAAGTTTTAAAAATCTCGATACTCTATACATTGATTTCATGATAGTCTACCGTACTTCCCCAAAGAGTTGAGCAATCAAAGACTTTGACAGACCACAATTTTTTAGCGTAGTCGTTTGTCAAAATCTGTTTTTATTAATAGTGCTTATACCATAATTTTAAAGTTTGGGCCCAAAAATACCAGACCCATAATCTGCGTCTTTAAAAAGCAAAACGACACGTTAATTCAGTGGCAGCAATTTATTAGTTGAGTGATTTGACATACGTAAGAGAATTACATTACTTCTTATTATTTTAAAGCATGTGTAATCATTTTAATGATTACACATCTTGAATTACCATAAAAAAATCCCGATTGAACTTACCTCATATTCCACAAAATGTTTAGGTTAAAAATAGCCTGAAAAAATATTCGATAATAATATAAAATTTCTCCCAAATGTGCATTCTTTAAAAAATTAGCTGGACAAACATATTTCTATCAAATATTCTAACCTCTAATGAATTATAAAATAAATACCTCTTTATAAAATATTTTCCCTAGGAAGTGGAAATAGTATTGATAAAACATGTTGAAAATAAAATGAGGATTACAAAACATTTAAACTTTCGAAGGTTAGTAAATAATTGAAATATTCGTATAATCCATTGTCATATAACTTTAACAGACCTTACCTTAACCTCTTGAGCTCCATGACTATTAAGCGTACGTCATGCTGTTTTGGTCATTTCTGACAATGAAATATGCAGTGTACATCCTGATATGTGGCTGGTTTTTTTATTAGACATTCCGAATTGTCACCAGAAAGTTTTAACTTTTACTTTTCTTTGCAATATCATTCATTTTTCATAAATAAAATAAAAGGAAATTATAAATAACTTTTTGTAGTGTGAATCCAAAATTATAAAAATTTATAAACTGCTAAATGCAGCAACATTGGTGGCTAGTGAGATACATCTGCAAACAACTCTAGAGCGCGATGAGTTAAACTGCAAATGTATAATTTTAGCATAATAATAATCACAGCACACAGCGTGCTGTTAGTTTTTCAACGCGCTCACTAGTTTTTCAAATATCTTCTTGTAATGCAATGCTGTTTGAAAGAGGATCATGCAAGAATGTGTTCTGCGTCCTTAATTATCCTCACTGTTATAAGAATTATGTTTTGAACTTTGAAAAGAGTTGATTAACTAGACAATAATACCTAATTCTATGCACAGAGATTTCCAAACTGTATTTTCCCATAATTGGAGAATCTTCGACAAAATCTCTTCCTTTCTTATTTATGGAAATCACTGATATCAGAGTTTCATTCTCTGTTTTGATATCTAGAAGTTTTTTTGCAAAATTATGATGCACTGTTCATATGGAAGAGCTACTGTATCAGGTTTCCATCAATGTACATAAATTCCGTCATCGATATATATGTCAAGCTATGAAAATTTCAGTCTCAGAAGTACGTTTAAAAAAATATTTTATGGCAATATGCTAGACCATACTAATATTGTTCTATATAACTAGATATGAGTTAAAAATACTTTCTAAAATTCATTCTTTTAAATGTAGTTTATATGTGAAAATATGAATTTTTTTTTTCTGTTCATAGTGTGAATTTTTTGTGACACTTATAAGGGAACCAATTTTTGTATTGCTCGCATTTAGAAACGAGACATGGCGCATTTTGTAGCTTTATAAGTAAAAGTTAGAGAACCGATATAATAGCTCTCTTAAAATCTTATTTTATGTATTTTTTATATTTTTATTATTTTATTATATGATTTTTATTTCACGCCAAAAGTCAGTTAATTGACCAAATATGGCGCTGAAGAATTTTCGCACGATTTATCCCTAGAGATATGTACGATATGTACTAGATATAAATGAGATTGAGGTTTGTTTGATAACTGACAGCATAAAAACACGAGTTGTTTTTTATGCACAACGATAAATGTAGAAAGAGTAAATAAAAATCAGCAAAAATCTTTAAGCATCATTGAAGTATAAAATAATCAAACTATTTTCTTTTAATCTTCTGAATGAAGTAAAGTTTCGAATGTTTAAAATGAAATATTGTTGCATTAAATGTTGTCTTTTGGTAAAAGTAATCATAAAGTAAATAAATATTTTTATGCAATTTAGAAAACTTACAGCGCCTAATTAAGTCGAACATCGCAGTTTCTAGTGATGCCCAAACCATTGCTTACACGCGATTAGCAGCTATGAAATTCGGTTAGTGTTGCCGGAGTGCTCTGATTTTGAAAAATACGCCAAAATTTTCCCGCCAAAAATGTGGATACTGTTGTATTTTTTCAAAATCAAAATCGCATGTTCTTGCCGACCCAGTGTGGCGTGGTTGGTAGCAGCAGCTCCTCCCACACCGCTGGACCCTGGTTCGAGTCCAGCCAGCGGCATGGGTGTCTGTGTTGTCCCTGTGATGTGTATTAAAATGTATGTACTGTAATAATAAAGTGTTCTGTATTTGTTTCTGTGCATTCTGGATCATTCGAGGTAACAGCCATTGTAGCTATAGACGTCAAAGCATTGTTCACAAAAAAAAAAAAAAAAAAAAAAAAAAAAAAAAAAAAAAAACTCGCATGTTCTTGAAAAAATTTTTAAACTTATACTCTTATACTTATTATTGATTATTTTGTAATTTTAAATGGTTTTCTTAAAAAATATCTATGTTAACAGTCCGATAAGTGGTTTTCAAAACTGGATTTTCAGAAAGTTATGCTACTGTAAAATCAAAAAATGTGATTTTAACAAAACAAATTATAGTTTTTCAAACTTTCTAATATAAGGCTTTAAAACTAACCTGGTCTCAATGTCAGGCACAAGAGCACCAAAAGTGATTTTCTTGTTTGAGTGCAATTAAATTTGGAGGAAAAATAAAACTTTATAACCTCATAGGAAATTTTTAAGCTTCTTTATTTATCCCCGTAGTAAATTTTATTCTAGAACAACAGTTTTTAAATCTAGGTATGAATGCAATAGTTCTGTAGTTATATTAAGCCTACAGGTATTGTGAGGTTTTGTAAAATAGTCTTATTAAATATTGTATTACGTTTAAAAATGTCAAAATCAGTTCAAATGATAAACTCTTTTCAAGTGCCAATCTCGATAAAAATGTCAATTATAGTTAAAAAAGCCATTCAAAAAAACTGTGGGGGGGAGGAGATGAAGTTTTAAAATATAAGTTGAAAGAGAAATGCCCAAATATAAAGCGATTTTAAATACTTTTCACATTTAAAGGTAAACACACGCGTATCAATTTTTTACTTTTCACCCATCATTTTTTCTTCGGGGTATTTTTTAGATGTCTTTAAATATTTTATCTTTACTAAATCTTTACTTTATCGTTTCTCTTTCACAAGTTTTTCTTTTACCATGAATGTAGCAAAAATATTTTGTCAGCTGTGAAAATATGCTATGGTTTAAACAATCAAATACATTTGTTTTTGACAAAAAGTTGAAACAAAAATTCTGCTTTTAAATAAGTTAAGGTATCACCTCCGGAAGTGAGTTTTTGAAAATTTTTAATTTTTCTCTTATTATCCATTATTTATAATAACATTTAACTTAAAACTTTAATAAAATATAAAAATTTTAGCAATGGCTCAGAAATAATTTTTTTCAGAAAAAAAATACCGTAATTTCGGGTGTATAAGCCGCGGCTCAAACAATTCTTTTTGGACCCAGAAATCTTATTTAATGATTAAACACAAATATTTACGGCGATCCAAGTAGAAACATTCATTTCTTAAAAAATTCTGGGTCGAAAAATAATTGTTTGAGCCGCGGCTTATACACCCGAAATTACGGTAGTCAAAATTATGTCAAAAATTGACATTTCCATAAAACGTAATAACTCAAAAATAACACAATGTACATTTTGTAAATTTTTTACAACAGAATAACTTTCTCTACGACTTAGACAACACACACTATAATTGCATCTCTATCTCAGATGATATGGCAGTTAATGTATTGATGCAAAAAATTCGCAAAATGTGTCTGAAGTTTGGCATTTATACCAATATAACTATAAAACTATTTAATATATTATCATGAGTGTAGTCTGTTCCTACAAAAGACATTTGTAAAAGACGCACAGAAAATTTTGTGGCATTTCATGCATAATTTCTTATCTTAGGATGTTTTGCAAATAATAAAAATCTGAAAAACTTTATTTTGAGATAAAGCTAAAATAACTTTTAAACACACTTCAACAGCTGTAATTTTAAACTGCTGTAACTTTGGTCCTAATTAAGATACAGACACAATTTAAGCAGAATTCGACAGATAAAAGAGTCGATTTTAATATTATTGCTTAAATAAAAAATCTATATTTTGATTGAAAATTTCGTTGTAAAGGTGTTCGGATACCTTAAAATGAAACTATAAAGATCACGGAGTGCGGGACGATTGACCAAGAAGAATACTCGAATAACCACAAATGTATATTTTTTAGATGTCTTACCAATTGGCGGCGATTAATTCAATACATCCATTAAACTCAAATAGGTGGTGAAACCCCGTAGTGATGTTTAATAGAAATTGAATGAAACAGTGCTTTATTTGCTATAAGTAAAAAAAAGGTTGATGCAACTTTTTCGTTCATTTAAATTATGAGGTATGAATGTACATTGATATTTTAACTGTCTATAACTCTTTGATGTTTAATACCTCATCAATAGTTTTATATATTTTACTTTACATTTTATTTTATAATAAAATATGTGGAAGTTGTGAGTAGTGGGATATTTTAACAGCCTTCTGGGTGGAAATTCGGAAATGATTTAACTCTGATTTTTTACAATATAATTGTTACACGCTTTATAAGTCAATGTCTTTCAAATATAAAATGAAGGCTAGTGCTTCGAAATGAAATATTTCTAAAAACAAATAGATTAGAAAACGTTGAGAAAAGGATGTCACTGAGAATGTGTTCTAGTAAGTAGTATATGGACAGAAAGACTCTTCATTGGTTTTAAAATAGAAAGTTTTCCGTTTCATTAAATAACATTCAATAAATTATTTTCATTGCTCTTTTTTACAACTTTCTTTAGAATGGTCGTATCACCCTGTTACCTCTTTTAATTTATTCACACGAGTTAATCATTCGCGTGGCATTTGACACATTTTAAAACATTAAAAATATAAGAGCACTACTATTTTATTAATTTTAAAAAAACAGGCAGTCTGTATTTTGTAGAGAAATAATCGTATTTTATTACATGGCGATTCTATTTCTCTATTTTGAAAAATTCATTTGAAAAATATTTATTGAAAATAAAAACTGGTGCAATTGTCTCGATCTTCCCCTATATTATATATGTGACATATGTAGGAAAAAAGTAAACACCCACTATCAACTCCTTAAAAAATTATCGTAGAAGAAAGTTACTGGTAATGAACGATTGGAAATAAAGACTACTTTTAAATTATGTTATATAAATTTTTTCTTAGGGGGCCATCTACATATTATAACGAACCCAAACTTCATGTTTTTCAATAGCAATACCCAATTTCAACAAAATATTTCCAATTTTCGGTTTAAAATATGTCTAGACACCAAATTTTAAGTCATTTGAATGATAAGCTTTTGAATTATAAACATTCAAAATTTAATGCTTCTAATGATAAATTACATTTTCATATTTTTATTAATATATCCTGAAATTACTCCTAATGTGCTAATATTTTTTTCAACAATAATACTAAAATACCCAAACATAAATACGAATTAAATTTGAAATTTTTTTAATTTTATGATACGAAATTAATATTTGAAAACCTTATCAATTGCAACCTACAATTTCTTTGGTGGATTTTACTTTATTAAGTCCTGCTTTATGTATTTGCTTTATGCTCAAAAATTTAAATTTTTCTTCAGAGTGATTTTCAAATTATGCTTAAAAAACTGCAAAATGCGACAATAGAATGTGACTGGATATTTTGAAACTTGTTACGCTATCCTGTAATCTAAGACTTCAGTGTTTTCTTGAGTGGCGTCCAAGTTGCTTTGATCAAGAAGGGAGCCCTCTCCGTCACCAATCCAGTACGGAACTTCAATTTGGATACAGTCCCTAAAATATGTTCATTTTAAAATAATTAATTTTTGAAAATGTATCGTACGAATTGCATAAAAAAATTGTTTTATGCTAATTGAAGAGTTTGTTTATCCGGTCAGAATTGGTTACTGCTATTGAGAAAAATAAAGTTAGGATTCATTTCAATGTGTAGATGGCTGCTTAAACTAACTTTATATACATCATTTAAAAGTAAACTTTATTTCTAATCGTTTGGTACCAGTAACTTTCTTCTAAAGCAATTTTATAAAGAGTTAGTAAGGGGGGGGTGTACTTTTTTGTACGACTGTACATCATCTAAATTTGAAAATAGAAATCTTTATTCTCGTGACAATTTTTAGTTCATTATAGGCTAGTTCCATGGGTTTTGTAGTGTAAGTCACATTACCTTATAATTGCTATGCTTGTTTGCCACCGTTATTTTCGAAGAGTCTGCTTCGCCTTATTTAATTAGTGAGAATGTGCCGATAAAATAAATCACATTTTTTCGTACTAAAATACTGGTCGCCAAAAATCGTAGCCTGTGACTTACACTACAAGTACTCATGGAAATAGCCTATAGAATTTTATCGGTTTGGTATTGAAATCAATATATCGCACATTCACTTCTGTGACAGTAGATTGGATTAAATTAATTATTTTGTAAAGCACATTGAAGATAACTGAACAAATTTACTAATATTTACAAGTTTCATTTTGATAGCATAGTGACGCATAATATTTATTTACATTTAATATTTCATTCTGACAAATTGTACTGTGGATTAATCAAAATCATAGAATCTTTTTTTAAATTTTCCTTTTTTCAAGTTCTTGTATGCAAATTTAACTAAAAACAATCTAAGTACAGTTATCTAAACACTTAATTCTCTAGTTATCGTACACTGTATGTGTCCTTTGGGGCGGGGGAGGAGATGGAAAAGCTAAATATAACAGGAGACGTTCTTTCTCAGCATTTATTCATGGATCCAAGGGGTATTTTCTTATCTATATAAAATTTATGAAACTGATCAACTTAAGAAAGATAAATTCGGATTTCAAGTAACTTTACTCATGGAAGTTTTTATTTTTTTTAAGTGTGTTTCCTTTATCAGATAATCTCAGTACGCCGAAATTATCCAGTGCTTCCTCTTACACATCCATAGTTATCTACAAAGTCTAATATTTCTACAACAATTTTTTCATATGTCACCGAATGGTTTTGTAAGAGCCCTAAAGTATATAGCAAGTATTCTATCCACGATAATATGTGTCAAAAAAGAAATGTTTTCCAAACTTACTTTCCTTTTATTAAGAGGAGGCGGTGCGGGAATGGTAAGCTAGAAGTTGAAAGAAGAATATGAAATGCCAACAGTTTTTCGAATTCTTGTCAAATACAAAAGTAAACACACGCCTTCATATTTTTCTTCGTCTTCTTTCCTTTTTTTCAGTGAGAATAATTTTATATCTGTGTTTATAGTGTTTTTAGAAATTTAAAATTCTATTTATACCTCCGCTATTTTTTTTTACTTCTGATTTCCAAAAATTTGGGGATTTTGTATTTTATTTAAATAATTTGATTCAAAATTCTTTTTCATTAAAATAATCATCTCCCTTTTATAGTTATTTTAAAATTAAATTTATTGGTGCTACCATCTAAATAAAAATTTAATAATTAGAAATTAACAGTTTGGATTTATTAATTAAAGTTGCTTTAAAAGAAACATTAAATGAAGCCCTCTGTGGATCACCGATCATACATATCCATTTCATTGATATTGTTATTATTTATTCTATGCTTAAAAACTCTGCACAAAAAGCAATTAGAATCGCAAAAATATGGTGCAGTTTCTTTTTAAAGCATTGAAAGCTCTCCTATTTATCCTGCCTGAAAGCGTAACTAGAAACTTAAAAATTTTAAATCTAGTTTCTCGAATTATCCGACATTTCTCCAAATTTCACCAACATATTATTTTTTATCTGTCACCCTGGTTTTGATAAGAACGTGAAAATCTTTACTATATCTTGTAAAAATTTTCTTTGGATATAATTAAAATAATTGGAAAAAATATAAACTGCTGTTATAATGCAAACCTGTTTAAATTTTTTCTAATTAGTAAACTTCATTGCCTCCAAAGATATACATTTATATCTTATTTTTGTTAAAATGGAAATGTTAGCATTCGTGATAAATAATTGAACTTTTTGCATGTTTTGAGTTTCTGTACTTTATAGAATAATCTGGGTTAAGTTAATTTTACAGTTACAGTCAATTGAAAATGAGTATATCTGATTAAAAAAAATAGATATGCTGTAGATTGCGGGACACTGGTACAACTTAATTAATTTTTGGCTTCCTAAGTTGTAAATCCAGAATCTGAGACTAACAGTTTAACTTAAAAAATCTAACGATTAACTAACAATTTTTGCACTTTTTAGTACAATCTTAATCGCGATTTTTTTAAAAGAAAAATGCTTAGTGCGCAGTGTAAAGTAGCGTTTAAATGGATCAACCAATCCTTTTTTATTTCTTTTTGGAAATTAATGATTACTTATTTCATGTGGCCATGAATCTTTCATATGTAATTAAAAATAATTTGTATTTCATTTTTGTTGAAGTTGGATAAAAAAACACGCAAAACTCACACTTTTTCAAACAACTACAATTATTTCGTTCAATTTATTAAATTCGCTTCATTCCACGCCACTAAACTCATTATTCTTTTAAAAAAGTTTTGATTTTATTTGTTTCAGATGACTTTGACGCTGCACGGGGTAGGATGATGGGAGAACAGCACAACAAACAATATCTCCATTAAATTTAATAATTATTGTCCATTAAATATAATTTTGGCGCAACAATTATGAATAATAAATGAATAAATTCAGTTTCTGTGTTATTTTATTCTTTCTGTGAAGAAAGAAAGCTCGAAATTGATCTACTATTCGGGCCGATGAGCAGTAACCCCCCCCCCCCCTCTCTTAAGAGAAGAATAATTCTCCAACATAGATGTTTTCATTTGTCGCTCATTGATTATCGATGGGCCTAAAATATTTCTACGATGTAACTTCTTCACATAAAAATATATCTGTTTTTATGATTTCGTTTATCTGACGAAACTCTATTCGTCTCATTCTTCTGTCTGTCTATCACAGAGTTTGTTCTCCGAATTAGCATGAAAATTTGCATTCTTATACTTCAATAATTCTGATCACGCAACAAATCATAAAATTTTGTAGAAGTTTTTGTATTATTTCAGTTAAGTGAATTAATTTAAGGACATCCAACCATTTTTTAAATTAAGATTTTAAAACAGATTTTAATTTCTGTCTTTTTTAGAAACGGCTGGATAGTTGAGTGGTAGTGCGTTTATTTGCTAATTAAAAGGTTCTCTTATTAAATATCTACATCAGACATGAATTTTCATTTCAAGAATTTTTTTTAAATTCTAGTTAGAAAACTTAAACCGAAAACTTTACATTTTATATCTGTTTTCTTAACAGTCAAGCATTTCTCCAGAATATTAGTTTTCTTCTTTCATTCTTTGCTTACTAGAAAGTCTTAAATTATTTCTACGATGTAACATATTCACGTCAAAATCTCCTTGCGACAACTGCTACAACTTGCTAATAATCCAAACCTTCCTCACTTTTTAAGAGGATGTGGGTGAAGAGGGAGATCAAAGTTTTAAAATACGGAATCTTGATTTATTATTATTTTTTTTTACTGCCACAAGCACGCACATGTATTTTTGCTGCATTTTATTCGTTTGCAGAAATTTTTTATGTATTTTTTATACATATTCTTTGATCAACATGTTCCACTGATCTTTTCCCTCTGAATGTAATAAATACATTCTTATGTACAGTCATAGCAAAAAAATCTTACATAGACATAAGAGACATAGGCGATTTCAGACGTTTTGTTAAATAGCTAGAAATATACATAAGGAATGACTCTGAAACTCCTGATGTATAAAAAATAGTACAGGTCATATATTTTTCAAAAGATTGTTTTCCAAAATATAATAGGGGACCGTAAACAAATTGAAAAGGAACGAATATCGTTTGAATAACCCTGTCAAAACCAATGCAACAAAAGCGTTTAAACTGCAGATTATGTTCAAGTGAGTTATGGTAATAAACTGTGTTCATTTTTATGCGGATAGCATATATAATCGTAGAGAAATTAAGGTTTTTATAAAAACGGTCCCAAATTTTGCCAAGTTTTTTGCTTATAGTTTGCAGAGTTCTTAATTAAAAAAATGTTCTTTTCAGAAAATATGAGAAACGACATTGTATATAATACCCTGTAATCAAAATTTAAAAATATTAATAATTGTATGAAAAATGAGCAGGTTTACTAAATAAATTTTCATTGCGCATACGTCAACTCTATAAAAAAAAATCATTTGCATTTTGTGTTAGCTAAATGTATAGGGCAACATTGTTTTTTATTAAGACCTGTGCAAATTATAAGCAAAAGACTTGGCAAAATTTGGGACCATTTTTATAAAAACGTTAATTTTTCTACGAGTATCCATGCCATCCGCATAAAAATAAACACAGTTTATAACCATAAGCCACTTAATAATAATCTGCAGTTTGAACGCTTTTGCTACATTAGTCTTGACAGGGTTATTCAAAAGATATTCGTTCTTTTTCAATTTGTTGACGGTCCCTTATTCGATTTTGGAAAAAAATCTTCTAGAAAATATATGACCTGTACTATTTTGTTTATACATCTGGAGATTCAGAGTCATTCCTCATGTATATTTCTTGATATCTGACAAAACGTCTGAAATCTCAAATGTCAAGTTTTTTTTTTTTTTTTTTTTTTTTTTTTTTGTCTGTGACTGTAATATTTTTGTTTGAATAAAGAATTTTATCTAAATCAATCAATGAAATATTACTTAGATAGTTTTATACCAATAACTCAGATTACAATAAAATTGCTGTAAAATGCATGTGAATTTTTTAGGTAATGTATAACATTTATTTACTTGAATTGAGTTTTTTGTGAGAAATAATTTTTTAATAGTTTACTTGGAATGCAATTAAAACTGAAAGAAAAAAATCAGGACTCCTTTTCAAAAACATTTCAAGATTTTTACTATTATATTTATTTTTCCGAGAAAACGCAACTAATTTTTTAATGTATTCGTTTCAGCATTATCTTAATAATCTATTACTTCCCCAACGTGTAACAAATTGCTTTTAAAGTTCCTTAAAATATTTTAAAGAAGTATACAGGAGCATAGTTTAAATTATCAAAATCTAGATGCTTCTTCAAACTGTAATTCCCTTTTTTATTCAAGAGAAGATAGGAGTGGGGATTTGAAGATCGATTTTAAAAGGGAAAAAAAATCAATCTCAAATGTTTTATTAATTCTTCTCACACACAAAGGTAAACACACGCATATATATTTTCCTCACCTTTTCGTCTCCTTTTTTTATTAGGAATAATTTTTTTTAATATCTGCTCACATTTTTTTTCTATCTAAATCTGCTATAGATATTTCGTTCACTTTGAACGTAACAAAAATTGTTTTTTGTTAGTAGCAAAAATGTGCTAAGGTTTTAAGGGAGCAAATATATTTAGGTTTTAAAAATATTGTAAAAAAATGCTCGTTTAAGTATGCATTAAAATGAAACTGTCTGTGGATCACATCGCTCTGTCATTTTATATGTCACCAAAATCCAAGTATGGACAAATCTTTGTTTTTATGCTCTATTTTAATTTGTTTAAAGAATTGGTATTTAACCCGTAGCTTTAGAACTGATTCTTTTTGAAAAAAAAGTTTTTTTTTTTTTTTTTTTTTTTTTTTTTTTTTTTTTTTTTTTTTTGTTAGGATTAACTCATTCCGGTGATTATCGAGATTAATTAAATCATCAATAAAAAAGAAAATTCAAGAAATTAAAAATTAAACATACAATTTTTATAACTGCTTCTCATCCAAATACCACACAAAGCAGCTGAAGTAAGCTCACTATATTGACATTTTTAGGTGAGTTCGTAACTAGATAAATATGTAGCACCTATAGTTGTCGTTCAGTCCGTCCGTCCGCCTGCCTGCGTATAACAAAACAAAGAATACTTAACTGATTTGTTTGAAATTTAAAATTTATAATTACTGCCTAATTTTGTCGAGCCTTTTTGTAAATAGGATGCATAGTTTATTTACAGGAACAATAAAAAGTATACCGTAACATGACGGCCAATTGATAAAACAGTGCATTTTAATGATGTTACACTCTTTCGAACATAATAAAATTGGTATGCATCTATGGAGTACATACTAAAATATGAATTCTGTGCCGTTTGTGGTTCAAAGAATATTTGTTAATAATTTACAGAGCCGCACAAAAGATTTCCATTGCATAATGGTATAAGAGGAAACTTTGTTTGGGAGGCGTTTTAATCATATTAAAATATTTCAAATTTAAATAAATTAATTTAAGTTGCTGAGGTTTAACACAACTTACTTTCTGTACAATAGAAAGCATACAGGGATGCACATAAGATTTCGGCTACTATACTGTATCTGAAGTACTGCATATCATTACACGAAGGTTTAACTATCTTTAAAACTTCGTTATAATTCAAACGCACCTCAATTGTTACGCTTGACGTGCAATTTCCGACTTGTTTATCCCAATATGCAACAGGAATTTTTATATTGGCTTTCTAGATACTCCTTATATGATAAATTATACAAAATCTATTTCTTATCTTTAACCTAAGCCCAGTTAAAAATTATTTACTCTAACTCCTACATTTCTTTAAACATTAGATATTCACTCGTGTGCAAACATTAAGGCTGAGATGGATTTTCGAATGTATCGTCATGCAGAAATTTTCCACATCGACCGATTTCATACCATATCTCCAAGATATGAAAATATGGGAAAAATTATTAAAACTATTTAAACAATCTGTTATGTTGCCTTGGTGTGATTTTATGCTAATTTATTTGTTTCGTCCTTATTTTTGCACAGATGTGTATTTATATTGTATTTTCCGTAAGCTACCGTATTTACTCGTGTATAGGGCGCACGCGTGTATAAGGCGCACCCCTACTTTACAAGTAAAAATGGCGATTTCTTAAAATCTCGTATATAAGGCGCACCATAAATTTGATACGCTAATGAAGAATGAATAAATGAATTTCAGTAAAAAAAAAGTCGAAACAAACATTACACCAGACCAGAAAACAAAACGAAAATGCATTTTTAGACTTCGGGTTGTAACAGAATGACGGGAAATAGGAATGACTGACGGTAAAGAGAATTGCTAATTAGCTTTTAAATAATGTCACTAGCTCTGTTGTATAAAAAACTGCAAGGAGTGAAATAAATATGCAGTAATACTTCAATTAAGTAACATTTTCTGAGTTTTAATATCTTCTTTGAATAATTTCTTGTTTCATATGTATATCGTTCGACTGCATCCAACAGTAAAAAACTATTCCGTGTATAAGGCGCACCTAGGAGTTTTGCCCTAATTTTTTGGGGAAAAAAGTACGTCTTATACACGAGTAAATACGGTATTTCAACTATAACTTGACAAATTCCCGGAAGTTGAAGAAGTCAATTGAAAACCCTGCATGTTAAAAAAAAATCGGAAATATCTTGAATATTTTATATACCTGCATGACTACAGGTGTTATAATTACATAAATTATTTTACATAAGGATAAAAATATTGATATATTGTTCCGAGGTCTGCAATTTAATTTTTACTTTATGAAGAAAACTGTTAAAACTATAAAAAAAAAACCTCAGCTTTTACTAGATTGTCATTTAATCTTATCATTATCATTTAAATCAATTGTCATTTAATCTTATACTTTAGATTTTTTGTTCGACGGTTCAATCAAATACTGCTTAATTGCGTAAAGAAACATTGTTATTACTCCAAATATAATAAGCCTATTATTTAGCAGTTTACTGCGTTAGATGAAGTGTCTCATTTCCAATTTAAATATACATTTTAATGTCATGATAATTCACTGAATGTAGAAAATGGGATTACAAATATTTAGGATACCGGAAGTACTTTGTACAAACCTCAGCTAAGTATATCAATTTCGTAAAATGTGAAATAGTTTAATATAATTAAAACGCGGAACAAACAATTTTCCCCTTATACTATTATTCAATAAAATACTTTTTGTGACCCTGTAAATTAATGAGAAATATTCTTTACACCACAGATTGTACATGATGTATGTTTTAAGTTATACTTCATAAATCCATATCAATCTTTCTATGTGTGAATGTGTGTAACATCATTAAACTTTCTTAACACTATTTTGTCCTCTGACCTCAGTGCAACGGAATGCTTTCTATTCTACCTGTAACTAAACTATACATCCGATTTTCATAAAATTGGAAGTGACTCGACAAAATTATGCAACAACTATATATATTAAATTTCAAACTATTCGGTTAGGTAGATTTTGCTCTGTTATATGCGGACGAATGGACCGACAGATGGACAGATGAACGAACGGACTGAACGACGGCTGTAGGTACTTCGTATTACCATATTTACGAACGCAACTAGAAAAGAAAAAACTCAATAATTGTGTTTTTTTTTCCCGAAAAAGATTTTTCTGTTTTTGGAATAGAAAAATTAATAGTTTAAACAGATCATTTTTAAAATTTCGATCGCTAAATACCACATGTTTTCTATCTCAAACACTTATAGACATATCGCATGAAAAATCGACGCACGTTTTCATCAACTTCATAAAAATGTGGGTTTTTTTCCACCATAAGTTATCGCCGTTACATTAATTGTTCATTTTATAAAGATCTAACAAATTTTGTATTCGGTTTTTAATCTTTTTACTTCTTTTTTTAATGATTTTTCCTAAATGTCAAAATCATTATGAATCTTTAAACACCATTATTTTCAAAATTTAGTTGCATACGCGCAAAAGCAGAAATTAATGCATTAGAGTAGCATAAAAATATGGCATAACATATTTTTACTGCTCAAAATGCTATGATGTAATTCCTTTTTTAAACAATACACATTATAGTACAAAGTTATTAAGTTTCTTACAAACAGAGAGAAAAATTAATAATATTCGTTCACCGGTTAACTATTTGAAAGGTAAAATAACTATTTATATTTTTTTATGTACGGAGCTTTTCAAAAATTCTTTATGCTTTCCAAAATAACTCTTTTCAGCTGTAACAGTTATTTTATCTTTTTCCTCATGGAAAAATTTTACTTAAAGGAGAATTTGTGTTTCTTATTTTCGTTATTCATAGGATGGCAAAATTAAACTCTATTATTATCCTTATCTTTGCTTGTGATATTTCATTTAAGGTCATTCACTTAAAGCTCATTCTTTTACATTGTCTTTTAAATATCTTAGTAAAAAATTTGCTTTTAAGTCTACAAAATCTCTAGAAAGTTATCCTGTTGTATACCCTTTTGTTTTTCCCAATTCTTTAAAAATGATAATATTCATTTTCTTTGTCATTTTTCTGTGCTTATGAGATTTATAGATAAATCTTACATTAAAATGTTTTACAGTTCACATTGATATAAAAGTACTAAATATTGATTTTTTTATGTTGATGGGAGGCGCAAATTCACTCTTTTGGAGATATTTAATTCAATTCAGCAGCGGTACTTTTGCACTTTATATATTAAATTAATTATCAGATAAAAATCTCATTTTTAAAAAACTAATAAAATTTTTATTTGATTTAAAATGAACAATTTAATGTATTTTTTCCTGTAGAGTTCAAATTTCTTTTCAGAAACTTTTCTATCTGGAAGAAATTTACAAAATTATAGGATTTAATATTTACATACGTGATAAAATAACTACGGGTGATATCTAAATTTTAATTTAAATTTTGTGGTCAAATAACAAGGAAATAAATTACTGCGCAGGTTAAAACCTTTATTTGGATGCATTCTGCTGTGAAACTAACTATCAAATCATTTAACACAGTCATGAAAAAAGACTACTTTTAAAAATAACATTGTTAATCAGGCTTTTGAGTAACAGTGAAGAATGAGTAACAGTGTCTTGCTCGTATTAGTTAAAAAAAATTAAGTAAGCAAGAAAACACTTTCACTAAAGAATATTATGTTTTGTTTGTATTTCAAACAGTCAAAGTTTTCTCAAACATTTCAATTTGTCTTTACGTAAATGACTTGTATCTAATGGATATGACGTGGTTGAAGGTATCTGATTATTACACTGAATTCAGGGCTTTACATCTTTACATAAGGACTCTGACAGTACCTGTCAGGTTTTGGCCGTTTGTATTCTCGTATAGATCTTGTCAGAGACCCCATGTAAAGGTTAAAAGACGAAAACAAACCGTCATTAATAAGTTTACATATACATATATATGTACGTATAATAAATATTTTTACTTACTTATCGTCTTCTTAAACGGAAAAAAATATTATGCATCTCCAAATTGCTGGTATAAATTGATGCTGTTTACATTTTGTTGTAAATAGCTCATTAGATAGCGCTGCTATGCTGCACTTTCACGATTTCCACAATAGCTCTATATAAAAAATTAATACACGGATTTTCGTGAAACTTCAGTTCAGATTCAGCTATACCTTGATCTGAACTGGTTATGTTAACGTTTTGGCGTCCATCGTCTTCCAGGTGGCGCTGATATTCTGTTTTTCCCAATTCCTGCAGTAGCTCTATTACTAGAACTATTGCATGAATTTTCATCAAACGTCAGATTCAGGTGTACCACACAAATTTTATTGCTGAATTTGTTTTTGGTTTAAATCATCCAATAGTAGGCGCTTTAATGTTGCATTTTTCCCGATATCTGCAATAGTCCTACTTAATCAACTAATGCACAGAATTTATACCTTTAGAATCAGTACTATTGGCATGGATTGTCATTTAATTTTGCACTGTGGCTGCGAATTTTAAAGTATTAACATGTATGACATAGAAGAAATTTTTCGGATTGCCACACCTGACTAGCTAACATTTCATACAATCAGAGACAACTTTTTCCAGATGTACATGTAATTATGTATTTTACATTGCCACAAAAGTTTAAATCAAGCAGTAGAATTTGTGTTACAATCGTTATTCACGTCATGCTACCTTACCCTTTAATCTGGCCTTCAACATTTCATGCAATATTTCATTTTAAGTCATCCTTTCAAATCCTATTCTTTTAAAATATCTTTAAATGCCTACATAAAAGATTGAATTTTCTTCAACAAACTAACTTTAGAAAGCTTTCTTATTATATTCAACTTATTATATTCAATTTTTTGCCAAAATAGCATTTATTTTGTTTTCATTTCAGCTCTTGTTATTGAATTAAAGACCTTTATTTAAAATCTTTTAAAAATCATATCTCTATGAGTGCGCTGTACATTGTTAAAGAAAATACAGATTTATTTCAGAGTTACTGATTTTTTTAACTCAACTCCTTGGGGAAGAGCGTCATGTATACGTGACACATAAGGGCTCAAAATCCTTGATTATTCCAATAAGCTATTTGTATTGTAAATTTTACATTATTTAGTCACTGAATTTTTCACAATTACATTAGGCCAAAATATCTGTTTTGAATAACAGGTGACAGAAGGTTAGAAATTCAGTAAGTAGAGATGATATTTATACAAATAATAACTTACTGATATGTCATTACATTTCTTACAAGCAAGGTAAGTTTGAAGATTTTTTAAATATCTTACGTAATGTTATAGTTACGAAAGAATAATGAGGTTCAGATTTGAGGGAGACACCTTGCATATTTTGATAAAAAAGAAAATTGCGGCCCTGTGTTATTATGTAGTTTTTTTTTTTCATGAACTATGATTTGTCTGTTAGTTTTTATAAAATACATTATAATGCCCTTGAATATCAAAGTAATAATCAAAAATTCTTAAAAATACATACAATTAAAAATTATTTAATTTCTTTGAACCGGAACCAACACATCATTAAAACTTATCTTCTCTCATTAATCTATATTGGAGATAACATATTTTTTAATTAAACTGAATTTTGTCCTAAATGATTTAGAACATACTTACATTCATAATTGCAGAAATTACAACATGCAGCATTACTCTATATTCTTACCTTCACTGTTCATTTTAAGTCATTCTCTTCAATCCTACACTTTTAAGCTATCTTTTAACGCCTTCATAAACGATTGTCTTTTCCTGAACAAAATAACTCCAGAAAGCTTTCTTATAATATTTAACTTATTACATTGAATTCTTTGTCAAAATAGCACTTGTTTTGTTTTTGTTTCATCCATTACTGCTTAAATGCTGAGCTTTATTTAAAATTTCTTAAAAGTCATGTCTGTATGATAGTGCTGTGTACATTTATTATATCAGAAAATACGCATTTATTTCAGATTTACTAATTTGTTTAACTACTGTTTCTGGAATCACTGATTAATTAATTATTGGGAAAATGATATAAAAATCAGTTTAGATATTTGTTTTCTTTCTTTTGTTTTTGTTTCATCCATTACTGCTTAAATGCTGAGCTTTATTCAAAATTTCTTAAAATTCTTGTCTGTACGATATCGCTGTACATTTATTATTTCAGAAGATACGCATTTATTTCAGATTTATTTATTTGTTTAACTACTGTTTTAGAATCACTGATTCACTAATGATTGTGAAAATGATATAAAAATCAGTTTAGATATTTCTTCAAAAATAGATGGCGCCTCTTCAAAGCTAAACCCAAATTTTCATTCACAACGAAAAAGAATGGTATTTTTAGCACATATTCGTTTTTTTTTTTTTTTTTTGGGGGGGGGGGTATGAGATTGTAAAACGAGAAGTAATGCCTCTGCGCTGTAACTGAATCAGTAATACGATGCGTGCAGTCAAGTATATTCTGAAATTTAATGAGTCTTTATTGTGTTACTTGGAAATAGTTAATTACTATTTTTATATGTTATCGCGTTTGTTACAAAACAAGGTAAGTCCAATGGAAAATTATTTTTAAAATATTGCGTAATGTTGCGAAAGAATATTCAAATTCGGGTTGGAGTGAGACATGCAGGGTTGTCAGTTTGTCCATTTTCTTAATTCCAAAAATTCGCTTTCATATCACAAATTGCCTATAGTATGTCTTAGTTTATTTAGCGACAAACATTTGAAGAATACTTAATGTAACATTTTTTTTTTAATTTTCGGTATAAATCCGAAATTTTTAATCAAAAGAGGCTAAGGGTGAATGTTACAAAATGTCGGATTTTTATCATCTGAGATATTGAAAGTATCCATTGAAAACAATATAAAATTTCAAACAGTAAATTTATTTTCTGTTAGAGAGTAAAGAATTTCCCATGTAAAATTGCTAAATTTTGAAGAACTGAAATAATAAGTTTTTATGTAATTATATGTCACTTATTGCAGAGCTGCCAAGTCTCCGGCTTTTTGGAGACTGGTACTTTAATACAGAAATTGTTGTTTTACTGAATTGGAACATTCTAGGGATTTAAAAGAACAAAATTTTTTCTATAATTATATTGGTGTGCAAAAAGCCAGAGACTTGACAACTCTGCTTATTGGGATATTGGCGAGGATATTGACAATTTCATTCTAAAACATTTTATACATTCAAGCTTTTTTTTATTATTATTTTTAGGCCTAACATTTTAATTTTGCTTAAAGGAACATGTTTTCAATGTAGTAGCTCCAATTACATGTAATGTTTAGTTTTCTTTGTTAATTTAAGGAAGCCAGGAAAATGACATAATAAAAGTCTACTCGATTTTTACAAAGACATTAATCGCATTATTTAAAAAACATATATCTAAAAGATGTTGCTGGTAGCTATGTTTATACTGCTTCAGACTTGAACTATCTCAAAAATAAGTAGAAATACTCTTCATCGCCATATTTACACCTGATAAAAAACTAAAATGAGCAGACCAGGAAAAGGACATTCATTTCATTGACAATCATATTTATTTATGGAAATTATTTGTAAAATATGAAATGTATTACTTTCCTCATACATGCACTTTATAAGGTATAAATACTAATTAGAAATTAAAAAAAAACTAGAAAAAGATATTTATACTATATAAAAGATCCTTTACTTGGCACACATCGCAGTATGACATATGCCACTATAATAACAATTTGAAACTCTTTAATTCCTTTATTTATGTTATTAGAAATGTAATATCGCTTGAAAATATTTCTTTTATTATGATGTATAAAAAAATTGCATTATATAAGATATAATAAAAATTTTATTGTGCGGACTGCAATTTCCGTAGTTTTTATATTCATCCCCGATCTGGCAACCCTGGAGACTCCTTGCATTTTTTATTAAATAAGGCAATTGCCACCCTGTGTTGCTTTTTCGTTTCTTTCCTGAAATATGATTTGTCTTTTATTTATTTTTTGAGAATATATTATAAAGCCCCTGCATTATACTTAAAAGTTATTAAAAATATGCACAACTAAAAAAATTAATTTCATTTCTATGAACCGAGAGAAATACCTCTTAAAACTTCTCTTCTTCCCATTAATCTATATTAAAGATAAAATATTTATTTTTACTAAACCCAATCTTGTCATAAATGATTTAGAAAATTCTTACATCCATACTTTCAGATGTAATTATTTCTATCTGTGCATTTAATTTTAGCTTCTTCGTCACTAGGAACATTTAAAACTTAAAGAATAATTTGTGTTTCAAACTTTCTTTGTTCAGGTCATGCAACGTTACTCTCTAATTTATTGTTTAATTTCTGATCTACTTTGTATTTTAGTTTTATATTATATATCCCCGGAATAATAATTAAAAGTTATTAAAAATATACACATTTAAAAAATAATAATTATCTCTTTTCATTGAACCAGAAGAAACACATGTTAAAAACTCCTCTCTTTCCTTTTATCTATAATGAAGATAATACATTTCTCTTTATTTTAATTGCTCTAAATAATATAGAACATTCTTACATTCATACTTTTAGAAATAAATCTTTCCATCTCTTCAATTAGTTTTAGCTTTTACGTCACAACGAACATTTAAAACTTAAAGTATAATTTGTATTTCAATTTTTCGTAGTTCAAACCATGCAACGTTATTCTTTAATTTACCCTTCTATGTTGCATACGATTCTGCAATGCAATTGCTCTGTGCGTTCTTTTTAATATCTTCATAAAAGAATTTATTATTTTAACAATATATTTGAAAGAAACCTGCTTATTTTATTCTACTTAGTTTATTCGATTCTTCGCCAACGCTTTATTAAGTTTGTGTCTGTATCCTTTTTATTAATAAAGGAGGAGTTTAAACTTAATTTGAAGTATTTTAAAATCCATTGTCGCATAAAAGTGTTTGACGCTAATTTTTTTAATGTAACAATTTTCATACATATAAGTAGATGTATTTGTAGAAAAGGCATGAAAGTTATGTTTATTTGCTTGCCTTAATTTGAAATGAAAAATTAATATACATTATGATGTTTATGCAATTATCAAATGTTAATATGACCATACTGATCTAATGTTCTATGAATAAAAATATTATCGAATTTCCTCAAACTCAAAGACTATATTTTTTTTATTTTAAGCATTTTAAGTGTATAATGTTTAATTTTTATTAAACATATGCACAACTAAAAAAAAAATTTCATTTCATTGAAACGGAAGAACCACCTCTTTAAAACTTCTCTTCTTCCCATTAATCTTTATTGAAGATAACATATTTCTCTTTATTAAACTTAATCTTGTCATAAATAATCTGGAAAATTCTTACAATGATACTTTCATGAACAACTCTTTCTATCTGCACAATTAATTTTAGCTTTTACGTCGCAAGAAGCATTTAAAATTTAAAATATAATTTGTATTTCAAACTTTCGTTCTTCATGTCATGCAAAGTTACTCTCTAATTTACCCTTCTATGTTGCATGCGATATTTCATTTTAAAGTCATTCTGCAACGCCATTGTTTTGTGAATTCTTTTTAATGTCTTCAGAAAAGATTGTGCTTATTTTAACAATGTATCTCCTAGAAGCTTGCTTATTTTATTCTATTTAGTTTATTCGATTCTTTGCCAACACATTATTAATTTTGTGTCTGTATCTTTTTTATTCATAAATGGAGAGTGGAGGGGAACTTAAGTTGAGGTATTTTAAAATTCATTGTTGCAAAAAACACTAAACGTTAATTTTTTAAATAAAAATATTGATACATTGTAAATAAATAACTTTATAGGCAAAGGCATAATCGTCACTTTTTACTAAATGAATATATGTATTTTTTTAATTTAAAGTGTTTTAAGCGTGCAATGTTTATTCTTTTAATCTAGATATTTTGTAAATGTTTACATTCGGATAAAACTGTATCCAGGTATAAATTTAATTTTATCTTTTACTTCAAGACAAGCATTTAAAACATAAATTAGAATTTGCGTTTTCTAATTTCTACATGCATATCCTGCAAATTTTTCTTTGTTCTTCTCTTTACTTTTGAATGTAATATTTTATTTTTAAAAATTTCTGTTTAACCTCATTGTTAAGTGTTAAACACCTCTTTAAAATTTCTTTCTGTTCCATTAATCTATATTGAAGTTAACATATTCCTCTTTATTAAACCCATTCTTGCCAAAAATGATTTAGAACATTCTTCACCTTTTTATTACGGTATAGAAATGGCGATTTTTATATATTCATTCGTATCACAATTTACGAAAAAAAAATGTTTGTCATAGATTTTTCTTGAAATTTTTCTGGTGCAAATATATGGCATTTATCAGTTGAAAAAAGTGGTGCGAATATAATAAAGCAATCTTCTCTGGGACGACATATATCCCAACCCCGTAAGCAAAGGGTTAAATTCATACTTTCAGAAATAATTCTTTCTATCTGTGCAATTAATTTTAGCTTTTACGTCACAACGAACATTTAAAACTTAAAAAGTATAATTTGTATTTCAAACTTCTGTTGTTCATGTCATGCAGCTTTACTCTTTAATTTACCCTTCTATGTTGCATGCGATATTTCATTTTAAAGTCATTCTAAAAAGCCATTGTTTTGTGCGTTTTTTTTTAAATGTCTAAATAAAAGATTGTGCTTATTTTAACAATGTATCTCCTAGAAGCTTGCTTATTTTATTCTACTTAGTTTATTCGATTCTTTGCCAACAAATTATTAATTTTGTGTCTGTATCTTTTTTATTCATAAACGGAGGAGGGGGAACTGAAGTGGAAGTATTTTAAAATTCATTGTTGCACAAAAATACTAAATATTATTATTATTTAAATATATGCATACATTATAATAGATATCTTTATAGACAAAGGCATGATCGTCACGTTTACTTGATTGCCTTACTGTGCAATGAAAAATCATTATGTGTCTTTATGTTGATGTAATTATAAAATGAAAATATGACCATACTGATTCAGTATTTTATAAATATTGGATTAATAAAAATATCATCGAAAATTTTCAAACTAAATGAATATATATATATTTTTTTAATTTAATGAGTTTTAAGCATGCAATGTATATTTTTTTAATCTAGATACTTTTGTAAATGTTTTATACATTCGGATAAAACTGCATCCAGGTACAAATTTAATTTTATCTTTTACTTCAAGACAAGCATTTAAAACATATATTAGAATTTTTTTTTCATAGTTTCTACATGCATATCCTGAACATTTTTCTTTATTCTTCTCTTCACCTTTGAATGTAACATTTTATTTTTTAATCTTTCTGTTTAATCCCATTGTTAAGTGTTAAACAGCTCTTTATAACTTCTCTCCGTTCCATTAATCTATATTGAAGATAATATATTTCTCTTTATTGAACCTAATCTTGTCATAAATTATTTAGAAAATTCTTATATTCATACTTTTAGAAATAACTATTTCTATCTGTGCAATTAATTTTAGCTTTTACATCACAACGAACATTTAAAACTTAAAGTAAAATTTGTATTTCAAACTTTTGTTGTTCATGTCACGCAACGTTACTCTCTAATTTACACTTCTATGTTGCATGCGATATTTCATTTTAAAATCATTCTACAACGCCATTGTTTTGCGAGTTCTGTTTAATGTACTCATAAAAAATGTGCTTATTTCAACAATGTATCTCCAAGAAGCTTGCTTGTTTTATTCCACTTAGTTTATTCGTTTCTTTACCAACGCATTATTAATTGTGTGTGCGTATCTTTTTTATTTATAAGGGGAGGGGACGTAAGTTGAGGTATTATAAAATTCATAGTTGCACAAAAATGCTAAATGATAATTTTTTTAATAAAAATATTCATGCATTATAAATAGGTATATCTTTATAGGGAAATGCATGAGCGTAAAGTGTACTTGCCTGCCTTTATATGAAATGAAAAAATATTTTATACCTTCTTGTTAATGCAGTTACGAAATGTAAATATGACCATATTGATCTAAGGTCCTATTAATATTGGATAAATAAAAATATTATCAAATTTCTTCAAATTAAAATAATTTTTAAGTTTCTTCAGTGTACAATGTTTATTTTTTTTTAATCTAGATACATTCTAAATGTTTTATATATTCAGACAAAATCTATCCAGATAAATAAATAATTTTATCTTTGTTCTCCTTTGATGTAGAATTTTATGTTTACTTATAATCTTTCTATTTAAACCCATCGTTAAGTGATATATTTTTTATATTTTCCTAAAAATTATTTTGGCTTCACCAAAATATATTAAAGAAATTGCCTGTTTTATCTCACCTAACTCATAATATTCTTTAAAAAAAATAACACTTACTTTGTTTCAATTCCTGCTATAATCGTATAAAATAGACATAAAACTTATGTCTTTTAAAGTCCACATCAGTATGAATTCTTTAAAAATAAAATTAGTTGCTTATACATATATATATACATATATATATGTACTAACAGTCTTCGCCCGCTACGATAGTCGGTTGAAACGAAATACATCTAGTAAAGATTAAAATAAAATAAAATAAATAAAAATAAAAATAACAATGAATAATATCTAATCAAATATCATGATTGTTGTCTTATTGGTATAATCTTACATTATTCTGTTCAAAGTCGATGTTGACGTCATAATAGACAATATAAATCTGAATTGATTGAACTACCTATGTTTAACTATTTTTCTAGAAGATGTGTTATCTTCAGTTTGTCGTTTCCACCTATACCTGCTGCTAAGATATGGCGAAATATCCTAAACTTGCGGGGAGAATGGCTCAAATTATAGAAGAGTGGTCCGAGGGCTTTCCGATGATATGCCACATGACGGGAGCAAAAAAAAATTTGAAAATGTTCACCTCCCACGTTAATCTTCTCAGGGGTGGAAATATTACAGTCACCGAAACACGTCTTTAATTATGTTCTTAATATTTATTAATTTTCCAGCTTTCCATGCTTCTACTTAAAACGACTTCTGAGGTATGAAAAATTTTCTAAATTGTTTGATTCTCTTTTTAAACCCCTCAGGGGGAAATTTCTAAAATCGTGAAATATGCTTTTAGTTATTTTTTTAGTAGATTTATTTTCTGGAATTTCACGCTGCTAACTTAAACGGCTGCTGAGATATAGGAAGATGCTCCAAAATTTTCGACCCCCGTTTGCCCCCCTAGAGGAAGGATTTTCAAAAATCCCTTCTTAGTGCAGGCTTACTTCATCAGAAGTATATTTTCTCCAATTTTCTTGTTTCTACTTTCAGTAGTTTGGGCTGTGCGATGATTATCAGTCAGTCAGTCAATATTATTATATAAGTATAGATGTATAAATATATGTATCTAGTTTTCTCTATGCAAAGTAAAAATTAATCTTCAAATTGTTTGTGTTCAAAAAAGTAAATTTGTATGAACATATTGATATAATGTTTCAAAATATATATAATGATTATAATTTAAAAAATAAAATAAAATTCTTTAAAACTGTAAAAAAAAAAAAAAAAAAAAAAAAAAAAAAAAAAAAAAAAAAATTCTTATTAGCTATTTTAAACGTAATATTAACTTTTTTTAAACCAAATCTGTCCTTAAATATTTTACATATTCAGGAAAAATTCTTTTCAGATATATAATTAATTTAATACTATACAACTTGAAAAATATTTAAAAGTTGAAGAATAATTTGTGCTGCGTGTTATGCAACATATCTCTCTAATTTTTCCTTTGCCGTTGCGTGCGATGTTTCATTTTATGTCATTCTTTTTAATCCCATTCTTTTATGCTATCTTTTTATAGCCTTCATAAAAGATTTTGTACTTATTTCAACAAAGTACTCTTAGAAATGTTGGTTATTTTATTCCACTAACTTTATTTGGTCTTTTGCAAAGAAGTATTCATTTTCTTTCTTTTGTCATTTTTTTAGTAGATTTATATTCTGGAATTTCATGCTGCTTAATGCATGCTTAAACGGCTGCTGAGGTATAGGAAGATGCTCCAGAATTTTCGAATCCCCCCCCCCTCAGTTTTCCCCACTTAGGGGGTATTTTCAAAAATCCCTTCTTAGTCCACGCTCACATCATCAGAAGTATATTGTCTCCAATTTTCATGTTTCTACATTCAGTAATTTGGGCTGTGCGATGATTATCAGTCAGTCAGGACAAACTATTTTATATAAGTGTAGATGAATATATATATGTATTTAGTTTTATATATATAAGGTAAAAATTAATCTTCAAATTGTATGTGTTCAAAAATGCAAATTTGTATGAATATTTTGATCTAATGTTTCAAAATATATTTAAAGGTTATAATTTAAAAAAATTAAATTCTTTAAAATTGTATTTTTGTTTCTTATTAGCTATTTTATACGTAATATGCTTACCTTGTTTTTAAAAACCGAATCTGTCAGTAAATATTTTGCACATTCAGGAAGAATGCTTTCCAGATGTACAATTAATTTAATATTATGCATCATAAAGAATATTTAAAAGTTGGAGAATAATTTGTGCAGCGTGTCATGCAACATATCTCTCTAATTTTTCCCTCGCCGTTGCGTGCGATGTTTCATTTTATGTCATTCTCTTTAAGCCCATTCTTTTATGCTATCTTTTAAATACCTCCATAAACGATTTTGTACTTACTTCAACAACGTAATTTCAGAAATATACGTTATTTTAATCCACTTACTTTATTCGACCCTTTGCAAATGAAGTACTGATTTTCTTTCTGTTTCTTTATATATGTGGAAAAATGAGATAAATTTACTAAAAAAAATTGAGATTTGCTTAATATTTATATATATATATCTATATATATATATAATGTCTCTAACAGGAGTACACATTGATTTTTTAATAATATACAAGCTTATACTGTAAAATCTGGGGAAAATAAAAATAGAAAACACATGTAGGAAAATAAACAAAAGCTATATACAATCATATGATGCCAATTCATATATTTAGTGAAAAATATAGGGAAAATAAGTACCTCGTTCTTATCTAATCCTGGTTTTTTGTTCAGGTCGTGAATGATCATGAACAACATTCCGTATAAATGTTTTGTGCACTGTGTATAATGTGAAGACAACACGAGAAGCAGTGTATGTAAACTGCAATTGAGTGAAGAGTACCATACATACTGTCAGCGATATTCAAAAATATAATGCGTATGATTCAGTGTTCCCTAAATATGTATGGTAAATATTTCCTACACTTAATGAGATAAGATCAAATTTCTCACAAACCGTGGCATGTAAGAAAAAATCCTTTAAAATACCTGCTTACGTTCGAAGTGCCTTAAAAAATAAATTTATAAAAATAATGTAATAAAAATATGTTATAAAAATAATGTAATACAAAATGGCGAAAAAACGTTAAATCCTAGTAATATCTTCATAACCTTTTAAAAATTGGGGGAAGGGGTTTGCCCTTTTTTTGGAAAATTTCATGTTTAATCCAAACTGCATACACTCAGTTCAACTAATATCCTCTTAAGACCCCCGTGTTTATGTATGTACTTTTTTTATATTGCATTCATGAAATTTATATTAACAATCTGATAAGTAAAAAGATTAAATAGCGAAAAAAATTAAATTTTATTTTTGTACATAAAATTTCATGATACATGGGGAATCAAAGAGTACATTTTTCCACAATTTCTTGGGATTTTTTATTTATTTATTTATTTTATTTTATTTTATTTTATTTTTTTGGAATTGCAAAAAGATTGCGAATTATAAAATAAATATATGTTTAATGATTGTTTACCACTAATGGACCCAAAAAATGATATCTTAACGCACGGTAAAATTATTTAAATTTTAATTTTTCTATACAGGGTGTCCCCTCTCAACGGTGGCCAATGGCTAATTTCTAAACCGTTGGTCATAGACATATAGTTCCAATTGCAAAAATGCTTTAAAAAAGGCAAAGAATTGTTTTTTAAGCGATTTTGGTCAAAAAAATGTTTTACTAAAAAATTACGAAAATTAAATTTTTATACGGTCCCCCGGTCCTATAAGTAATATTTAGTAAAAAATTTTCAATACTCTAGCAAGTAATACAGAAAAGGTCCCATTCATGTAACATTAAAATTGACCGAGTTATGAAACTTTAAATTTCATGACTTAAACCACTTTTCTATAGCTGAAAACGGACAAGTTCGATTGAGCTTTGAGGGAACGTACACTAAGTGCTTAGGGAGTCGATTTCCAATGCTGTTCAAAGGCTGCTTCCTAAACTATTTGTCACAGACATATAGTTCCAATTACAAAATGTTTTAAATGAGCGATTTAACTGAAGGCGCTGTCACATTATAAGTTTTACGGTAGTGTCAATTATAATTAATTAACTTCTAGATTGGTTATTAAAATAACTGAAAACTTGAATTTCAAAATTGTCTTTAACGAAAAAATCAAATTTTGGGAAATAGCGAAAAAACTTTAAATGCATCTATTGGTTTTCATTATAAATTTTGAGATTGCATTGTTACAATAGTGGAGGTTTGTATAGACTGATAGAAAAATCAAAAAGCGATAAGTCGAGTTTTGAAATTCATATCCTCAATTGTATTTTTACGTATGTTTTACTTTGTAAGCAAATGAAGCTGATTCTTTTCGTGATTTTATTTTAAAAAGGTATGTTATTTTGATAAGCTTTTATTTTATTCATAGTTTTCGTATGTAAATTTTCCTAGTTCAAAACTTATATTCAAATTTTAACTCACTTTCAAATATCTGATTGAGGTTCAATTTCCATACTTCTTTAAACCCGATGACAATGTAATATTAATACGACTTTAGGTGCGTTCCATTTATTTATTTTATAGCGCTACATCAAATTCTATTAGATTGAGTAATTTAATAGAGCTTTTAATATGTATCATTTTGTAACGATTTGTGACTGTTGCTTTTCATAGTTTAATTTAACAAAATTTCTGTTTTTTTTTTCTTTCTGTTTTTTTTTTTTTTTTTTTTTTAGCACAAATTGCATATTTTACTTTAACATGTAAATGTCGACATAAACTCAGAAACAACATTATAAAAAAAATTTCTACTCTCAATGTTTAAATTTTCTATCTGATGTTTATTTTTATTTCCAGTAAATTTGTGACTGACCCCTATTTTGCAGCAAAAAATATGCTTCAACTTTGAACAACTATAACTCGGTCAATTTTGATCGCAAAGGAATGGTACTTTTTTTGTCTTACTTGTTAGAGTAGCGGTAAAAATTTTCTAAATATCACTTATAGGACCGGGGGACCGTATAAAAATTTAATTTTCGTAATTTTTTAGTAAAACATTTTTTTGACCTAAATCGCTTAAAAAATAATTTTTTACCCTTTTTAAAGCATTTTTGCAATTGGAACTATATGTCTATGATTAACGGTTTAGAAATTAGCCATTGGCCACCGTTGAGAGGGGACACCCTGTATATCGTACATTTTGCTGCAAGCCATGTTTATATGACATGCGACTTACTAAATTAGTGCTATAAGAAACGAATTGCTATATTGTTTAGCTCTGCTATCTCCATTCTCACCAATTTATCTTTTTTAACACTATTTATATACCTGAAAAAATTGTAAAGATGTGTATCCTTTAGGATACTTCAAGTCTGAAGAGGATATATTTCAATTTCTTTTCACTACATGCTACTAATACACTTACGACCTATGGTTCTAATACAGGTTTTGCAAATACTTTAAAGTTACTGGAATACTTCAAAATATGGGAAAAAATTCATACATTTTCATTATAAACTATCATTATTTTAATTCGATTACCTATAAAATAGTTACATTATCTATGAAGATTAGATTGCAGTTCAGAACATAGTGAGTAATATGGAAAGCATTCCATTTAATCTAATCTAAAAGGGACAGCTAAGCTTTATTAGTGTCTTTTTATGTAATTAATTAAAAGAAAACAACTTATAGAAACATTATTTATATTGCGTTTCTTTCGGTATTTGACTCAATTTTCCCTGCTTATTAAATTTGCCATAACTGCTTTAATAATAATAATACAGGTAAAATTAAAACAGATTTGGAAGCGCAAAAAGTTGCCTTTTCAATTATAAACAATTAAGTATGAATATTAATCGCGCTCAGAGAGTGTCGTGCAATAAATTTATGAATTATTAACAGTATTATGTTATAAAAAATATTTACAAAAAGAATAATAAAACTTTGTAAAAGAAATTTACAACATAGGGATGGATATATCACTAGAAATATACTGTCACTAGATCACTACTGTCACTAGATCACTGTCACTAAAAATATAACTGTCACTCTTGTCACTAGGGAAGTATGAATGTCTATAAAATAAATTTTCAAAGTGATATGAAGCCTAAATAATATAATGCTATTTTGTGTATTTCTTTTTTAATTTTATTTCAGTCTGTATTCTATTGTTATTTATTTATTTTTTATGGACTTAATTCGGTACTGACCATAAAAATCGTGCATATTTAAACTTTAGTTAGCATAAGTATGTCGCAAATTTGGAACACAACCATGATCCGTGCCACGTTTTTCGAGATAGATTTTTTTTTAACTCTATAAAGACCGAAAATGTTAGTCAAGTTTTATAAAAAAATATTTCACACCAAGTTTTATAAAACACCAGAATTGGGATTTAAAAGAGTTAATTATTTTATTTAATTTTGTCTTCTTTGTATCTTTTCAATTTTTTTAATTATAAAATTTCTGATTTGAACCGAAATATATTCACATGGTAGCAGACAAAATGACCGCTTCGGCTTTTCCAGTCATAATTAACTTTAGACTTGAGAAGTGTATTGACAAATCAATTTCCACCCATGTGTTTTATTGCTAATCTCATTTGCATAAAAAGCCTCAGTATGACGTGTACGCGCCGTTTGTTGGCTATTTTTAGAATAAGTTTTTATTATTCAATGGAAAAAAATCAAAAATTTGTCTGGTTATACTCGCGGAAACGGAAAATTTATCCGAGCATTACTTCTTTTATTACAAATTTTGAAAGTTTGCACGAATTCATGACACACCCGGTAGCATATTTCAGATGTGTATATTGCTGGGACGATTACTGTTTCTAAACCAATAGGAGACCGTCATTATCACGGTCAAGTACACGCCCACACAGTTTGATTGACAGGAACTCGTGGACAATTGAACGTGTGTGTTTATTATTTATTTGTACTCAGATTGTTTGAATTTGTACTCGGTAATTAAAAATTAAAGGTACGAAAGAATTTTTTTTTTTTTCAAAATGACTGAATTTTATTTACTTCAATTAGAAATTATATTTCCTCTGATCCTGAAATAAATAAATAAATAAATAAATAAATAAAAATTAAAGTAAGAATTTTGCTTATACGGATATTTTCGCAGAATACTTTTTTTCCCATTTGTTTAATATATATATAAATCATTTTGGAACGATATTTAGAATATTAAAAGGGTTTGAAATATTTTTTTTAAATGTCTTATTTATTAATAAAAGACAGCCTCCAATAATTTTTAAAAAAATCACCAACGGACTCTCGGCCCGCGATGGACTCGAACCCATATCCTCCGGTTTCAAGCTCGACGCTCTAACCATTCAGCCAGTCAGCTCACTTTCATCCGCAACAGATTATCGTTATAATTAGCACCGTCAATTGTCCACGAGTTCCTGTCAATCAAACTGTGTGGGCGTGTACTTGACCGTGATAATGACGCTCTCCTATTGGTTTAGAAACAGTAATCGTCCCAGCAATATACACATCTGAAATATGCCACCCGGTATATTTATTAACTCTTTATCAACCGAATTATGAATTCATGAAAACTTTTACATTCTTAAGAATTTTCCATAATTTGTTTAAACTAAATTAAAAGATTTACATAATCATTTAATAAATTTTTGAAGGATTTTAGTAGGATTAATTAAAGTTGAATTTACAGGGATTCTGTGCTATATTTAAAATTTCACTCAAATCTTTTATTTTAAATTGTTTTCTTAGTATTTTGTAGAATTATAAAATGTACAAATATGATGTTCTTACAATATAAGTATAGAGATTTTTCCGAATTGAAAAATCCCCATCCCTCAGCGCCAAGAAACCTGAAAAGATACAAAGGCAAAAGAAATCATCCTTTTAAAATATTTTTGTTTTGTGTAACCAATAATGCTTTTTGAACAAAATAAAATAATGTATCTGTAACTTATTCTAAACAATATTACAACTAATTGACGTATTTAAATAATTTTATAATAAGTAATTTTTATGGTACTTATAAGTACCGTCAGTAGATAAAGGATTAATGTTAACTTATGAAAGTATATCCAGTTTTGGATTGGAGTAAGACGACACAATGAATTTTCAAGTATGATTTGAAATTTAAAAAAATGACAATTCAAGCTCTATGTTCTCCAATTTTTTAAGTGATAATAATTTGCATATTTTTGTTTTACCAAATAATATAAATGGTACCAATTTATTGATAAACCAAATAGTTTAGACTGATCAGCATATCTGTATAAATATCTAATGTGCTGAAAATAATATAGGATTAAACTAAATTTATTTAATTTCTTTCAATCAAAAAAAATATTGATCTTAACTTTAAAATATTTTGCTTTTTTAAGATTATCGTTTCAGATACATACGTTAAATCATCCAGAAAACCACCTTTTTGACTAAACATTTAATCTCACATTTTATACGCCACGCCGAACATTTAACATCTGAAGTATAATATGTGTTTCTTACTTTTTATGACTATGTTCTCTAACATTATTCTCTATTCTTTCTTTCACTTTTGCATGAAATATTTCATTTTAAGTCATTCGCTTTAATACCATTCTTTAATGTCATATTTTTAATGCTTTTTTAAAAGATTATTCTTGTTCCAAAAAGTATCTTGAAAAAAATTGCTTATTTTATTCAATTTCGATTCTTATTTTATTTTATTACTGGCTATTTCCATGAGTACTTGTAGTGTAAGTCACAGGCTACGATTTTTGGCTACCAGTATTTTAGTACGAAAAAATGTGATTTATTTTATCGGCACATTCTCACTAATTAAATAAGGCCAAGCAGACTCTTCGAAAATGCAACAAACAAGCATAGCAATTATAAGGTAATGTGACTTACACTACAAAACCCATGGAACTAGCCTACTCTAAATTCTTTATCAAAGAAAGATTGTTTCTATTCTTTCTATCTTCATTAGATAAGAGGTAAAACTTGATATTCATGAAATGAGCTTTATTTAAAACGTGCCAAGTTTTATAGCTGTGTGTAAGCGATAAATATTGATGTTTTTATGCATAAATTACTGAAGACATAAAAAGTCTTAAGCTAATGAATTTAATTGTAGATTGTGGCTCAAACATTTGAACTCAACTTTACAAGGTTACACTGCCTTAATCAGGCTTGTGTATGAAGTCTGACAAACCATATAAAGATGATAACGTATAATTTCAAATGTATGGATGGAGTGTTACTAAATGTCACCTAATTACCAGCAATTGGAATTGTAAATAAAATTAACACTATGTAGCCTCAGACATTCTATTATTCATAAACTCAGAAAAACCGTTAATTTTTCTAGCTAGGGGTCGTAAAAATGTAATCAATATGCAACGTTTTATGAACCAAATATTAACACAGTTTCAGTGATGCATTCTTCAAGGCGAGATATTTTTCACTGAGTTGAAGTCATGTGCAAGAGATTTACAAGAGATTCTTCGTTGGATCTAATGACTCGATATTTTATAAGCAGCATGGAATAGCTTGGGATATTTAACGTGTATAAATTTTACTGAAAGTATTATTTAATATAATTTACATTGTTTAGTTCAAGAAAAAAATTGCAAAAAATTTTATCTAAAAATATAGCTAATTTTATAAATATCAAATATAGTCTATTGATAAAAATACATGCGATGATTAATGAAACTGAATTTCCATGTAGTACATTTGTGCTAATGCTGATTAATGTATGGCTAATTATTACCTCTTGTTGACCCATAATAAGATATTTCCGCCTTGTCGTACCGTTGACTAAATCTTCCAGCAGTGCGCACATTAATTATACATAAACAATGGTAAGTTGCTAACATACATTGCAATTTAGGCAAGTTTTAACTATCGAGTTTTTATTTTTTTTTTTTTTTTTGTTTTTTTTTCTGTTAGACGAATAGCAAATTTTGTGTACGTACAGATGAATATTTCGTGTCACACGACAGCTCATAAAATTTTGAAAAAAAAAATCAATTATTTTAATTAAATTAATTTTTTCATTATCACCAGTTCATTTTTGCGATTTAAATTTCAAAAGAGAACTTTAATTTCAATAACTTTCTGTAGATATAACAGCTGCGGGGTAAAGCATCTTGTAAGTAAACAGAAGGTTCTTAGTTCAAAACCTGGTTCTGGAAATTTGATCTTTCATATTGCAATAGATATAATTAAATGATTTTTTTTTTTTTTTTTTTTTTTTTTTTTTTTTTTTTTTTTTTGCCAATTTAAAGATTTATTATACCCTGAAAAATAATCACTGACATTCATATTTTTTGGAATGTCGTTTTCTTTCTGTTTTATAATCTATTGTATTATTAATGATTCAGCATTTTAAATTTTGTTTAAACATTTTTTGTTTTTAGAAATTTAAAATTTTATTTATATTTCCACTATTTTTTATGGAATTTTCAAAAAAATTGAAATTTTGGATTTTATTTAAATAATTTAATTAAAATAAATAACTTCTTTTACAATTTTTTTTAAAATTAAATTTATTGGCGCTACCATTTGCGTAAGAATTTAATAATTATAAATTAGCAATTTGGATTTATTAATTAAATAATAAGCTGTTTTGAAAGAAATATTAAACAAAACCCTCTTTGTTATCTGCGATCACAATTTCCCGCTTCTTCACATACTTTCTCATATATTTCTTCTGTTTACAGACTTGCTTTGCTAAATGGATCTCAAAAACTTAAGAGATCAAACACAAGAAAAATACCGTTATGTTATGGAAGAGTAGAAATAGGGGAATCTAATGATCCATGTTTCTGAAAGTAACGTATATAAGCCAAAAATTAATACCACTAGTAGTTGACTCGTAGTTTTATCATTGCGTTTTCCTGCTGCTTCTCCTCCATGTTTTCAAAACTTTCATTTTAGTATAAACACAATGATAAACCTACGCGTCAACTACTGGCGGTATTAATTTTTGGCTTATACACCACGTCACTTCCGGCAGACATAGATCATTAGACTCCCCTATTTCTGCTGTTCCATAAAATAAAGGTTTTGTTTCTTGTGCTTTATACTTTAGGTTTTTGTACTATTGGCTCTTAGACTAATACAACTCTCTCGGGGAATCTAGCATCATCATAAATTAATACTTCATAAGTGTATTTGTGAGTAATATGGAAAATTTTCTGTTTAAAAAAATAATAAACCATTGCTAAAATCCTACTACAAAAGTTTCATGAATGAAATTAAATTTTATAGCTTTAGTATTTAAGTTCACCAATTTCTATAATTTTTCCTTTAGAGTTTGAATTTATTTATTTTATGTACACAGAAACGGGCTTTTCTAAGGAAAAAATCTTTTTTTTTTTTTTTTTTTTTTTTTTTTTTGTCATCAAATAGCATTTTTGAAAATACGAAGAAGGGTATAAATAAATATAGCTTAAAATTTTGTGTTTTTAAAAGAATTTAAAGTTTTTAATCAAATATAATTTAAACTTTCACGTTTACAATAGAATTTAATACTTCTAATAAAATTTATCTTAAAATTTTGAGTTTGTAATAGAATTTGATATTTTTAATCAAATATTTTCCCAATTTTAACCGAGTTGTCGTCAACCATACGACATCAGTATGTTATCTTTGTACATGTGTGGATGTTGTTAAATATTAAAAAGGATAATCGGAAATAAATAAAATAAATTATATATATATATATATATATATATATATATATATCAGGGTTCACACAGTTCTACCACTAAATTTTAAGAATATTTTCAAAGTGTTTCACTGCAGAAAAATATCGTAAAATCTGTAAATGAAGGTGGGGATTGCGAATGTCGTGGTTTAAAAATTAAATGTAAATTTTCTTATTTTTAATAGTGGTGCGTGCCAGAGTCCTTAGAAATTCCAAGAATTGCGCGAACCTTGATACATATGCATATACTTTAACCGCACTAAATTGAAATGTTTACATTTTTCAACCAACAATAAAATGTTTATAGGTAAACTAAACTTTTCATATAAATTCTAAAACAATAATTATATTTTTTTCAACTAATTTTTTATTTCAAAGCTAATGCTTTGTTATTTAAAAAAAGAGGAAATTTCGGAGTGTTTTCTAAAAATTATTTATTAATGTCTCTATTATATTTTTTTATTAGCGAGGAAAGCAGAATTTAAGAGTAAATAACATTAAATGTGTAGATTTTTTTTAAGAATTACTAAGTTAAGTCCTTTTTTTTCTCAGAAATTAATTAAACAAAAAAAGAGAAACCTTTTCCGTTTTAATAGTAAATCTCAGTTCAACTTTTTGATTTTTCAATTCTATGCTTCATCAGGCAACATATAAAATCTCTTGTGTGTAAATTTATGGTATCCTAAATTACTAGTTTAGAAATGCATTTGTAAGTAATTCTAAGGAATTTAAATTTACAATAATAATAAATCCCAGCTAGAATGCTGTTTCGAAAATTATCAGAATGACATTCATTGCTGTGATATTTAACTGGACTGATTTCTATAAATTTTCTTTCGGTATTTTCATCGATTATTCCTAGATAATCAGGAGCAGCCTTTTCCAATTAAAGAAAAATCCTTTTTGGATCATTACAAAAATGTAACAGAAACTACGAATAAGGATATTAATCCATATATTTTTACATTTTTATCTGTAATTTTATATTTTAAATCACGTATTGTGCCAACAAAAAGAAAACGGTTGACTTCAAACGTTAGTCATTCAGTGATATCATATGCAAAAGTACGCGTATTTAATGTATGTAGATATTTGATGGGACACAGAAAGGAATAAAATGGTTACATTCTTTTAATTAACCCTTCACTGCACGGTGTTCCACATTTGGCACATAAATAAAAACGCTGTAATTCTCATCATGGACAATGAATTTCGCCTCTATGATCTCTGTAACTGATCAAGAATAGTCCAAAGAATGGAATAATATTAATTTTGTCCACATCAGATGCCATTTGACAAAAAAATAGAATTTGTTCTTCGGAAGTGAAAAAAAAATTGATCACGCTCTAAAGATAAAATTTACTTTTATTATTTTTACTGAATACTTAAAACTATTAAATATAAAGAAAATTCCAGAGTGTTAAGCAGATAAAAGTCATTCATTTCAGACAATTTAATTGCAAAATACATCAATAAATAATTTAAAAACCCCAATAGTGATATTCGGTATACGCTATAAAATATTAAATTTTAGATGGAAATTTGAAATTTTATTATTTTTTAAAACTATTTTTCCCATTATTACACCAAAATTTTCATTTTTTTCCATAAAAATTTTAAAAAGTCGTGCAGTTCAAGGTTAAAAAATATATTCTTACATATTTTTTTTCTTATCTTTGTCTGTTTATTTCATTAAAAATTATTTTTATTTATAGATTTCTTATATAAAGTGTAAGGTATCAAGTATTTTTGCCAGACCTTTTTCTGTGGTTTTCAGCTGGATATATGATAAAATGAAAATTCTATAAGTGAAATTATTGCGTTAGATTCTTCTTCACACATTATATGTTTTTCTTAATTTTTAGTTTATTAATGGTAATCGATTTTTTTTAGCGTCTAAGTTATTTCCTTATTTTTAAAAAAATTTTAGTTTAATATTTAAAACAAGAAAATATTTAGAGAAAAAATTAAGTTAGATTTTTTTTTATTTGTTGAATCCTTTTCACTTCTATTAAATTAATCACTTATAAAATTATTGCATTCCTCATAAATCTAACATTTAAAAATCACTTTAATTTTTTCACAGAAAATTCTAGTTTACTTTTACACTCCTGTGCATTTCATTCAAACTTTTCCTTTCTTTGAACAAGTAATATAAAACTTCTCTTGTGGAAACTAGAGATATCATAAATCACTACTTTAAAAATGCATTCATTAGTGATGCTGTACAATTTAAATTTGCAGGGATAATCAATCACGGCTGCAATCCTTTTCCGAAATTTATCTGAATTAAATTGAAATTAATTTCTTTAATAATTAACTCGACCAATATCTATAAATTTTCCTTCAAAGTTTGAAGTGATATTATCTATAATCTCTTGAGACAGGCTTTTCTAATTAAAGAACCACATTTGCTTTGTTATCAGCATTATCTTTAAAGGTACGGAAAAGTATATGAATCAATATATTTTTCTGATTTGTTTTTGTAATAGAATTCATATTTTTAATCAAATATTTCAACGGTAAAACTGATTTGCTTGAAACGTAAGTCATCAATGTTAAACGATATCCTATGATCATTGCAGTTGCTGGTAAATATTGAAAAGATTTTTGCAAAGAAGAAAAGAAAAACGAAAAAGAAAGAAATTCTTAATGTTTTTCTTGTTTGTTTTTGTTTTAAAAATTTTTATTATAGTTTCTAAAAGCGAACTCTTTTTATTCATATAAACTCTGAAAGTTCTTAAGTCAAGGTTGTAAAATGTATTTTGATTAAACTAATTGTGAGAATTATACTGATTACACACTTTCTCCTGGGTTATAAGAATACTCGGCTTTAAATTTGATGGGTCAACCTCCGAAACAAGAAAATAACATAAATTTTAATGTGAGGTAGTTATGTATGCCACTTATATCTTGTTCCACGTGATACAGTTTTTTGAAGGCCTTCAACGTTTCCTGTAAAAGACTATATGTGTTGAAATTTAACTGGGGTAAATCAAAATCTTTCATCTGACATTAATCAACAATTCAGCAAATATGAGACATGCTAAATTAGATCAATGTTATTTTTTAGCTATCTATTAAACTTTAAAATAAATGCCTATTTTTTTTTCTTAATAGCAAAATTTTTCTGATTATTTCTCAAGATTTTTGTTGTTGTTGTTGTTGTTGTTAAATTAAGACCTCAAAAAAGGTAAAAAAGAATAAATAATTTTTAAAAAGGGAATTTTTTAATTTAAACGAAATTACTAACTTTCATTATGCTTTTTTTAAGAATTGAAAATTAAAGAAAAGAATATCATTATTTTTTATGTAAGTTTCATTTCACTTTTCACTTTTATTTATCTCATAGAAAAACTTTCTTTGTTTCAGCATATTATATATAAATCTTTTACATAATAAAATAAAGCTACTTCTATAAAATATTATTCTGAATTGCAGTTAATTTTTTCGATAATCACAAATTTACACTGTAAAAAAAAATTCAAGAGGTTACTAAAAATTCTTTAGTAAATTTGTATTCCACAGTATTTTTTAGTAACCATTACAAACTTTTTTTTTGCAAGTGAAACAAGCATTTCTTTTGTAAACTGAACAAAATAATTTTTTGTATAACTAACTTAAAAATTTTTAGTATTAGCCACCAAGAAGTATTAGCTCTAAAATTGTTTTTAATAACCTTTACGTACGCCCGAAGGACAGGAGCTGCATCCAAACTTCTGAAGCGATAGATTTTCGGCAAAACGGCAATAGATGGCAGCACCAAAAATGCTACCTGCTCTGACAGGATTTTCATAATCCCTTTATTAACGAGTACTTGCACTACATACATTCGGGACGTATTTGACGGTGTCGAACCCGGGACCTCTTAGCCTGGAATCCGTTACTATAACCACTATGCTATCAAGGCCACACCAAGCGAGTTTTAGTAATAGCTATTAAAAATGTAAAACTATTAACTCTATCCATTGCTAACTTTTTTCTAGTAATTCTTACAGATTTTCTAGTAACCAACTAAGATTACTAAAAATTTTTTAGTAATTACAAGGATCACTAAAGTTTTTTTAGTAGATCGACCCTTTTTTTTACAGTGTAGGCATTTATAATTTAAGAGCAAGTCTTTTTAATTTTTTTTCGCACTGTCTCAAAACGAAATATATATATATATATTAATTAGTATATTATTAAACTTAGTATTTTTAATACAATTTAATACTTTTAATAAAATATTTTGCCAACTGTAAAAGTTGCTGCGATCACCTGCGATATATCACCAGTGTTAAGTGATATCTAATGTATTATTTGCATGTATGTTGTAAAACATTTAAAAAATCCTTGAAAAGAAAAAAATGTTTTCTTATTTAGAAGAAGCTAGATTTTTTCCATATTTTGTTTTGATAAAGCAAATTTATAATTTTGTTTATAATGGTGAGAATTTTTTAACAACATAAAATGTCAAAGATTTTACGTATTTTAATGTTTAATTTTAATTTTTAATTAATTAATGTTTTATTAAAAAAAATAATGATCCCAGAGAAAAAACACGTCGTGCATTATAGATAACCTGTTTCGGTGGTTCTACTATTAAATAACGTTTCTGACTATTTCTCATGAACCACTTATGGAAGTTTATCTTTAAAAAATATAGTCTTCGAAAAAAAAGAGAATTTCGAGAGAAATAACTTTAAATTTGTGGAAGTCATATTTAAATGGAATTACTAATCTGCAATTTTTTCCGCTCAAAAATCAAACTTTAAAAGAATATTTTCGTTGTTTCCTGTAATTTCTAGTTTACATTTGCACTTATACGAATTTATTTCTGCTATGAATTTTTCCTCTCTTATAGTAAATAATGTATGAACCTTTCATGTTAAAACTAGCGATACCATAAATAAATACTTTAAAAATGCATTTGTGAGTTATTCTGGAGATTTTAAATTTGGAAGGATAATAAATCGCGGCTACAATCGTACTCCGAAAATTATCTGAATGAATTTAAAATTCGTTGGTTTAACAATTTTCTTTCGGAATTTCGATTGTTTTCTTCCATTATTATAGGAGCAGGTTTTCCTAATTAAAGTACAAACTTTTGATTTGATACCAGAATTGCATTCAAAGCTATGAACAAGGATATTAGAAAATATATCTTTCAGTGTAGTATTTGTTATAGAATGCATTATATTTAATCAAATATTTTTCCCAAATAAAAAGGATTGACTTAATACATAAATCAGCGAATTGTAGCACAATTTTATGTGTATATATCTCGTTGTGTTGGTAAATAACCGAAAAAGACTGTTAAAAGAAAAAAGAATCATATTTCTTTCTTTGGGTACAAATACAGATATTCTTTACTATTTCCCTTTTAGCTTTCATGGAAAAGAACAATTTTTAAAAGAGAACTATTTTTATTAATGTAGTACTTCAAAGATTATACGTCAGTACATTTAAAATAATTTTAATCAAGTTTATAAGTCTGACTGGTTTATGACACTAGAGATGCTAAAGTTTAAATGGTAGTGAATCGAAACTTCTTCATTTAAATACCGATAGTCAGCATTCGATATGTCAACTAAGTCTATCTGACATATTAGATATTATATCAATTTCATTTTTAATCTTTATTTTCAACTTGAAAATTAATGCTTTATTGCTTCGTTTGTACTTCTTAAAAAATTTTCTTTACCCTAAAATGGAAAAATGAAAATTTTACTAGATTATGCTCTAACATAAACAGAAAAATTACACTGAGGTAGCGCATTCTGTATTTAAATTTTTTTAATTTTTTTAAACATGCTATACTATAAGGAAAAAACATTTTGAAGGAGGAGTTAAAATGACTACTAATACTTCCGATGAAGGGCATAAGAGTGGTTCTTTTATTTCAGGGTTAATGCCAGTCTTAGAAATATTTCTTTAAAAATATGAAGAAAAATAACTTTTGAAATGATGCATTATATTCTTTTAAAAGGAATTATCATTTTTTTCCATTTCTTTATCGTTTCTCAGAAACAAAAAAAATTATTTTATCCTGACAATTCCAGTTAAACTTTACATTCCTCTGCTTATCATACATAAATTCTTCCTTTACGTTCAACAAGTGATATATAAACCTATCATATGGAAATATCTATACCATAAATTGCTACTTTGAGCAATACTGGATAATAAAAATACACAAGCATAATAAGTACCTGCTAAAATCATATTCCTAAGGTTATCTAGAATAAGTTAAAGTTCATTCCTTTAATATTTAACGCAGTAAATTTCTATACATGTTCCTTCATATATTCAATTGATTTCTTCTATAATTCCAAGAGCAGATGTATCTAATTAAAGAACTGTTTGTACTTTGTTGTTAGTAATGTCCCCGAAACTATGAATACAGATATTAATTAATATGTCTTTTAGAGTAGATCTTTATTGATTCACGATTTAATAAGGCTGTGTCATTTATTTTACGAAGAGATTTAAAAAAAAGGTAAATGGGGAAAAAAAATCTAAAATATTGTTGTCATGCTATCTCAATTTGGCTTGTGTAAATCCATAGTTTGTCTCTAAGCACTTTTCTTTTTTTTTATTTTTACTTAAGTTTATTTTAATAGGATCCTGAAAAAATGTACAAATGCAACTTGAAAAACCTTTTTGTGGTTAATGGTTGGAATATTGCTATTGCAAAAACCTCTCCGGAAACTTTTCCGTTGCCTCCAGAAGAATCGAGAAGTATCTTTATGGAATCGAGGCCTTGCTTTATAAATTAAATGACAATTTCTAAAATCTGATAAAAATTAAAAGCAATTTTTTAGATACTTGAGTTTCATTTCGATCTTTCTTGGGATTTTCTAATTTAAGAATTTAAATGTTGCAAAATAAACCGGAGAAATAAAGCTCTACAAAAACACTGAGAGAAAATAAGAAATTTCAAAAAGTTTTTCAATGTAGAAGAAAAACTAACAAAATCCTTTGTAATTTTTATCTAATCATGATTCTCAAATTTGCGTCTTAGCAACTTACGTTTTAGCCATTTGGAGAATGCCTAATCAGAAACATCAATAAAATATAAGATTATAATAACACATATGAAATAAAGAGGACAATTTTCTGCTCGTAAGTTTCGGAAAGTATATTGCTATTAATTTCTGTTTGTCTCCAAAATACTCCAAGAAACATCAAAAGGAAACTAAAGTATCTAAAAATTACTTTTAATTTTTATAATATTTCTGTCATTAAATTAATAAAGCAAGGTCTCGATTCATTAACACTTCGAGTTTTGCAAACTATATGTGGAAAATCAACAATTTTTCTTATCTTAAAAGCACACATGAAATTGAATGTCTTATGTGGTCATGCATAATTCATTGATAAATATTTTTATTTGACTCAAATAATTCTACTGAATACTTTTAACCAATAGAGAAATTCTAGGGAAACAACAATTATCTTGGAAATTAAACTCAATTTGCTGAGCAACTCAGCGACAAATCTTTTAATTAAAGCGTTTCTTTTGTCTAGAGGCAGCAATTTTCAATTAACATATAACTTTATTTTATAACTTCCGCAGTTTAACATCATGATTAATTAAAAAAAAGCTAAGATAACACAACATTATGCACATGAAAAAAACTCTGCAGTTAATTAAAAAGCAATGGCGTTTTCCTTTATTATAAATTCATGTACTCCGATTTATTCATTCTTCAAATTGTTCAGTTACTTTATTTAAATACTTTCGGAACTTTATCCTTTTTGATTTTTTATATATAATAAATATTTAAAAATAATGAAAGAAATATTCACTAGAGATTTGACTTTCTTTCAATTTTCCTATGTATGAACATTTCCGTAGTGTAATCTGAGCCTTTAGTTCCTTTTTATTATATGTATGCAGGGTAAAAAGTAATATTCGGGTACACTCAAATTGCTCCTAATCGAATAAATTTAGGCTTTGGATGCACCAGCATGCAAATTCGTTGCAACAAATGGTATACCTATTGATAAAATCTAAGATGATTTCAATAATAAAATTCGTTTTATCTTGCTTCTATGTGATAGTTTCATTAGCAAATATTCAAACTTCTTATGATTTTCAATAAATATAAAAACTTTGTTAAATCACCATAAAAGAAAAATTATACAGGACGCGTTTCGAGCTGCAAAATTACCGCTCGTCTTCAGCTGGTCCAAACACGTGTCACAACGGACAGAGTGGAAAAAACTCTTTTTTCCACTCTGTCCGTTGTGACACGTGTTTGGACCAGCTGAAGACGAGCGGTAATTTTGCAGCTCGAAACGCGTCCTGTATAATTTTTCTTTTATGGTGATTTAACAAAGTTTTTATATTTATTGAATATATATTTATCGCCAGTTTTTTCGGTGTTTCTCAATAAAACTTCTTATGACTTCACACATTTATAACTCATTATTAAGATTTTGAAGTCGGCTATTGGTTATTGAGGAATTGACTTTTTAGCGCTTTTGATAAAATTATTTTCTTTCGTGCAATACATTATGTCAAGATCTATATCTAAGTTGAGGTCGCTCTACATCATTTTAATTATTTTTTCTATCTCTTACAGTTTTAAATATAAGATTAACAACTTCCAAATTCTGCCGTGCTGACCGTACTGATTCTTGCATATAGCATTTAATTATTTTCTGGAAATTGACTCTTGTCCTACAATTCCAGCCTTATTCTACCAAAAGTTATATAAGTTTATCCTTGTTTTCCTTTAAATCCATTATATATTTTCTGTAATTATAAATCAAACAATTGAAAGTAATATATGAAATTTTACAGTGAGGCATATATTCGTAATCTATATTTATTGGAACTTTAAATTTAATCTTGTAGAGCATATTTTGTTATAATTGCTTTAGAATTTATTACTTAACGTTTTTAAAACTTTTTAATACACTTTTCTTTATTTCTATGTAAATGATAAATAAAAAAAATTACTCGTTTCTTAGAAATAAATCTTCACATGCAGATAACTATTTCTGTAAATAATTCGCAAATTGTCAAATTTACACTTATACTGATAAGTAATCCGTACTTTAATGTGAAATTTGATTCAATTCGAGAATCTAAAATGATCAAACAAAGTCCTTCCTTTTTATTAAATATCTTATGTAGAAAAAAAGAGGCTTATCAATCTCCTGCCTTGGAGCGAAAAGAAGATTAAAGCGGATTCTTAAGCATTTATTCCGTTGAAAAATAATAAAATGGTTTTTACTGATATTTTGTCCACACACATTTTCTGTCCTTTCTTCATCCTGTCAAATTACATGATTAGAAAATGGTGTTATGTATTTTATGCATTCTTGCGAGTTCTAAATATATTTTAAATAAGCCGGGATTTTCGAAAATTATTTAATTCACCGAATCAGTTATTTTATGTGATGAATTTTTTTAATGCTAGATGTACAACAAGCTGTCGATAATGAAATTGTTGAATAACTCTAGAAGTAAAAAATATTTTTATTTCAAATTTCTAAGATTTATACATGAGAATAAAGACGTTTAAAATATTACTTTTTAAAAATGTTTGCCATTTTTAAAAAAACTACAAAACGAAGTCTGTGATATATTATGCTTTTGAGTTGAATACTGAAACCGACCCTGTCACGTTAGCTATTGCTGTTCTCAGATTTCCTACTTTGTTATATATGGAAATTTCCATCCTTAGCATAGCCCCACAAAAAAGGAGTCCAGTGGCTAATAATGACGATGGAAGGTAAAAGGAGGGTAAGCACGCCACCTAACAGATTCAGAACGATACAATTGTCATAGTATTTCTAAGCAAATTCCGGACAGCACCTGTTCAAGGTGAAAATGTTCTATTTTGCTGAAAACATCCCTATTCAACAGTTTTTTTCTAAAAGAACTGTATAATCAATTATAGGTTCAAATACAATCTTTTTTGGAAGAATCATTGCTCTGAAAAGCTAATGACTTGATCTGGAACTTCTCCCGACATCGGGGATTTATAACGAAAAATAGCACTTTTTCCAAACTTTGGAAACCCTCTGTAGACAGTGGCATAGACTGTTTGTTTCAAAATACCACTATATATGCAGTATGTTTCTATTCCTTCACATAGGAAATAAAGATTCTATACATATAGGCAAAATTGTAAGACTTTGAGCGAATTCCAATACACAAGTTAAAAACTACAATATTTTTTCACTTGTGTACTGTATACAGGGTGAGTCATAAATATCGAAACAATAGGCTATCTCCTTAAATATTGCCCCTAGACCCATACTTCCAATTGCAAAGTTTCATCAAAAAAGGTATGTTTTTTGATAAGATAAGTTGCAACTCCATGGGGGGTCTATTTTAAAAAATACGAAAATTAAATTTTTATACGGCCCCCAGAGGATAAAACTTCCAATTAGAAAATTTTTCCTTATCCTTTTCTGAATCGAACAAAAAAAAATTCATCTCGATGTCTGCAAATCCCTGGATGATATTAAAATTCAAAATTTTTCAAAATTCGTGACTTACACCACTTTAGCATACATCTGAGTGCAGCGATATCAGTTCATTTGAAATACAATTTAGGGATCGACCATTAATTTACGCATTGTTAAATGTAGACCCAAGACAATACTTTAACTTTTAAATATAAAATAAAAGCGTATAGCTTTTTGCTTTAAACTTCCTTGACATTTGCTAGATGTCTGCAATATCTCGAGCTTGGCGCCAGGCTCGAAATTGGCACGACCCATTGGCCGGACCGTCTTATTAAACACTTATTAAAAGTGTTATTAAATTAAGTGATATTAATTAACTTCTCATTAACCGTGTCTTTAAAACTTATTGCCGCAGGCAATAAGTTTAGTACAAATAGTAATAGCGATAATGACTCTTATATTAACTGGATCATATGGAATATATTTTAATGTTATTGTACATTTTAATGTTAATGGAAATATATTTTAATAAATTACTTAGATTTTTTTTCAAAAATCTAGTTTGTACTATTCAGCTTCAAAATTTATGTGGTTTTAAACATATTTTTACTTTTTTCTATCTTTACAAGAGAAAAGTATTGGATTCATGAAAATTTTGAATTCCAGTTTTCGACGGATTCACACGATTTAGTGCTCAGAGATACTGAAAAACATGTTTTTACAAAATGTCTGTCAGTGAGTCACTGCTTCTGTATCTCTGTATATGATATACATTTTGTGAGCGCGATATCTCAAGAACTAATACACAAAATTTAATAAAAAATTATATTTACTTAGTTCTTGATATACATTGATGCTGATTAGTTTTTGGTGTGAATCGCTTAATAGGTGACCCTACTTTAAAGGCTTTTGTGCGCTTTCCGCGATCGCTGTATCTCCAGAATGCAAGGAATATCATCAATCTTCAGATTCAGTTATTCCTTGACATGAATTGATGTTATTTATATTTTGTTGTATATGGCTCCATGAGAGGCGCTGCAACACTGAATTTGTTACGATTTCTGCAATAGCTCTACTTTAAGAACTAATGCAGGAATTTGCATAAAAAGTCAGATGCAGTTACTTCTTCACATGAATTGGTTTTGTTTACGTTTTTGTATCAATCATCTTTCGAAGGGCGTTTTCATAATGAATTTTGTATAGTTTACACGATTTCAGTGATATCTTGTACTAATCCACGGAAATTCGTATCTTTAGAGTCCTCCGATTGCTACATCCGAGTAGTTTATTTATTCCAAACGGCATTAAAAAAATATTTATTCGAATGTTAAAGTCGAAGAGTATAACGTTTCTGTTGCGTATTTTTTTATGCTAAGCTCCCACTAATATTTCATCCTAAGTGTATTTAATTGATCAAGGTTTAATGCGTTCGAACCAAACATCATTTAAGAAATTCAATTGAATAATTTCAACTTAAAACGTTTAAATGAAATATGCCGAAGATTCATTAAACACCTGTTCTTGTTTTAAAAAGATAACTGATTCGCAAGTTAAACAAAATTTAAAATGTATTTGTATTTGAACTGAAAAGTGTATGTTAAACTCTAAAAAATGAAAAAAAAATTGTTCCGGCCAATTATTTGCAATAGGAAATCCAGGGTTCGAAAAAAACCACAGAAGACTTCGAACGGTTAGGCCGATGGTTGCGATTGGGTTCGAACCCAATAACTACCGTCTACCAGTTTGGAGGCCCGTAATTAGAGGCATCTTTTACGCATCGTGTAGTGGCAATTTTAACAAGAAAAATATGAAGTTGACAGGGATAAAACAATGAAAAAAATTGAAGTCGGCGTGATAAAAAAAATTAAGTTTAAATAAGCTGACTCATTTAAATAGTAATTAAAGAAGGCGAAAATGACAAAACTTAAACAAAATCTGAAATCGAAACTACACAAGAAGAAGTTAATCACCTAGACACTTTTAAAAAAGCATTTAAATGTTAGGAGCCAATCTTTGTTTAAAACTAAATGCACTTTTCTTCATCAGATGTTTTTATTTCAGTATTTCTCATTTTTAAACTTGCATCATAATTCAGTAGCCCTTGGTTACGGTAACAATTCAATAGTTTTTTAACACCTCAATTAAAAAAAAATTAAAAAAAAAATTGCCGAAAGATGTTTTCACCTCAGAAAATGTACTTTTAAAAATATGATTTGTTCACAAAAAATTGCATCTTTTTTTAAATTGCTATTTTAAATATTTTTATTTTTAAAAAATATTATTTAAAATGCTGAATCAAAATTGAAAATTAAACATTTTCATTTAATTAAAAGAAAAAAATTCAACGCTACAAAAAATGTTTTGAGTTATGACAATTTTAATTTACTCTAAATTTTTTGAAAAAAAAATTATTAAGAAAGCTTATGATGTGATAGTGCTTACAAATTATGTGGTTAACCATCACAAAACATTCAAAATTCAAACTCTATAAATAAATAAATAAAATAAATGTTTCCTGGACAACATACAGCAACATTGTTTCTTGAATTACACGCATTTCACTTTGTGTCTGATCCCTTGAAACCTCGCGATTTATTAAAATTGTCATAACTCTCTGAGTTTTGGAGATATCAAGATGGAATTTTTTTTTTGTTCAATTCAGGAATGGATAAGGAAAATTTTTCTAATTGGAAGTTTTATCCTCTGGGGGCCGTATAAAAATTTAATTTTTGTATTTTTTAAAATAGACCCCCCATGGAGTTGCAACTTATCTTATCAAAAAATTTACCTTTTTTGGTGAAACTTTGCAATTGGAAGTATGGGTCTAGGGGCAATATTTAAGGAGATAACCTATTGTTTCGATATTTATGACTCACCCTGTATATAAGTGTTGTAAGAGACTTACCAGAGAACACTCCCAACTGTAAGTTATGTATTTTCACAAGATGGTTTAAAAACCATTTTCAGGAGGATAATATACATAGGAATTGCACTCCTGTCACAATATTATGGTCTCTTTTCTGTTTCAGAGAAGAGAAGTAAAAAAGAAAAAACAGCATGATATATCTGAAAAAGCCTTCGAAGGCAGAAATTTTCTCGTATAATTAACCATAATACTGTTTTTCTACATTATGTTAATGTTAAAAAACAAGGGTTTCCAATACAAAGATGATGAAGGGTAATGTTGTTTGACAGCTATCGCCAGTTTCTTTAGTATCAGTGAAGCATACATGCTTTACTGATCGGAAGACTGAATCCGCAGTTAAAATTATATTAACAAAATAATAATAAATATTATTTCATATTATTTACATTAAATGAAAATTTATCGTTACTCAGCTGAAGGTTTTAAAAATCGATCTCGAATTAAACCAATACATCCTGCATTTTTCTTATAAAAACTACAATTTAAAAAAAAAGTTCTTTTTCTTATGTTAATTGCCAATAGATGTTGACAAAGACATTTGGAAACGAAACTTAGTCGGTGAGTGAAACGACTTATTTTATTTATTCCTGAAACCTCCAAGCTAGGTTCTGTCGATGCTGTATATTCATCTCATAAGTTCAATCGATAAGTTAGTTCCGGTTTCTAATCATATTGTAATTTCAATTCGCATTTGCTGTCCACTAATTTGTAAAACATTTTTTAAATCGTTTCTCCTTCTTCTTTACTTTTCGATATTTTCCGCTGAAAATGTTTCGTAAAGTATGGGATTCGGGAGTTAGTTCCTATACATTTGTTAATCCTCGTGGCAAGAGGTTTCAAACTCTACACTGTAAAAAAAATCTGCAAAGGTACTAAACTTTTTCTTGGAAACTGGAATTCCAAGAACTGTTCATGTATTGATAACAGGAAAAAACCATGTAACCGATTCTGAAACTTGAATTTTTGCTGTTACCGTTACAGGAAATGTTCTTGGAATCCCAGTTTCCAAGAAAAAGTTTAGTTCCTTTGCAGATTTTTTTTTACAGTGTACCACTCTTCTCAAAATCCAAAGCTGTCAGTTGAGGATGTTCCCCGCTTAGATTCAGCTCTCGCAGTAGAACATTTAAAAAACATTTTTATTGATAACACTTCAATTTGGCGATATGAGCCCCATTCATTTATGATAAAACTAATTTATTACCGAAACTTTTTTAAGTACCCAGGATTTTGATTAAATTCTAAATCTAGAAAAACTTTCGCAATCCTTGAGACTTAGAATGGGTATTCTCAAATAACTAATTGAAAACATTTAGCGATTAGCTCTCCAGTGAGAAGATGATCAATGCCTCTAATTCAGCATATCCTTGACTCCTGTAAATTATGCGGTTAAAAACCCTAATATACAAAATTTCACTTGACCACATTTCAGCACGCAAGAGAATCTCTGGAAATGAATCAACGGATTCCCTTTCCACTAATGATACGAAATGTGCTACAGTAGTACTCCTTAATGATGTTGCATAATTTCATCAAAAAGATTCCTCCGTTATCATCCTTTCAAGCAGTGCAAAATCATTGAGATTATTCGTATAATATAGGATATAAGGGGCGAATAGACCATCACTTTATTGTTATCAGTATCATCGTATTTTCTTGAGGCCAAGCGGGGTTTTTGACCTTTAATGCAGGGGATAAAAATTTAGGCACCAGCGGGTAATCTCTCATCACTCAAATTTAAAAGTTTCCTTTTCTGAAAATTTAATAGCATTTACAAGAATTTTGCACAAAATATTAGACAAAACAAACGAAATAAATTTAGTGCTAAGAGACTGCCAGCTGGCACCTGGATTTTTACTCACCTGATTTAATGACTTTAAAAGGATGATGCCTGGCATGATATGAACTTTTCCGTCAAGTAGAGCTAAACTCCTTATCTCCTGGTTCATTGTTCAATCCCCACATCCTTTTGTGAATAGACTGCAGCAGGGTCCAAAACAAAAGATTTTCAGGGAAAATGTAGAAGAATGGCAAAACAAGCGTTTAAACTCAGCCTTACACTGTAAAAAAAATTATGAAACGTTACTCCATAAAGTTGGTGACAGCTACTGCCTCTAATTTTATGGAGTAATTTTTTTACTTATATAATGGTGTAATTTAAACATATATTACTGGTGTAACATTACAATGTTACACTGGTTATATTAGTAAATGTACTCCACAAAATTAGAGGCAGCAAGGCTGCCATTAATTTTATGGAGCAGCGTTACACAATTATTTTACAGTGTGTTTTTGACTTCTCATCGTAGCAGATACGCTAGAGTTTCCTCTCTTAACTCAGCCACTAATTTTTTTCTCACGGGTCGTGGTCCTTTTGGTGCTTATCTCCATACATTTGATCGCTCTGATTCTCCCGATTATAGTTTTACATATAGGCAACTGTGTACCACAGTATCGCCCTGTAGAACACATTCTCCAGTGACACTTCAAAGTAACAAGGGTGATAAGAGAGTTTCCTGTTTCACGTATATGCCGGTGGCACCGTTCCTTCACATAATTTTATAACACTAGCACATCTATGTGCTGGGGCAACGAAGAAAACTGTACCACTTTAAAAGATTCCGAAGTCCTTTCTTCTGTTCCCAATTAATAGACGAAATTTAACTATCAAATTCAAGTAGTGCATTAGTCTGGCAATAAAGCGAGTATAGTCATCTTTTATTGCTATAATATTAAACATTTATATGAAGGCGCATTAATAATAAAAATATATAAGCCTACTTATCGTATTTTTAAATGTTACAAGAAACTCTTTTGATAAATATATAAAAGGAAAACGTTGTATTGAAAAAAGTCGTAACATTAATTTTGTTACATATAGTTTAAATTTCTACTTCTCAGGCTAGTAGAATGAATTCCTGGCTTCTCTGAAGTGTGTTTCACATTTTTCGCTAATCCTATAAATACAAAACAGATGGTGAATATTTCTATACTATAACTTATTACTACTAATATAATACTTTAGAAAAGTTATGCAAATATTAACTGTAAAAATTGCTTAAATAATATGTTATCTTCAAATTACTTATTCTGCCATAAAAGTAAAACTGAATTAAAGAATAAAATGCATTGAATTAATCCCTATGTATTATTAATAGGATGTCATGACACTTCGCAAAAAAATACCATAATATACATAAATTCCGTTTAATTAATGAACTTCATGTATCGAAATTAAAAATCACCTATTGCTAAATTTTCTAATATGTATGCTAAATATAATTGAAGCATAATATTCTTTTAGAAATATCTAAATTTCTTCAATCATAAAATTATTTATTACAGCATAGCAATAATCCTATGAACTAAAAATTAAAGAACACTTTTGTTTTCATCTTTATGAATTATTTATGCTATTTTTAATATTTTGCAAAAATTATTCTAATATTAACCATAAATATTTCTTAACGTAATTGGCAATGTACAATAAAGTTTTTAAATGTTAATGCTTTTCATAACAGTAAGTATTACCCAGAGGTATTAAATTGAGAAACCTTTTACATTAATTTCTATTCGTTTAATGCAGTTAGAAACGCATGCATATTTAACAAGAAACAGCCATTCATTGCACTGTAATTAGCTTCTCATCTACAATTGAAAAATAACTTCAACTTGGTATTTTTACTTTTTGAATATCTTAACGAGTTATCCAGGCCGTAATTTGAATAAATTGTATTCTTATAACTAGTAAAGTCGTATATTTATTTTATACGTGTTTAGTTATCTGGTGTAATTGAAAGTCATTTTATTATTTACTGTTTTCAATGTAATCGCTGTAATTAATACAGTGTAATAAACTTGATAATGGTGTATAGCAATGATTTTCTTGTAACATTAATGAAAATTATTAGAAATTTTTATAAGTTTACTGCAATGAATAACTTAAATTTTATAAATACTTTTAAGTACAGATACCAATCCTTCCGACTTTTGAGCACTGGTTTTTCTGTCTAATAATTTTCGTCTTATATAATCGCACAAATAAAGAAAGTATTAAATAATAAAGTAATTAAATACAGCAAGTATTTCTATTTGGAAATGTTAATATGCAGATATCGAAGATTTAGAAAAAATGATTTTAATTACAACTAAATTTATAGCTTTTAATAGTGGTATAGGAATTTCAAATTTTTCTAATATGTATTATATTCTAATAATTTTTTAATATACATATTAAATAAGACTGACTTATCAATAATCTTTTAGTAATATCTAAATTTCTTCAGTTATTAGTAAGAAACCAATGTTGATCATATTGTTTATATTGGAGCCGCATTCTACTAGAATACTACCAATAGAACACTAATGTTGAGTAATCATTGGTAGCATAATGGAAATATTAGTAAAAAACTGACAAGGTAGATCTTGTCAATGCTGCGTAAAATGTGTGCAAGATTGGCCTAATAATGTGTTGATATAAGACATTTTTTCATTCATATGAATTATTGTTAAAGCATAAAAAGATTTTCAAACGTTATACCATTATTAAGCAAACAGATTTCTTAATACATTACACAATGTTTAATAAATAAGTTTCTCATAATCTAATGCATTTGTTTGCAGAAAATTTCCAGAGTGGTAATTAAATTTGGAAAGCCTTTACATTAATCATTATTCGTTTAATGCCGCTAGAAGTGCATGCATATTAAACAAGAAATATCCATTCATTGCATTGTAATTAGCCTCCCATCTAAAATTAACAAATAATTTCGTCTTCGGATTTTTATTTTTTGAATACTTTAACGAGTTATCGAGCCCTTAATTAAAATATTTCCTAATTATATTTTATTCTTACAACTCATAAAGATGTATATTTATTTTATACGTGTTTTAGATAACTTACGTAATTGAAAGTCATGTTATTATTAACTGTTTTTAATGTAATCGCAGTAATTAATGCACAGTAAAGAATTTAATAAAGGCGTGTAGCATTTATTTTCTTTTTGCAGTTAACAAAATAATAGAGAATCATGATTCGTTAATGCAAAAAATAATATTAATTTTCTGAAAGATAATTTTATAGTAAAAATCAATTTACTAATGCTAGTGAATTTATTTATTTTAAAAGGATAGATACAAGACATTTGAAAAATATATTAAGTAGTATTATGTTTTACATTATATTTGCATACAAAGTAAACCATAAATATTGATAGATGCTTTATTTTTGTCGCCTGAAGATACGCAGACAATGCAAATTTCAGAAGTGTTCAAAATAAAGTAGGAGCTATAATTAAGTTGATAAAACATTCCTGCTATTATTTTTGAAAAATACACTTTTTTAATCTTTATATGATCCCAAAATAATGTAAATTATTCACTGTCAGACAACTATAATATTAAAAAATTTATTATTCAATATGACTAAAATTAACCGAAATGTAATACTTTGAATTTTCTGAATATTTTGAATTTTCTGACATTAAAAAAAATTTTCTAACCATTTTTGATGCTGAAAGCTTCGAAAATTCTTAAAATTCAAAGTACCATAGCTCGATGAGATTTGATGGTATAAGAATGAAAGTCTTTCTGGTGTACTTTTCAGAGTATAAAAGTTTTCTAAATAAACCTTGCTGGTATGAGCGACTGTATAAAAGTTGAAAACTTGTAACTTTTTGGAAAATTATATAATTCCAATTTCATAAATAAAACTGCTACCATATTTTCAATACTTTCACAATTTACATTACACTAGAGTTATTTTTAACGAAAGGCCCGTTAATAAATATCCATTTAAAACGTCATCGTGCAAATACCTGGTATGGCTTGTGCTACAGAAGACCTCAGTTGTGCACTTACGGTATCAGTTAGTTGTTATGTAGAATTGTTCAAGTTGATTGTTAATCCCGCAGGGTGCACTGTAAAAGAATTTGAAAAAGTTTAGAATTCTAACAGGAACATTTCGGATACTATCGGATATCTGAGAGCTATTTTCACTTTCTGAAACCATCAGAATCCTTTCGATATTTTTGGGCTTATTTTCTGCAGTGGAATGAAACCAAAACTTATTTCTGCTCGAATCAGAAATCTTTCCGTTAGTATTCATGCACCAGAACTCTCAGTACTCTCGGAAATGTTTCGAAACATTTGTTACAGTGTGTTAAATACGGTCTCTAATCCCGATTTTCACGACAAGAAACACGACAACGGTGGACATTTTTCTCCAAATCTGTGACGTGTAGGACCTGACAGGTGATGAGGCGATGTATACTCGCGCACTGCTGCTCAAACAAAATCTCTCGTCGAATCTTTTGGATGTGAGCAATAAAAGACACCTCCATACAGTTTTAACAATGCTCCAAGTGACAATCTTCTTTTCCGATACCTGAAATCGTTTGTCGGCGGCGAGAGTTTCAGCACTGCCGCAGTTGTGGAAATGGCTGTTAAGATTTAGTTTCCTCATAGTCCATGGCATCATCCGAGCGACGGATACAAAAATTCATAGGGTGTTATGACAAATGTTTCAACAGCTATGGAAAATATGTAGAAAGGTAGAAAAAGGTATGAAGAATCTTGTCAAAAAAACTTTCTAAATACATTTGGTATTTTTTTTTCTCCAAATCAAATCTTATCTTTAAAATAACCCTTGTAGATTCCCAACGCGTCTCCAGCATTGAAGAAATTAAAGTGTGTTTCAATGATAGTGAGACATTTTGCATAGCTGAGTTATTATACTCTTTTAGCATTTTTTTCAATTACTATGTTTTTAGTCATATATCACCTTTTACTGATTTTTTAAAGAAACAGATTAATTTTTAGTTAAAAGTAAAGCACATATTTTCAAAAAGGACAGACGTTGTGAGAATGAGAAAGAAATATAATTCTATGTAATTCTATATTTATGTATAGATAAAATTTTAAACAAAACTAATCATTATTTCTTATTTACAGTATTTTTTAAAAAGCCATAATCATTTGATAATAGTTCTTTTACAATTTACTTGGTTTATATTACAATATTTTTTCTGCCATAGAGTACAGTATTAATTTTTAAATGCATATAAATTAAAAAAAAAATCAAATTACATGTGCTACTACTGTAGCACTGTATTTTGTAAATAATATTTGCATTGGCTGTATATGTATTTTGTAGTACTGTCACGAAATATAACCTCAACATTGGGGGTATACTTTTTTCTAATATTAGTGCAATATTACTAAGAAATTTTTCGCCATTACATTGAAAGTACTTGCAATTAAAAACCTAATACTTATGCAATATTATAGTTTCATTAAAATATTACAACGCGGACTCTAATTGGGTAAATTTGTGTCTAAATAAGTTGTGAAATATTAATTATAAGGTACGTCACAAACGTATGGAAAGAACTGCTGTACTAACTGGGTATTTGCACAGTCACGAGGGGTTTCCAAAAATTCTTTTAGAAAAGTATTGCCCTGTGTATGTTTTTATAGCTCAAATTAATGTGAAATGTAATATTTGGCGTTACAACTGCATATTTTAATACATGTACAACTACATTCTTTTTTAACTAATTTATCACCTCCCTGTATTTGAAATGTAAAGCTAATTTATAACAAATAATGGTATTTTATATTAAAAGATTCCCAATGACTACAATATTAAATCCCGTTGTCAATGTAAAAAATATTGATTTGAAACGGCAATTTTTTAATAACTTTTAACTTTCATGTTGCCTTATTGGAAAATCTTTAAATAAACTTGAAAATCTCTAACACGATTTTTCGCTTTACCATGTATCATTTTTCCTTTTTACCAGGTATCACAAATATCTGATCACATTTCACAATTCATAAAAATGGTCGTAATTAGTATAACTGAATGCAGTTTTGGGGATACTTATTATACCGAATGCATTCGTATGATAAAAGCATGTAGTTACAATATTTATCTCTAAAGGGCGCTTCAAAGACTTATATCGAAGTCTCTAATTCAGAACCATAAAAATTAAGGAGGACAACTTACGGCGTATACATAAATTCTCTTTTTAATGCAAAAATGTCCCGAGTATGGGAGCGATAGACCGTATTTTATTACGTCGTTGAAAAATGCCATTCATTGGGAAGTTTTTTACTTTCATCTACGCTGAGTTTTTCAAATGACTTCTTATTCGTCTCCAAAGTATAGGGTTTTAGGTTGTGGGCGCTTTCAGGTGGTCTAAAATGTTTGTTTTTTATCTCAAATGAACGTTTTTTACTGTAGAATTATCCGATTGTAATACAGGAAAGCTTTTTATTGAGAAATATTTCAATTAATTTTTCTGTGATATTAAAAATAATCCTCTTTTATTTTGGAATAAGTTACTTGGAAAAATCAATCAGCCATACGGATCGAATCCTCTTTTATGAAATTTTGATACGTTAATAGATTTATGAGACACGTGGTACTTAAAAATATTTAATGGTCTCAAAAATAGCAGATATTTTCACATTGCACAGCTCCTAAATTATCTATGACACAGCTTCTAAATTATCTCTAGAAAAAGAAAAGTGAACATATTGATATGGCATCTAAAAATATTTGAATTATAATACTTGAAATAACAGATATATTTAATTATTAAACCATTTGCATAGACAAAAAAATCAGAGTGAGAATATTTTTCTTCGTCATGAAATAATTATTAGCATACAGGATATGTACACAGTCTTCATTCTGTTGAAATAGTGTTGATATAGTGTTTGTAATAAAAAGATTTACTTTTTTGTGTATTACCTTAAATTTTTCAGATATCTCAGATAGGATTAGCAATAAAAATCCGCAAAATTTATACCCATTTATATATTTTATTTGAACTAAAAAATTAAATTCTGAAACACATTTAAATTATAATATCGAACAATACTAATCATAAATTATTTTGATTCTGTACAGCTGCTTTTCGGCAATGATACCTTTTTGGCGTCAGCTGCAACTCTCTGTAGACAACATCATATTTTTCCTATTAATATTGATCCAATATCTTTTATGGATCTCTCTTCGGGAACTTAGATAGATTGTAGACTTTTTTATACAAAATTAATTTATTGTGTAATTAATTTACACTATTTTTCGCTTAATGGAAACTTGTATAATCTCAACAAAATATATACTTTTCTTAATATACTATTCCCGGGGATCTACAATAAGGAAGTAAACGTTTCTTGTTACATTCATTAAGATAAATATTCTGATTTATTGCTAAATTCAACATGTATGTAAGATTGACTCGGTCCTGTTGGCCTCCCCCAGGGGGATACCTTCTTTAGGTATTCACGGGATTCACAACCCCGGGGCACCTGAGTGATCTTTCTCCTTTCTTTTTCCCCTTACTCCTCTTATCTTCCTTTCATCTTTGTTTCACTCTCATTGTGGTTCCCTCTTCGGAGGTGAGGGCAATTTTGTATGAGCCGATGTCATCCTGCATATCGACTCATGGAGAATTGTAAACCACACACGTGTTGGCCGTGCGTGGCGACCCGTGTTCCTGGAAAGCGGGATCCTGGCAGTTGAGGGAAACCAACACACTGCTTTGGCCTCTGCTTCAGGTAGACGGGAGGTGCATTTGGTCCCGTATGCATCAATCGGCTGGTCAGCTGGCTTTTGCCACTGGCTTTAGGGATCAAGTGATCGAGCAACTACTAGTCATCGCGTTAAGGGTGGAGACTGACATAGGGTTGTCTTGAGAATGTATGGGCCCTGGTTAGCACTGGTGCACGAATGTGCATCCCCTTGTAGGGCTCGGGAGAGGGTGGTGCGGCCGGGGTCTGAATTTTATTATTTTTTAAATATGGATGGAATCACTTCTTTTCCTTATACTTCTCTCCCTAGTGGAGAGCAACAAACTGCACTGTCTTCTTCATTTACTCGCTTTTTCATTGTAAAACGTACTGATAGCCACTCTGATTGCTCGTTTAAAAAAACTTCCCCATTTCTGATAGCAAAATCTTTCCAGTCTGTTTTGGGAGATGGTCATTCTCTGAAAAAATTACAATCTGGCGATTTGCTGGTTGAGGTTTCTAACACAAAACAATCACAATTTCTCTCAAATTGCACTACAATAGGCACATTTTCTGTTTATGTACAAGCACATTAAACTTTAAATACAAGCCGCAGAGTAATATCTGAACCAGATCTTTTATACTCCACCAAAGATGAACTTTTAGAAAATTTAAAAGACCAAAATATCATAGATGTACGCCGTATCACCATCCGTAAAAATTAACAGATAATTCCCACTAAACATATTATTCTGACCTTCAATAGCAATACTTTACCAACTAGAATTAAAGCAGGATATCTGAACTGTAAAGTCAGACCCTATATACCAAACCCTACCCGCTGTTTTAAATGCCAGCGTTTCGGTCATACTAAAACAAATTGTCGTGGATCCCTTACCTCTGCACGTTGTGCAGAAGTAGGCCATGACAATAATTTATGTGAAAAATCCGAACGCTGCGCTAATTGCAAAGGAAATCATACAGCATATTCCCGAAAGTGCCCTAACTGGAACCTTGAAAAAGAAATAGTTACTATAAAAATTACTCAAAACTTATCTTATCCTGATGCCCGCAAACTTGTTGAAAATAGAACCCCATCTGTTGGAATTACCTACTCCAGCTTACTCAAGAAACAATCAACAGCCGTAAGACACACAGCTACACAAACTGATGTCACATATCCACAAGGTGAATCAACCGTAGGGCAATCTACCAACACCCCATCCTCTGAACCAGTTAAAATAATTGATCTAGAGAATAAACGACAGAAATTGACAGCTGTATCCAATAAGTCATCTCAACCCCAAATTAAGCCAAAACCTACCACGAATAATAAAATAACACAAAAACTTGATACTCCCAGAAAACATAATCTAAATAAAAGCCCTATACAAACAAATAAAAAGAAAACCTCAACTCCAGCCTCTCTACAGTGGAAGACTGTGGGGAAGGGGAGGCAAAAATCTGGCATCAGTTCAGTTTTAAAAAACATTAAAGATCCCAAACAACTGAAGCATTATGCGGTTGAAGCTATGGATGCCGAGTTATACTGCAGTGACTCGGATGCTGATGAAATTATTGTGTTCGAAGAATCTGTGCCTGACTAAACCCATAAAATTACCTCATTCATGACTAATATTATATCGTGGAACTGCCGTGGATATCACAATAAACACGACGAAATCCGTTATATCCTCTCGGACCATCAACCATTAATCTTAGCCCTACAGGAAACTCATCTAAAGCCCACTGACAAAGCAAAATTACGCAGCTATACAACCTACCGGAAAGATATGACAGCTAATGGAAAAGCCATTGGTGGTGTAGCTCTTTTTATTTCCAATAATTTACCCCATTCTCCTATTTCTTTAAATACTAATCTTCAAACTGTCGCAGTCCGTGTACATATTAAACAACTCATAACAATATGCACCATTTATTTACCTCCAAATCAAAATATTCAACCAGCAGATCTGGATTCTCTTCTTCTCCAACTCCCCATGCCTTTAATTATGGTAGGAGATTTTAATGTCCATAGCCAACTGTGGGGTAACTCTGATAATAACCGACGTGGAGATATAATAGAGAAATTAATTTCTGACAATGGCTTATGCCTACTTAATAATGGTGATTATACTTATTTTCATGAACCGAGCCGTACTTTCCATGCCATAGACCTTTCCATTTGCTCCCCATCACTCTATCCGTTATGGAACTTCTGGGTTTCAGATGACTTGCATGGCAGTGACCACTTCCCTATTTTTACTGCATTGACTAATCCTGATGGTGGTTCTTATAACTATCCAAAAAGGTATGTATATGGCAGAGCTGATTGGCAAACTTTTAGTGCTCTTGCAAATATTACTGATAACATGATAACTGATGATATTGACAAAGCACTTGATAATATAACTCAATGTATTATCAGTGCTGCTAATGCTAGCATTCCAAAAACTTCTTCCTTACATAAACATAGAAAATCATGGTGGAATAGTGACTGCCAGGCGGCAAAAAAGAAACAACAAAAAGCTTGGGCTCTTTTTCGGAGGTACCCAAATAACAATAACTACATATTATATAAAAAAGCAAGGGCTGAAGCTAGAAGAGTGCGACGTAAAAGCCAACGTGAATCCTGGGTTAACTATGTATCAAGCATAAACTCAAATACCTCCAGTAAAGAACTGTGGGCTAAAGTGAAAAAATGTATGGGCATTTACTCAGAAAATCACATTTCTATTTTAAAACATAACGGTCAAACTATCACCTCTCCTAAGAACATAGCCGAGACTATAGGGTCTACCTAGTTTCTATTTCAAAATCAGACGCATATCCAGAACCTTTTTTATCATACAAAAGACGAACTGAAAAGACCAGGATTGATTTTAATTCTCATAACTGTTTTTCATATAATGAACCATTTATTATGTCAGAACTTTTAAAATGTTTGCAAGATAGCCGCTTATCTGCCCCAGGTCACGATGGCATCACCTATATCATGATCAAGCATTTGTCTGCACCCTCTCTTGACGCTCTCCTTTCTTTTTATAATAGAATTTGGATGGAAAAGATTTTTCCTCTAACTTGGTGTAGAGCTTTTGTGATTCCTTTTCCTAAACCTGGAAAAGATGCTTCCAATCCAAATAATTATAGGCCTATCGCACTCTCTAGCAGCCTTTGTAAATTACTTGAAAAAATGGTCAATTGCCGCCTCGTGTATGTTTTAGAGACTAACCATATGCTAACTGCTTTTCAAAGTGGTTTCCGACGTGGTAGGTCAAGTATCGATAACTTACTCCATCTTGAACATTATATTCGGACAGCCTTCCTCAAACGCAACAATTTGGTGTAAGTCTTCTTTGACATGGCGAAAGCCTATGACAGAACATGGCGATACGGAATTCTCAGAGATCTGTTTAACATGAACTTCCGAGGGAACCTGCCAATTTTTATCAAAAATTTTCTTGCCATTCGACTTTTTCAAGTCCGAATTGGGGGAACTCTGTCTAGCTTTTATGAACAAGAGGAGGATGTAACTCAGGGCAGTGTCCTGAGTGTCACCCTCTTTGCTATAAAAATAAATGATATTCTTAATCAACTTCCGCCCTCTGTGAAAGGTGATCTCTACGTGGACGACTTCCGTATTATGTGCATGGGGTAAGATGTTCGCTTTATCGAGAGACAATTGCAAATTGCAATTAAAAGTATTCTTAGCTGGACAAATAAAAATGGTTTTATAATATCTCAGGACAAAACTTCTTGTGTACACTTCTGTAGACGAAGGAATCTGCATCCAGATCCTGAAATTTTTATTAACTCAACTAAAATTCCTGTTGTAGACAGCGTTCGGTACCTAGGCCTCCATTTTGACAAAAAGCTCACATTTTTACCACACATTTTACAATTAAGAACAAAATGTGAAAAGTCGCTGAACTTGCTGAAAGTACTATCTAACACCTCTTGGGGAGCAGACCGTACCTCTCTAATTAAAATATATAGGGCTGCAATCCGTACAATAATTGACTATGCCTGTCAGGTTTATGGTTCTGCCCGTAAATCTGTTTTAGAAAAACTTGACACTGTGCATCATAGCGCACTCCGTGTTTGCTCTGGTGCATTTCGTACTTCTCCAGTTTTAAGTCTTTACGTTGACTGTAATGAACCTTCATTGCATTATACTCGTGAAAAACTTTCACTGGAACTATTTTATCGTGTCCTTTCTCATCCTGGTCATCCACTTCATCCTTATATTTTAAGTACTGACAATGATACTCTTTATCAGCATCGCCCTTCTTGCATTCCATCTTTTGGAGTACGAATGAGAAACCTAATTAACAATATCCCTTTGAATGATATTGAGGTGAGTACATGCTTTTTGCATGTATTCCCTCCTTGGAAGCCACCTAGCATTACCTCTCTCCATCCTTTTAAAGGATTTGATAAAAATAACATGACCCTTTTGTTTTTCAACAATTATTCTCTGCTCATCGTACAAATTATAATAGCTATACTGACATTTATACAGATGGTTCGAAATGTGGCGACATTGTTGGTTGTGGATTTTTTTATGATAACACCTCGTTGAGTTATCAGCTTCACCCTTCCACTTCAATCTTTACAGCTGAATTAATTGCAATAGAAAGAGCCATGTTACACATTTCCCATCATCATAACACATCCTTCATTATTTACACAGACTCAAATAGTTCTATTGATGCTATTAAATCTTTTTATAATCATCCTTATGTGTTAGCCATCCTTAACATTTATAAAGATTTGACAAGGCGCGGCTATAGTATTTTGTTTTGCTGGGTACATGAAAAAAGCAGATATGGCGGCAAAACTTGGTCGTGACCCCCTTCACCACAAAGTCCCATTCTCAGACATTAAACTAACTATTAAAAGCTTTAGTTACAATAAATGGCAAGAAAGCTGGGACTTGACTTTCAATAATAAACTGCATAGTATCAAACCAACAATCGTGACCTGGCCTCCAATTTATCCAAGAAAAAAGGATGTTATTCTAACTCGTCTGAGAATTGGACATTCTAGGATCACACATAAACATATGTTACTTAGGGAGGATGCACCCATGTGTCCAAAATGTCATTTTGATCACTTGACTATTCACCATATTTTAACTGACTGCCCAGGCCTCCGACACTTGTACAGGACATTTTTTAACTCATCATCTCCAACCTTGACAAACCTCATTGGGGAACTACCTCATGGGGCACTCTTTACTTTTTAACCGACTTCAAAGAGGAGGTTATGATTTCGACCTGTATGTATTTGTTGTTCACGCATAACTTTTGCAAATATGAACCGATTTTGATAATTCTTTTTTTGTTTGAAAGCGCATGAGGCCCATGTGGTCCCATTCGAATTTCATAAAAATCTGATAATTAGAACTTTTTTAAAAATAAAAACTTTAAATTTCAAATTCATTTTGTAGCAATCGACCAATTAGAAGTGTTCATTTTGCATGCTTTTCTGTTACATTTACATAGACACACGATCTTTTCACTGTTAAAAGGTTGAAGTTTTTTCTGCATCGTCACTCCACCGCTTTTATGGAATATCTCTATTTTGACCAATGAGAATTCACCATAATACAATGAAGTAATCATTTTCTATAAAAGCGATGGATTGACGATAAAGTAAAAGTTTCAAATTTTTAACAGTGTTCAAAGTGCAAAATCCTAACTGGACGAGGGCCAGGATTCACATAAATTTTGCGCTGTTTGCGAAACGAGATTTATTAACAAGAAAATTTATTTAAAACATTGAAAAATTTGCTAAAATTCAGGCTTCTGATTCGTTAATCTGGTTTCGCTAACAGTGCAAATTCTACCTGGATTCCGGACAAGTTCTTTTATGCAAGAAACCGGAAATATAGCATCTAGGGGATATAATGTGGAAATCGGCTATCTCGGGGCGTGTTCAGAGCAACTTACAAAAGTAACCAATGTTACCGACCGATTGTAGGGCAGTACGAAAGCAAATTGTGGCATCAATGAAAACTATTCTGTTGAATTGTAGCTGACGTCACACTTCGCTTTGATTTTCATTTCGTACTTGTCTACACTGTTAAAAATCTGCTGCATTTTGCTGCAACGCACTCCCCTGCTTGTACAGAAAACGGTTACTTGGCCGTGAAATGGCGCTTTCTCATTGGTTGGAATAGAGATATTATATACAAGTGGTGGAGGGTGTTGCAGCAAAATGCAGCAGATTTTTAACAGTGTACAATCGGTAAGTGGTCGGTAAGTAACCGGTAAGTTGTGTTGAACACGCCCTCTGTAACACTTAAAAAAGCGCTAAAATGTTCTATTCTTTAAATGTGCAACAATGCTAATGAAATTTAAAGATAGGCGCGACATCTGCAGGACATTTTCTAAAAATGCAAGAATTATTGCTAGTCTAGATAATGTATCACGAAAATGCCGCAGATGTTGCTGTGATCGACACTTTGGAATTCAGTAGCATCGTTGCACATTTAAAGGATATAAATTTTTAGCACTGCTTGCATTGTAAAAAATTGAACCCTTTTTCTGCGTCGTCACCCCATCGCTTTTATAGGAAACGATTACTTCGCTCTATTATGGAGCATTCTCATTGGTCAAAACAAAGAAATTCTATAAAAGCGATGGAGTAACGATGCAGCAAAAGGGTCAAATTTTTTACAGTGTCGATAGCAGATTTTCACTCCATGTATTCCAGACTCTCTCCTTCGAACAATGAAAAGTTCTCAAAAATGAAGGCTTATGATTGGTCAACCTTGTTTTGCTTAACAGCGAATAATCCTTCTGGATCCTAACCACTGTTGCAGAGATGCTAGTTTTTTTCCAAACTACGAAATCTTAGCTGGAACAATTCTCGTATCCACCAAAGTGAAAGATCCACATCGATCCAGACATGAGAATTCGATATCGAAAAGCTGAAAATTCATCTCTAAAGAGCCTTACACGTTAAAGCAAGAGTGCCTGTGTATCAGGGTGCTTGTTATGCCGGATTCACAAAGTGATTAAAGTACATTGCTATGTGCTAGATTTACATTTAGACAAATATAAATGACGAAAAATTTTGATAAGCTTACCATTAAAGTTAAGCTATTTAACATCTTTCACCCATAAAACAAACTCGTTCAGGCGACTACCGCCAAGTTCTGGAATAAAAATTATTAAATTTTCTGTATTTTGGAAAACCTCGTTTATCAAAGAAAATTCTTAACTTCAAATATTACTACTTTCATATAGACGCATGCTGAATCATGGTGTGATTTTGATAATATCTTCCTTTTTAGTTTTTATGACTGAAAAGAGTATTTTAATACATACGAACATTTAGAATTACCTTGCTATGCATTGAATCATAGAAGCAACTTGACGCGCTCTGATTGTGTACGCGTACTTTAAACTGTAAAAAATCTGACCCTTTTGCTGCATCGTCACTACCCCGCTTTTATAGAATATCTCACTTTTGATCCATGAGAATGCTCCATAATAGGCTGAAGTAATCGTTTTCTGTATTAACGGTGGAGGAACGATGCAGCAAAAGGGTCAAATTTTTAACAGTGTACCCTGTTTAAAATATCTTGAAAAATTACGTCTGTTTTTAAAGACTATCTATTTTCTGACCAATGAAAACGCTCCATAGACGTTTTTAGATCGCTCTCATTAGTCAGAAAATAGATAGCTTTAAAAACAAAGGTAATTTTTCACAATGATTTAAACGTGTACTGATGAATTGTCAGCTTTTGAATGCCCAATTACGAAGTCTGTAGAATTCAATGTGGACCTTAAGGCACTACACTAGTCTCAGAAAAAGACCCTGATGTTAGTGTAAAGACTATGGAGGCGTTCTTTTCTCGCGTATCTCGTCAAATTTTAATATATTTACATGATTATTTTTTCATAGGTTAGCCGAGGATGATCTACAACCTTCCTAGTTTTTACTTCTTCGATTTTGCTTATGTATGTTTTATATAATGATAGTTTCAATTTCAGAACCGTTTAAACCGGTTTTGAAATTTAAAATATATTTTTTCTTAATCTGAAACCAAAATTGAAAAAGTAAAAACTAGGCCGATTGTGGAATATCCTCAGCTATTCTATGGAAAAAAATCACGTAAAAAATTTGAAATTTTATCGAGATATTTGAAAAGAACGCCCCCATAGACTTCACATTATCATCCGGGTCTTTTTCTGTGCCTACACTGTTAAAAATCTGCTGCATTATGCTGCAACGCCCTCCACCACTTGTATATAATATCTCTATTGCAACCAATGAGCAAGCGCCATTTCACGGCCAAGTAACCGTTTTCTATACAAGCAGGGGAGTGCGTTGCAGCAAAATGCAGCAGATTTTTAACAGTGTAGTGTACGGCCTTAAAGTTTGCTGGATGCGATAAATTTCCTAAATGTTAAAGCTTAAATGGACAAGTTCTCGCATCCACTAAAGCGGAAATAGACATCGATACCAATCGACATCCTTAAGTTGTTGAAAAGATGAAAATCCTTTAGTATATATTTTGCTCCGGAGGAAAAAAATATCTCTACATATCAATGCAAAATAAAGTGCATAGATATGTGCAACAAAATTATCTTTAGATTCAGATTTGGTTACATGATTAGACACCAAAATGATTTCAGATTTTGTTCATGTAGGATTCCTCAATGTGAATATGACGTCACATGGAGCACATATACGATTGATTGAAATGATTCTGGACAAAAATGAGTCATCAAGGGGGTCCTTGTGGCCGAGTGGTTAAGACACCACGCTGCTAATCTCTTGAGAGCGTAGGAGATTGTGGGTTCGAATCCCACTGGCTCCGTTGCACACACTCTTTATGTGTAGCTCCCGGTTGTACTTATCTTGTGACGTAATATTTCCTTGTGCTATCTTGTCCTTGTATTTCCACGAATTTGTAAAATAATATGGATTATGCATTTATGTCTGTGTAGAAATAAAGGATCATTCGGCGTACAATCGAATTCTACCAGGAAATCATCATCAAATTTTATAATAGAAAATGCCTAGCATTGCGATACATTGTTAAAAATTTAACTTTTGCTGCATCATCACTCCATCCCTTTTATGGAATATCTCATACATACACTGTAAAAAAAAAAAAAAAAATTACCATTTTGCTGCATCGTCACTCCCCCGCTTTAATAAAATATTTGTCTTTTGACCCATGAGAATGCTCCATGATAGGCTGAAATAATCGTTTTCCATAAAAGTGGTGGAGTAACGATGCAGTAAAAGGGTGAAATTTTTAACAGTTTAGTTGGGACAAAAACGTCCGTGAAAAAAGTATTTGGGGTTTGAATGCTGTCACTCTCTTATAGATGCAGCCAAGTACAGGTTATGATTTTCGGATTCCTCGTCGAATCATCACCGCTCATTTCCGATGCCTTTACTGCATTTATAGGAATTAGATTGTTGCTGTTTATGTATTGAATCATAGAGAGATTTTTGTTAAAATCTTTCTTTTTGCTTTTTCTGACTGAAGAGGGAGCACTTTTGACTACACTAGAAAAGCATTTTACTATTCATTGATACATGGAGTCATTTTGCTGTTTACTCATATATGGAAGCGCTTTGCCGCGCGCTTATGTGTAAGGACACTTTACTTGAGTCATTGTCACCTTTCGATAACCACTTCCGATGTCCGTACGATTAGATGTTGACTTTAAGATTTCATGAATGCGGTAGCTTTTCGTCGTGCCATATCTGAAGAAGTTACCACATCCAGAAAACCTAAAGATTCACAACGATACTAACCAATATTGTAAGTGTCTTTTGAAAACTTGACAATCAAACAGTGACAAGTAAAGCGAATACATCAGAACTCAGCAAAGTGCGTTCATTAGTAAAGCGTTGCAAAGAGCCATCATATGTCAGTACACATAATTATGTATTACGGTATAAATAACTAAAAAGTAGGAAATAAATTTAAATTTTTCAAAAAAATGTGTAACCGACTCCAAAGAATAATAATGTATTACGGTATAAATAACTAAAAAGTAGGAAATAAATTTAACTTTTTCAAAAAAATGTATAACCGACTCCAAAGAAAAGCGCTAAAAAGAATTAAATAATTCTATAAAATTCTCTAATGACAAATCGTTATCCAATAACCACACATTGACTATCATGTACAGGTATAAAACGGTTAAATTTAATGTATAGAATTTAATATCCACCAAACATAGATTTTCCAGAGAATATTTTTTACAAGAGATTAATTTACATATTTTTTATTTAATTTTTGAATAGATACATATAAAAAGTAATGAATTACTTTTTGAAGTTGGTGCCAAACTGTCTTAAGTATAGTAAGAATTGTGGATATATTATGTCTAGTACCATAAATAAAATGGGGAAATCATTATCGATTATGATTTTTTGGCACCAACATCAAAAAGTAATTCATTACTTTTTATATGTATATATTCAAAAATTAAATAAAAAATATGTAAATTAATCTCTTGTAAAAAATATTCTCTGGAAAATCTATGTTTGGTGGATATTAAATTCTATACATTAAATTTAACCGTTTTATACCTGTACATGATAGTCAATGTGTGGTTATTGGATAACGATTTGTCATTAGAGAATTTTATAGAATTATTTAATTCTTTTTAGCGCTTTTCTTTGGAGTCGGTTATACATTTTTTTGAAAAAGTTAAATTTATTTTAAAAGTGCTGGATTTTATTTTGACATATGATCTTTTAATTTTTATTATTTATTTTATGACTTTGTTTCTCAGTTTACCCTTTCTATTTATTTACTTTTAATTGTACATCCTAACTTTTTACTTTTCTACCATTGCTTGATTGTATCTGGATGGGATACCCCATCCAGATATTTCTATATTTTGCTTTTTTAGTCTTTGTTTTGGCGCAGCATGTCCCTGAAGGGATTTTGTGCCCTTAAACCCTATACAACCAACCAACCAACTGTCCTGCTGGCCCTATCACATTCTAAAAAATAAATGTATTTTCAAATTTACTTTCAATTTATGTATCGTTCTTTTTTTTATTTGTAGAGAAATATCTGGTATATTTGAGGAATCAAAACGATTATTAAATTGTATTGGTGAGTGAGAGAGAATAACATGTAATTCAAAGTAGAGAATCCATATCCTTTTTCCGTATCTCAAATAAAGATGTCTCCAATTTGTCTTTGCTGTTAACTGGTGGCTTTCGTTATTTTTTTAATGATTTTCTTCTTTAGGTAACAGATATTTGATGCCCATGAACGTAATTTTTAACTCATTGAGAACATTTACATCTTTTCGGATTCCGCACCTGAAAATTGAAAAATGAAACCCTTATAATCTCTCTTTAGAAAACGAGAGTCTGAATTATTCCATAATAACTTGATGTACAATTATAGATTAAGGATTTTCTGATTGTTTTCCTTTGCATGTGCTGTAAAATATTACATTCGTGAAATATTTCTAGGTTCTAGTTCATCCGGGGGTATGCCAACGTTTTTAAGATTTAAACCTACAGGGTATTTGCGATTGCCTTATAGTCTTGAAATGTGTTATGAAGGAGAACTTATAACAAATCTAATAGATCAAAACCGAAAATCATTAATTTATAAATCTATGTTGATTTCGTACGTGATAAACTCATGAATTTTCATAATCAGTACTCAGATTTCTATCGGGTACCGTTATTTTCCAGGTGATATCCTAGTATTTTTCTATAAAAAAAAAATCTAGTTAAAACGTTTCCAAATATCGTTTTATTTGCCTAGAAATTTTCTATGAGAAAATACTGATACCGAAGGATTTCTTAGTCTTGAATTTCCAGGACCTGTACAAACCCTGGTACTAATGTCAATTAATGCGTTCTAAGGCAATTTTCTGTAAATGTAATATGACATAACAGCATGAAACCCTCATTGTGAGCATCCTAATTGCACTTATCTAATTTTTTTCAGCTTGCTTCTCAAAACTTTAATCCTTGTGGACATTTTATTCAAAACTTCAGTTTTCCTACAAGTTAACTTTTGAGACTCTCTCAGAATCTGTTGAAGTGAATGAAGCATTTTTTTTCAAAACGCTTAAAAATGCCTTAAATAGTCCGTTGGTATAAATTCTCTTTTATAAGATGCTTTGTAGTAAAAGATTTACATAACGTTATATTTTCAATATGGAACTTGCACATTCGCGATCGAAAACATTCTTTTTTATGTGCAGTATTTCAATAACAATAAAATTACAATATGAAAATGAATGTATAGATAGAAAATTATACAGAGTGTCATGTAAGTAATTTAGTAGTTTCATCGTTTAATTTCTATCTGTAAATTATTTAGTTTGGTGTGGATTTCTATTGATTGCCCGTTATTACTTGCAGGAAATGTTATATATGCTTATACATTATATATTTCTTTTTAAATCTGAAGAAATTATAGGAGAAAATGTCTTCAATTTTATAAATAATAGATTAGCGGCAAAAAATTTTTGAAAAGTAAAACATACACATTTTTAATATCCTGTTACCTTTTATGTAATTATTTAGAAAAATTTCTAGATTTTATTTAATTCTTCATGCATTACTAATTAAAAAAATGTTATTGTTTATATAGAGTATTTAAACTTATATTTAGACAATATAGTTTCTGGATGGTGTAGTTTTTAATAATAGTATATTTGTCTAGTTCATCGTGGTGCATATAATGCTCTTATCAAGTTTATGTGTTTCTTACATGTTTTCTTTGTATTATTAATGAAAAATAGATTTAAACTTATGACATCTGATTTATGTATATACCGTACTTACTACAAAATAAGTGTTAAGGTATACATATACAATCTATATTAATGCTTGGGATAATTTAGCTATTTTTCAATGAAAGGAGTTCTTTTAAAAACATTATTTGAAAGAAAAGATGAAAGGAGTTCTAATTTTTAACCAGGAAGTACCATACTTCCCAGAAAAGTTTTTTTAATCGCATGTATGATAAGGAGGGCAACATATCAAACAAGATGTGTGCAACATGTACATTTTGTTACCAGTATTTCAAAATAGAATTTACCTTAGTAATTGTAAAATATATGTAATTACATATAAGGTGGTGATGACTAGTCTGAAATTATTGTATCTAAACGCACATGTTCCACATGCCACGAATACGACATTGAAGATCGTATAATTCACGTGTTTCTGTCACTTAAACATGTTCTGAAAACGATCTATATTGCAGATGGAAAATTTTATATAAAATTTGAAGAAGAAATTTGGAATACCCGATACCTAGCCACTAAAATCCACAATTAAGAAGGGAATATTAAGAATTTCAAGATTTTGTTTCTGAACAACGCCTCCGAAACTAAAGTATACAGTTGGCAAAAAAAGTGTTTGTAAACTTCATTTTTTTTAAATTATAATGAAATTAAACAAAAGATTTAAGCAAAAAATACTGTAATACATTTATTTAATGAATTATAATATTATAGAAGCAAAAACAAAATTAAACGAATCGATTTTTTACCTTATAATAAACAAATATACAAAAATATAATGCCAAAATGTATTTGTACACTATATTAATGTAATATAATTAATGAAAATTTAGTAAAATGATACAAATTAATATTTTGTGTGAATTCATTTAGCGTTTATGACTACTTCTAGATGGTGTGACAGAGATTCCACCAACTTTTTTGTAGCAGTCTGGTTAATGATATTCGATGACACAATAAGACGTTCTTTAAAACTGTTTTTTACTAATACATATTTTTTTTCGAATTTTTGCATCCAATAGAATCTACAAATTTTCTATTGGATTCAAGTCTTGAGATTTTAGAGGAGTTACCAGTCGCCTTCGAGCATTGTAGAGTAACCATGTGCTGGTGATCACAGCAGTATGCTTTGGTCGTTATCCTGCAGAAAGTGAAAAGCTTCCTCTACGCCTAATTTCTTAGCACGGTTTAATAAATTATGCCGCGACACATAAATGTATGTTAAACCTGTCCTTCCATTGTTAATAAATTTTAAATGTCCTGCTCCATTAGAAGCTATACACTCCAAAACCATAATATTCCCCCCACCATGCTTGATAGTTTGAAGTATACGTTTTGGATCTTGAACAGTTTTATTTTTACGCCATTTTTTTCGAATGCTTGGTGGTAAGAAAATTCCGAATTTTCCCTCATCAGAAAAAATTAGTTTTCCAAAAATCCAATGATTAACTTCTGTATACGAAAGCGAATACTATGCGTTTTCGCCTATTTGTTTCGCTGATGAATGGATTTTTCCTTGAGGTTCTTCCTTTTAAGTCTGCATTGAGAAGAATATTTCTTATTGTTTTAGGTATCACTCTGATGCGAGAAGATGTTGCAAGGTCTCCAGCAAATTTTTGAACCGAACGCATAGGATTTTTTAAAGCTTTTTTAACAACAGTCCCTTTTTCCCTCATTGTTAGTTTGCTTAGAAGTTCTGGTTTTCATTGAATTTCGATGCATCTAATTTATTCATAGTTTCTCACTATGCACCCAACAGTTGTTGATGGTAATTTAATAGCTTTTACAAATTCTTGTTGCGAGTTTCAATTTTTATTATGCTCAAAAATAGGATTTCATATGTCTAGAAGTACCTCTCTAGTTTTAGGTTATATTCTCAATTACTTCAAGAGCAAATTAAATTAAATGTTAAAAAAATATAATATGAAGTTAAAAATTATTAAAAACTTCTGTATAAGTAGTCCTTTGAACCATAAACACTATAAAACACAGTACATATCAGGATGGAGAAATGTACAAATACTTTTTTTGCAAGAAATTTTTAAACTTTTCCTATTAGAAAATTATTTTACATCTTTATCGAAATTTTATGTTGTGTAATTTAAAACGCGCGGTAAACAGACCGTATTAAAACTATTTTTGACAAAATATCTGTTTTTATTTAGTTAAAAATTAAACATTTTAGAGTGTACAAATACTTTTTTTGCCAACTGTATGTGGTCTGATATTCGGCAAGAAAATAATTCTCGTATTTAAAATGGAATTAGTTTGAGGTCAAAGATCTCGTTTTCACTGACTTAAAAACTTTTCTTTGTTTTAGTTAAGATTACAGTAAATAGTTGCAGTTTAATTAAGAACTGTGTTTCACTGTTAATGTATTCACAAGTTGATGTATTTTCAAGTATTTAAAGATTACTTAATATATTATCTCCCATTTAAGCCCAACTTGAGTTTTGACTAAAGCTGTTCGTGCTTTTATATTAATTCGTACTTCGAGTTAAATAATAAATCGCGCCAATGATTCTGCCATAAGCATTTCAATTTGTAGGAAGTTTCAGCTTCAGATATATTTGTAAGATAGGGCATATCTTAACAATAATGACTGAAAAATAGACCTTTTTTTACGAAAGTTACAAATAAATCTTTTCATACAAACTTTTCTTTTAACTTTCATGAAATCTATAATATTTGTAAATTATCAAATTAACTTATTAAGTATTGGATCTCTACACATAAAAGAAAATGGAAAATCATAGTGGTATGTAATGGATATAAAGTTAAATATTGGAAATTGATACTGCCGTAAAGTACAACAGAAATGTAATTTTATGTAAATATATTAAATATGATGTAATAAGTTTTTTCCTGCTAAACAAAACATTTTTATTTCGTATGATCTAATGAAGTTACCACTCTTATTTTATTGACTTTTAAATGTTTTATACTTAACATAATCATGTACAAAAATCAAAATGATATCTTTGTTCTCTTTGCTCAAATAAATAATTTTTTTTACGTAAAAATGTAAAAAATAGCCAACTTCAATAACCCAAAATAATATGCTTAACATTTTCAATTAACCTAAATATTAAATTATATTGAAAAAATGTTGATATACAAAGATACAATTGAATAAATACATTACTTTTTTATAATAAAATATTCAATTAAAAGGGCTTACTTTAATCTCCTTACCGACTTTCTTTTCCAAGAAATACAGGCTTCTGATTCCATATTTCCTTTTTACAACGTTGCTTAAAATTTTTATCTGGCTCTCTGCCTAAAATCTGCAATTTCCAAATTTGCAGATAAACAGAAGTTTCAAATAATTTTTATTTTGAAACGAATCACTGAGAACACCTGAAATTCTAGACCTATCAATTTAATTTCAGTCACGGATTAAAGAAATAAATAATTTTTAAATAACATAACATGCAATTTATATCATATTTGCTTATTTCTCTCCTTAACACGGTAAATTTATCGGTTATTAATCTTAAGTATCAGTGAAAGTATAAATTCTTTTCATCAAAAAGGGTTGAGTGGTTGTAAATCTCTCTGTAATTTTGAACCCGGATGAAACTTTGTTTAACGTTAAAAGTTTTCTAAAGTTTTGGAATTATTATGTGGAAAACAGTCATATTTATGCAGTACTTAGAAAAAGTGATTGATTTATGACCCGGAACGTTAGAAATTTTAAGCCTCTTTATAGCCTCCAAGTTCTTCATAAAATATACTAAAAAGCTTTCACAGGTTATCACGCTATTATTTTTGTTAATCAGCTGTTAGATAAAAATACAAGAGTTTATTTTAAAGAACCCTTTTTATGTATTTTAAAAGCGTAATTCAATATTCTATTCTTAGTAAATTATCTGTGTATACAAAGGTATGTTATTTTAATATAAATGAGTAAAACTGTTAGCTATTGAATTTTTTTAAAGAAGCAAATGTTGATGATTTTCATAGTTAAATATAACGGATGCATTTCTAAATTATCACCATGGAAAGAAGAGAAAAAAAGAGAAAAATTAAGAATACTTCTCTAAATAAAAAAAATACGTCATAATATCTACATATATAATTATTCATATTAGTTAAAATTTTAAAGCTAGTAGTCTTAAAAATCAATCGATGCACTGTTACAAACATTAAAGGAGTACTTAAGCAACCCTAATCTCTTGATTTTAGATTTTTTAGAAAATAAATATATTTATTTTTATTAACTTTAAATTATAAACAGATGCATGCCTCAAAGAAAATGCATGTTAGGTACAAGATAAAAAACCTCATAACTCCGAAATATGAGCTAATTCCCTTTTGTAATAATTAGACAAATATTTTTGCTAATTACAGGTATCAACTATCAAAGGAAAAAATATTGAATTCTTTCCAAAAAGAAGCAATAAATATTTTGTAAAATTCATAAATTCAAAATTTTAATTTTCTTTCACACTTTCCAGTCATTTTAAGACTATCAATCAAAGGCTTAAATTTTAATTATCATTTCATCTACAGTAATAGAAAAACGGCAAATTAGCCTCGTACGTCTTTTACTCCAAATAATTCTACAAAAAGTATTTAGCTACATAGCTACATTACATAACTGACAGCCAGTTATGTAATTTTGGTAGGAAGATTTTAGTGCATAATACATTGTTCTATTGCTTAATTATAGAGCTATGGGAAAAGGTGTAAACTGTATGAACCCGATTTTTAAAAATTAATTTTGTAAAAAACTTCAATTATTGAATTTTTATGAAACCTATATAGTCAAATCTTTTTAAGTATAGGTTTGGTTATTTTAAACCCATTAACGCAATCATGTAAACTCTTATTAGGAAAAATATAAATACTTCTGCTGCCCACATGAATGAAGTATAAAAAATTCTAATACAATCGACACAAAATGAATAACAATCAGGAATTTGTTCTTCGTAATTTCTTTTTGTGAGTGCTTCCAACGGCCTATTAGAAAAGCCTGCCCTACACTCTCAGAAAAAAAAATTAAATTTATGAGCGTTTGCACTTTAGTATTCACAGGCAGCAACCTTATTTGAGGAAAAACGGTTTGATCCACTAAGTAAACATCCTTAACCCTTAGGTGCTTAGAAAATTAAGGGCAATCTACGTATTCTTACAGTTCTAGCCTGTCTGTTAGCACAAATAACAATACGACGTCATACATTTTCCGCCTCTAGTGTGTAACCATTCATTTTAGTCGTGGTTTGAAAAATAATGTCACTTAACCACGACCATAACATATTTTTTAATCCGTCAAAAAAAATGATTCTCTGATGATTATCTATCCGTGCTACTTGCTACGTAACAGTAAGTAAAGTGTTATTGTGTTTAAAGTGCACTATATTTGTTTTACAATCTGCACAAAATAATAGGCATTTTTTTGTTTTTAAAGGGGGTATAATTAGAATCTCTGCTGCCGGCTTCTGCCTGTAATTTTACACGGATGTTTTTAACAGTGTACTTTAATTCGTGTTGAAAGCTGAAGTTTAATTTGCTGTTATTGTAGCTTAAATTGCATTTTTTTTCTACTGAAACTCAAACATGAAAAGCCGTGCGAGGCTTGCGTTGTATGAAATATAACAGGATGTAGGTTAAGAAAGTGTTTAATCTGCCAGATCGACACATAGCACAAAGCTGAGAAGCCTAGAATTCAAGAACTAAGCTTGTGATTCCGAATATTATTTTTATGTTAAACACAATTTCTGCAATAATTGTAAGGATCTCTATTTAGTAACGTAGTAATAAGAGAACATGCCTGTTTTTTATAATGGCCTCATTTACCTACTAAATCCTGACTTAATCGCTTAACAAGATAATTTATCTTTAATAGCTGAAATTTTGTGCAACACATTTGAAAGTATAATACCGCAATGGCGTTCACTTCGTTTTCCAAAGTGCAGACTTGCATCAAGATACGGATCTATGTGACCTTAAAATACAGAATTCACTAATTTTAAAATGGACTCACACATAAAATGAAAATAGTAAAAACTTATTCTGTTATATTTTTTTAAACAAAGTAAATACATTTTCTGTAACAAGTTGGAAAGAACTCACCAAATTTAAAAATAAAAATGACTGAAAATTTATATTTCGTCAATTTTATCACATTACGAATAAGTACAACGATAAAGGCTGTAATTCTATGGCGATATATAGCGTTGCTATTAAAAACGTAACATGATTTTGAAAACTTAGTTTTATAGTTTAAATTTTTATTACAATTTATCAAAACGTATAAGGAAGTTTTTAATGACGCATAAATATTAAGAATTTTTTGATTGGAATGTTTTTTTGGAATGTTTTCAATAAAAAAAAAGGAATAAAATATGTAGAAATACTACACAATTATTGCAAAAATGAGCAATTTGCTATTTATTTGTTGAGATAAATTCAGTAAAATGCTTGAAGCAGTCAGTTTCCAAATATTCTAAAATGAAATCTACGATTCAGTTCACATCGACTATAATTTACAATACTAATTGGTGTAGCAAAAGACATAATCCTATTTAAATAAGACAAGTATTGTAAACAGAAAAGGCTCTTGTTTTATATTCAAACAGAAACATTTCATTAAGCTTTCTATAGAACGGTAAAGCGAGCTCATTAGTCTCATTAGGAAACAAATACACATTTCCCCGCATAATTCAAGGTATTTTTTAGATCAACTATTCTGAAATTTCTTGTAGTTATAAAGTGAAATATTTCTTCAAATAGTTTGTTCTAAATTAGAGACCGTTTTAAAAAATGAATCTTCTTTTTTTTAATTTTATGAACAACAATCTGTCTTTAATTACCATTTAAAAACTAATATTTTTTGGTTAATTAAGAAAAAAATTAATAAGGGTTATAATGAAATGTATATATGTATTAATTACTTCAAGTCAATGGGTACATATATATGTGTTCAAATGGTGCAATTTTTTTTAAGCTAGTAATAACCAGTAATGAAGTAAACAGTAACTTTTGCATTATTCAATTAGATCATTTTTTTGATTAAATAAAATTAACGATTTAAAAAAAAAAAAGTGATGTCAAAAGAATAAAATTCGAGTGAGTGGCTCTGGTCTTAAAAGAGTTAAAAATAAAATGCATGTGGACCAAATGTCTTTGATATATTTTTAAATTAAAAAATATACTCAAGTAACTGGCGTATAGGCCTGACTTTTAAATAACATTGTATTTATTTTCGAAAGGTTTTTCTAAGCAAACTAAAAATAATCACTTTCTACATTTGGCGATATTTCTTAAAAATTATAAAAAGTCTCAAAGGTTCAGACATGACGAATGAGCATGATATAAATGAGCAATGAACATGAGCAATGATACTAGGAACAATTTTGATGTGGTTAGACCTACAAATTGCACACACTTTCAAATATTATAATAGATTTTAAGATACGAATGGTCTATATTTGATTACCTTAAATATTTCTTTTGCAGTTTTAAAAGCAAAGCGCCATCAATATGTAAATTTTGCAACTGAAAATTTTTTGATTGCTTAAAACACTTTCGACAAAGAGCAGTATTTTCTTCTAAACCGATCGTTTGTACACTAATTTCTTCTTTTTTTAAATTTAATTTTAAACCATTTAAAAGATTTTTATCCACCCTGTATACTGAATTATACGTTCATGGTTAGTTTAATGTGGGGATAAAGTATCACAAGAAGAAAAAAGATCTAATCTGCGTACCAATTTGATTATGTTCACTTTTCTACTTTGTACACGATATAGATTTAATTTTTTATTCTTGAAAATTTTATTAATTTTCTAAACTGTTACTGTTTAACTTCTTCTCTATGATATCTAATCCATAAAGAAAAAAACTGTATATTATGGCTTTTTATGGATTTTCAAAAAGGTATGATGAAATAAAAATGCGGAAATTAAATGCTCATTTTTCTCAGAAAACTCATTTTAAACATTTTAAATGTATTTTAACAAATCTGGAACAGAAATATAACTGCTAAAAAAGGGCTTTTATTGCAATTTTTCTTCTCATAATCATCCCACTAATTTAGCTCCAAAATCATTATACGCATCAAAGGACAATGCATTTTTTCTATATTTCCATTTAATTACTTAGTTTATAATAAAATATAAATAACTTTGAAGTAATTTGTATCAAGTTATTTCAAAACAATTTCTTCAAAATATAAAAGAAACACAATTTCATTTATAGGATTATGTTTCCTTGCTTGTTGTAAAAACTCTTATTTCCTCATTAAAAATTAAAAAATACAACAAGATATAATTTAAATCTTCTCTATCAATTTCCATTTTATTTTCAAATTAAAGGAGAAAAATAATGAGCTTATTTCTAAATCCATTGGACCATTAAATTATAATGCTCATTGGTAAATGCAATCAGCCAAATGAAAAATAATCATAATTTAAAAAGAAAAGTTCAAATTCTTTTGTATTTTATTTTTGTGCTAATAAAAATCATGAATTTTGATTATGGTAGAATTTTTTTGTATATAGTATAAGGCGCATACTTTAAATATCATTAAGGGAAATCATTTAAATTGGCTTAAAGTGTTGCGACATAATTACATAACCTTAACAAAAACAATTTTTTTTGTTTGTTTTCTACTCATTATGTAAACGGAAATTTCAGTATTTTTTATGCACTCATACATTATAGCGCGGTTATTATTTAGCTATGTAGAAAGGCAATTTTGAAATACGTTTTAACACTTTTTCTCACTTATCAATAGAAAAGTATTATCTTATTCGATATATTTTATCACATATTTAAAAAGAAAAAATTATTAAATATTTATTCTTTCAAATTCTAATTTGAGGTTGTGAATTCTGTGTGAATAGCAAAGTAACATTTTGTTAAGAATGAAAAAAACACTATGTGATGGATTTTATTGTAAATGTGCAAGCACAATCATACATTTAATTGGTATATATTTGTGTTTGTTTTTGCATTACTACTTGTAATTAAAGTTTTGTAAAGAGACACTACTGAGTTTTGTGTAAAAATAGAAAACATATTTTTATATAAAATAAATAATTTTATAAATTTTTAGCTGAAGCACAATGCAGAATCACTAATCTTTCTTAAACATATCTTTAAAATATGACATAGGGAAGTAAGAATAAAGTGGTCACTCTAAAGTTTGATGAATTTTAGAAATACCACTTATTAAGTAAAATTATAGAAACAAATGCCAGTACTAACTACAACAACTGTAGTTTTCTTGCTATTTTACTTTTTTTAATTACTCGTTGACTTAATAGAAAAATTTTAAAATGGCCAATTTATTCGATTAGGCTGGGCAAAGTAATCAAAATAGTTAAATGAACAAATCCCCTTGATTCAAGATGCATTTTTAAGTAACAGAAGCTAAAGTTAAAGCATATTAAGAATATGTATTATGCTTTCTAATAGTTTAAGTATTAATTCATTACAAATTTAAGTAAACAGTAATGAACATTGATACGACAAATGAAGGAAAATATTTTTCACCAGAAGACATGTAGATTGCAAATGTCGAGAGTGAACCTTTCTCTAAAGAGGTTATAGATCCAACCTGTCTACTTTCTTTCAAAGAAACTGATTTTAATTTGTATTTTCATATCAGCAAAAACTAAATACCGTTTAAGGTCAAAGTAGCCATCAGGTTATTCTGCCCAATCTCTTTTTGGAAAAGTTTTTCCGGTATAACGCTATTACAAAAACTGTCGTCTAGCATCTAATCTACATGTCTTAACGTTTCACAACGCACATCATATAAAAGGTTAATTCAGACTAATCAAACAGCATAAAGGGAAGTAATTATAACACTAAATATTATTAAGCTATAATGAAGAAATTTCACTAGTTGCCTAAAATCAAAAATGCGAAAAGTACAAAATAAGCTGAATACCAGAAGAGGTGTAGCCTTCTGTTTCAAAATAGCAGACATTACTGCCAGTATTTGTGAAAACTATCTGGCTCAGTTCCAGCGTGGCGGGAATGGAAAAAAATCAAATGACCACTTTACCTTTCCTTCTCCTACTTGTTCAATTCAGTATTTAGATTTTTTTTCAATTTAATAAAGTTGTTTTTAAACATTAAAAAACAAATTTATTTTATTTTTCGTACTTTCAATGTAATATACTTGAGTGAAATTTCTGACCATTGTCAGACCAAATCTTCTCGAACATTACGATTACTTATCTGAACAAATTATATATTTCCATATCATCCCAAGTCTCTTGCAATAAAATTATTTACGAAACCAGAAAATTCTACTTAATGCAGCTTTTAAAAAACCTTTTGATTATCATGTTCTTAAAAGTGAATTTGCAATTATTATAATTAATAACTAAAATAAAAGTACATATTTCTTTCTTTCTTTTTTGTTAACTGTGGATACTGTCATTTTGGCATTGCTGTAATTTTGAATCCCCAAGTCAGATACCGTAATCATTAATATTATTAAGCACCTAATCTAATATCATTTATCTGTATTTAAAGAAATATATATGACTGCAGATATTATGCAAAGAAATTTATCTACGAAATCTTTAACCCATCTTTTAATTCGTATTTATATTTACTTCTTCCTTTGGCGATGTATTTTCTAAAAGCGTTCCTGAATAAAACTGAGTAAATGGACACCTGAGAAAAATATATTTTATTTTTCTTTCACTGTGCGTTGGCATTAGCATATTCATTTTTGACATTATGAAAAAATAAACAGACAAATTTCTTTTTATTCATTTTGATTTATTTATTTATCCATGTTTACTCATCTATCTACATTTTGGCAATCGATGTTTTACATAAAAGATGTTCTTAGGTATATATAATTAGAGACTAAACTTGAATTCCGTTTTATTTTATTTTCAGTGTGTTCACTACTACAGACTGGCATTGCTGGAATCTTCGGGCCCCAGTCAGACGTCACTAGCATGCACGTGCAGTCCATCTGTGATGCCATCGATATCCCACATGTTGAGACACGTTGGGACTTCCAATTACAAAGGGCCGATATGTCCATCAACCTTTTTCCCCGGCCCTCGGTACTCAGCCAAGCCTACGTTGACTTGGTCAAGATTTGGGGATGGCGCAGCTTTTCGCTAGTCTACGATGAACATGAAGGTAAGATTATCGCCATTAAATTATATATAAATTCTCATAAAGGTAATTGACATGTCAAATATAAATTATAAATATAAATCAAATTTAAAAGAAGGTGAGACCTCGGCACAAGAAAGAAACATTTTAATTTTCAAGGCAATCTCATTTTAAAACTAAATTCTTCTATTTGAAATTTTTCTATCCTGTAAATATTTTTAATTCTATCAATTTCTAAATTTTTTACAATTTTCTTTAATAATTTTTGAGTATTTTAAAAATATTTTTACAGCCTGCCCAAGTGATAAATGTCCCATGAATGTCACATAAAGCAGCGCGTGTCACTAAGCTTGTGACGAACAAAATTTCGAAAAAAAATCCTGTTTTATTTAGACTTAGAAAAAGCATTTTTTTTTCAATTATAACTGTCGCATAAAACTTCCAGTTAATAGTAAGGAATAATAATAAGAAATCGAAATTTCAAACAGTATATATCAAATGTTCATTTAGCTAGAAATTAGTAAAACTCAATATTTTGACATATAGCAATGCTTTTGAACAGAAAATAAACTAACCAAAACTAACCATAACACTAATATAAATAATATTCATTGAAACACTTTATCCAACACATATACTGATGAATTCATGAGATTATAAGAAGGCAGAATAGAGCTTTGTGCCAACCAACCCATGTAGCAATTCCACCAATCAGTTCTGTATGCATCAGAGTTAAGTGTTTCCTTAAATCTTACCAAATCAACTATAAATTAAATCGTTCAATTTAAAAAAAAAAGAACTTTCTCCTGAAAACTTATATACCGTAATTTCGGGTGTATAAGCCGCGGAGCAAACAATTATTTTCGACCAGAATTTTTTAAGAAACAAATATAACTAGTTAGATCGCCGTAAATATCTGTCTTCAATCACTAAATAAGATTTCTGGGTCCAAAAAGAATTGTTTGATCCGCGGCTTATACACCCGAAATTACGGTAATTAACTCTCAGAGTAATAAAGCTCATTAGCTATTGGCGGACAGAATAATAGCAATAAAATAGAACACTGAAATATTTGTTATTTAACAATGTGCAGAGAACACCCTAGGAGCATCAATCTATCCACATTTAATTAGACATTAAAATAACAAGACTGTTTCTATGATATTATAAACTACAATCAATGATGAAATTGTAGGTTTCTGCTACGCTGATTCAGACTGTCATTAAAAATGTTTTGACCCAAATAATTTTTCAACTGAATATATACCACGCACAAATAAACCACGTGGTATTATATAAAATTTTTGGTTTAAAATTTGTGTGTAAGATAATTCCAGTTGAACCAAGTGGCCATATTAATGCATAAGAATGAATATTGAATTTCCATTTAAACATTTCAATGTCTTTTAATTGACATTTCAGTCGTTTTACATCCCTAGTAATAATCAATTATCGCCTCGTCTTTCTAAATTTAAAATATATGTTAAAAATTATTTCACGAGGGCAATTTTACAAGAACCCATTTCTGTAATCCATTTTAGCATTTGAAATAACAAATGAAATCCTCGATTTTCTATGCATTGCTTGAATTAGAATGTTAAAATCTCTTGTGATATCAAATTTTAAAGATGAGTTTTAATAACCTTTTCTTGTATTACATAATAACTTGCATTAGTCAAACGAACTAAAATTCATTCAAAAAGCATTTGCTATTTTACGATAATTCTCTTAATTAAAAATGTATGAAAATGTACAAATCAAAGTATTATCTTACTTTCTGAAAAATCTCTGTAATAAAAATGATTCCTTGTTGAATTGGTGGAAAATAACTAAATATAATACATTACTTTAAGAAATTAGTTACTTTATAATAATGTAAAAAGTAATGAACTCTATATATTTCCATTTATGAAACATATAAGTTTTACCACATATATTCAAGTACTGATGCATTGAGTTTTGAAGTTCTCAACTTTTTTGCATCAATTCTTTTAAAAGTATTATCGAAAATGTGATAAATATTTGACAAATTCTTCTTAAACTTCAGAAATATTGAGAAGATGTCCGACATCATAGTTTTCACTTAAAGTTTAATCACGCAGACATATCCTCCTCAGTCCATAGTTAAATATTACGAGGAACAATAAAAACCAGGTTAAAATTACTATACAAAATTTCTATTTTTTTATCATTATGTATATGGATGTTTATGATACTCACGCATTTATTAAAAAGGTCTTATAGTAGTTTTACAATTCTAAAAGAATTTAAATTAATTTAAAGGGTGTTACTTAATGTCTCGTACAGGCTATATCAGAACTCGGGAGGATATAGGGATCAGCAACAAATTCATTCAAACAACAATGACCATTTTTATAATACCACGAAACTTTTAAAAACGTGACTTTATTTTTATATTTCTGTGTTTTAAAATTTTCTATTTGTATTGGGTTATAGACATATCTTGTATAAAAGATCTCTATATTTCTGCTTTCTTACACTGTAAAAGCTTATAGTTTAACTATAAATCAAAAATGGTATCAAGGTCTTAGCATCACATATGGTACAATAAAATGCCATTAAAATTTTTGGTATAGTGAACCGTTAAGAATAATTCTTGATGATTTATTAACTTTGCTATACAGTAACTGCTACCAGGTTTCATAAATAATATCCGATATTTTGATATACATCCAACAGTTTCAAAATATCAAACTTACTGCTAATAACAAATATTTTCAGATTTAGTATAAATTAGAAATGATAACGTATTGCTTGTAAAGTTAAAAAACCCCCTTTTATAAATGCCTTTTTATATCTTTTTTTCTTTTACATAACAAAATTTTAATTTAACTAGTTAAAAACAGAAACAATTTGCTTTTTACATTCATCAAAACAGAAACTGTACGATTCAGTATCAAGAATAGAGAAACTATTATGTTTCATGCAATAAAATTTTAAATAAATTGATTTTTAATTGAAAATTTTGAACATATCTGTAAGATTGTTTGCTTTTTTATGCCCTAGTTGGTTTTACAGTTTAAACTGAACAACGACCACATCAGACCGTTTCATTTTCTCAATTTTCATGCAGAGATATTTCCTTTGCCAATGCCTATTGCCAATGTTTAGAAAAATACAGTCAATTGCTGTCATTTTTTTAGGAAAATTACCTAATCTACCTGGTTATTTGACATTATTCCTACATCTTAGCATTATGTCTTCCAAACGAAATCTAATTTTTTTCTGCAAAAAACTTTTCTGTATAAACATATTTATATACATTAATATAAACTTCATATATTGTACACTTTTGCTTCTAGGCGTTTTGTCCAGTACCTTGAAAACACATGACGAATGCTTCTGAAAATTAATAAATATAACGAATATATCTGACATTATATTTTCAGCGAAAGATTGTTAACAAGGTTTATTAGAGGACAAACAGCAAGTTTAGAAAATACCAATATTATCTGCGATCATTTTGAAAAATAAAATGCCCAAATTATTATGTAGCTGTAGCACATGATTGTACAGATCTTACACAACATTTATATTTATTTGTCTAAGATTAGATGCATATTCATAAGATATAAATGTTTCCTAAACAAATTCAAAATTTTTCTGCATTTTTGCTGTCTTTGTTGTTCTTTATAGCCATGCAAGGTTTTCATTCAAACTTAACTTCGCTTTCAGGAAACTGCACAAAGATCAAAAGAAACAGTATATTACAATTAAAATGTAAATGTATTATATATTTGTTGAAATATGAGCATTTATATGAAAGAGGTTTTAGCTACGGATGCGCAGAGAATGGCAATTTTTTATCTACTTTAGTAGCCAACAATACTGGAAACCTCTAAAATTCCAGTCAAATATCGTGAACATGCAGAAAGATATCGGTGGTATGACTAGCTCAATGTTGGTTGCTTTCTAAAAGTAGATGAAGGATAAGTGGTTTTCCACATTTTGTCATTTTTTTCCTGACTTCCAATACAGGATTTGGTATTGAAACTGCGTAGCTCTCAGACACATGCTTCCATTTTCATAGTTATTTTTCTTTGTTGTTTTTGGAATGGATCCGATCTCGGGATTTTTACAATCACAACTAAACCAACTATACAAAATCAGACAATGACAATTTACGGAAATCCCTTATAATTCTCCCCCCAGGGGGATACCTTCTTTAGGTATTCACGGGCTTCACAACCCCGGGGCACCTGAGTGATCTTTCTCCTTTCCTTTTCCTCTTACTCCTCTTGTCTTCCGTTCATCTTTGTTTCACTCTCATTGTGGTTTCCTCTCCGGAGGTGAGGGCAATTCTGTATGGGCCGATGTCATCCTGTATATCGACTCATGGAGAATTGTAAACCACCCACGTGTTGGCCGTGCGTGGCGACCCGTGTCCCTGGAAAGGGGGATCCTGGCAGTTGAGGGAAACCAACACACTGCTTTGGCCTCTGCTTCAGGTAGACGGGAGGTGCATATTGGTCCCGTATGTACCAATCGGCTGGTCAGCTGACTTTTGTCACTGGCTTTAGGGATCAAGTGAGCGAGCAAATACTAGTCATCTCGTTAAGGGTGGAGACTGACATAGGTTTGTCTTGTGACCGTATGGGCCCTGGTTAGCACTGGTGCACGAATGTGCATCCCCTTGTTGGGCTCGGTAGTGGGTGGTGCGGCCGGGGTCTGAATTTTATTATTTTTAACATGGATGGGAAAACTTCATTTCCTTCTATGTCTCTCCCCAGTGGAGAGCACCAAACTGTTCCGACTTCTTCCTTCACACGCTTTTTTATTGTTAAACGCACTGATAGCCACTCTGATAGTTCCTTTGGCAAAACGTCACCATTTGTCATAGCAAAAACTTTCCAATCTGCCTTAGGGGATGGTCATACTCTCAAAAAATTAAAATCTGGGGATTTACTAGTGGAGGTTTTTACAACTAAACTATCACAGATTCTTTCAAATAGCTCTACAATAGGCCCTTTTTCTGTTTCTGTTCAGGTGCATAAAACTCTAAATACAAGCCGAGGCGTTATTTCTGAACCAGATCTTTTATTCTCTACGAAATATGAACTCTTAGAAAACCTAAAAGACCAACATATTATAGATGCACGTCGTATCACGATCCGTCGGAATGGCCAAGTCCTTCCTACAAAGCATGTCATTCTCACTTTCAATAGCCCTACTTTACCAACAAGAATTAAAGCTGCTTACCTGAATTGTCCTGTCAGACCATACATTCCTAACCCTCTCCGTTGTTTTAAATGTCAGCGATACGGCCACACTAAAACTAACTGTCGCGGTTCTCTTACCTGTGCACGCTGTGCAGAAATTGACCACGACAGCAATTCATGTGAAAAATCAGAATGCTGCATAAATTGCAAGGGTAATCATACCGCTTTCTCTCGCTCTTGCCCAAACTGGATCCGCGAAAAAGAAATTCTAACTGTAAAAATAATGCAAAATCTTTCCTAACCAGAAGCTCGTAAAATTGTAGAAGCCAGAACCCCGTATGTCGGCGTATCTTATTCAAGCCTATTGAAACAGCAGTCTAAATCTGTAAGACATATTAGCACCCAGACTGACGTGTCTATGTCATCAAAAAAGTCAGCCAAAAAACAATCAATAAACACCCCAATCAAAGAATCCCGTGATATCCGTTTACCTTTGTCAGAACCTGTTACTATTTTACACACACCTACTCAGACACAAAATTCTTCTGCTCAAGTTAAAAGTCAGAAATCTCAAGCTCAATCTAAGGGATTATCCAAACCTCTAAATGAAACTAAGGCCGTTACCTCACAAAAAAATGACCCGAACTCATCTGCATTAAACTCTAAAAAACCCAACTCTAGTCAAATAGTGAAAACTGGTGTTCAGAAAGAAGGGACCAAGGCTGGGATCCAAACTGCTACAAAATCAAAAACATTACAGAAATCACATATGCTTAAAAACAAACTGAAACCATAAAAACCCCAACTCCAGCAACTCCACGGCGGAAGACTGTCGTTAAAAGATTGCAGAATTCATCGCTCAGTCCATGCAAAAGAAATTTTAAAGATCCCAGGCAACTGCAGCATTATGTCCAAGAAGCTATGGAATCCGAGTCTTACGGCAGTGGCTCGGATTCCGAGGAAAATACTATGTTTGAAGAGTATGTGCCTGGTTAAATTAATTTTTTTTATTGGTCTTTGTTTTAGTTGTGTTTTCTGTAGTACTTTTCCAATTTGGTTATCGTGTCGCTATCTTACTGTTTTAGAATTTTTAACTAGTTTTAGAATTTTATCTTTTTTACATTTTTAAATATGTTTGTCTGGTTTTAATTGATTTTTAATTTCATGTATCACCGCATTGCCTTTATCAACTTAACTCATATCTATAAAGGATTTATAATGCAACTTTCACTTTTTACATTTTGTTTTGAAATTTAATCTTATCTTATTCTTACCATAATCTAATGATTTAGCATTTGACTGTTTTTGCCTTCTTATATTTACCTGACCGGATGGGAAGCCCCCCATCCGGATATTTTGACGTTGTCTTTTTTTTTCCTCATTTTTACAATTTTGTCTTTGGTTTGGCGCAGCATGTCCCTCGAGGGATTTTGTGCCATTAAAACCTATACAACCAACCAACCCTTATAATTCAATTACTTTCAGAAAGCAATTATAATTCAGCTTATTAAATTTACAATAACTTTCAGATTTTCCCGATGTTTTATTGGATTTGATATCTGTTGCCCAATGTAAATTACAACTAACAAGGAATGTATCCATACGGGCATACTCAGAAAATTTTGAAAAAATTACAGAATGTTCTTCTCATGTCGATATATATGTTTATAAAAAAAAATTTGGCGGAACCCCGATAGAACGTTCGTAAAAAAATAATAAAAATTTCTTTTATTTGGCGATTTATCATCGGTTGGCGACAAAATAAAATTTCAAAAAATACTTTTTTATGTCAAATTCTTTTTAAGGTAAAAATGCTTCATGTTTAACTTGTTTAACCTTTACAGAGGAGCTGTGACAGCATCTGTCCGGGAATATATGTATTCTCAGGTAGACACTGAGCGAGCCCCTGCGTAAAGGTTAAAGAAATTTGATTTATATAACGTTAGTTTTGTCATCTTTAGTTTGTTTTAACTATATTTTTGTCATAATGTATTTAGAATGAAAATTAACGGTGAAATTTTATGAATTAAAACAAAATTTAAATTAATTAAAATTGTTTCAATCTCAAAATTAACTCCAATCTAATTGAGCTCTGTGGATTCAATTTTGTTGCTATGGAAACAAATTTCTCTGATATTGAAATGAATTACAACATTCTTCATCTGACCTTTATTTTGTCATACGCTTAAATGTATGAAAAAATACTTTTCAATATGAAAATATTTTTATAAGAAATTATTTTTAAAGTGATATAACTAAATAACTGCATCAAAAGCAACAGAGATATGTAACACAAAATATATCTATATGTCAAACTCTCTCATTGTTCAAATTTAAATTCATTAAATGCTATTTGCACGTGTTCTAAAAATTAATTGACGAGAAATTTTTAGGTGCATTAAAATCGTTTGCTTTTGGCGACGGAAAATGCTGCTCGCCAAATCGCGTGACGCTTTTGTCTTTTCGCGCCAAATACTCGAAAGTATTTTATTTTTTACAGAGTTTCTTCTGTAATTCCGCCGCTAAATTTGACTGATCCTTTATTACATACATGATTAGTTTAATCGGTATTTTTTTCAAAAAATTCTGAGTATGCCCAGTATGGAGACTGTCAGGTTCTGAGACCACCTCTGCTGAAGATTGGAATTTCCGCTATTTCTCTATCTTAATATTTTGTATCGTCCTGGCTGTGTACTAGAATTTCCAAGGTGACATTCTTTCTTTGTTGAAGGGAGAATTGACAGGTAATCCTCTACAGGTGGTGAGTGAGAAAGAAGAGATTGCTGAGAGGCGTGTTCATCCGTCAGTGAGGTATGTGGATGATGAGCAGACAAGCAACATGTCACTAATCAAGAAAGGAATGTAGAATGTGTCCAATGAATAAGCTCCAAAGGGGGTTGACATTGGGGAAACACAGTGATTTGAGAAGAGCAAGTCTTATCTCAGATAGTTCAGTTGGTATCTGGGTTTCGCACCTAGCGGGTGTGTAGGACCGAGGTCCTGGTAGAGTGTGCTCTGTGTTGTAGAGCGTGAGCAGTGCGTATCTGGAGAGCAAAGGACACAGACGTCCTAGTGATTAGTGCTCTGGGCCGAGAAGTGCAGGCCGAGTATACATGTGTTGGGAGATTCTAAGTTGATCTCCGTTAAAGTGAATCTAACGTGCATTGAGTGTGAGGTGGAATTTGAACAGTACTCAGCCAACCTTTACTGTATCTAATTTAATGTTGAACCGGATCACCTACAGTTGGCAAAAAAAGTATTTGTACACTTCATTTTTTTAAATTATAATGAAATTAAACAAAAGATTTAAGCAAAAAATACTGTAATACATTAATTTAATGCATTATAATATTATAGAAGCAGAAACAAAATTAAACGAATCGATTTTTTACATTATAATAAACAAATATACAAAATTATAATGCAAAAAAAGTATTTGTACACTATCTTAATGTAATATAATTAAGGAAAATTTAGTAAAATGATACAAATTAATATTTTGTGCGAATTCATTTAGCGTTTATGACTACTTCTAGATGGTATGACATAGATTCCACCAACTTTTTTGTAGTGGTCTGGTTAATGTTATTCCATGACACAATAAGAGCTTCTTTAAAACTGTTTTTTACTAATACATATTTTTTTTCGGATTTTTGCATCCAATAGCATCTGCAAATTTTCTACTGGATTCAAGTCTAGAGATTTTAGAGGAATTACCAGTCGTCTTCGAGTATTGTCGTAAGCATGTGCTGGTGATCACAGCAGTATGCTTTGGTCATTATCCTGCAGAAAGTGAAAAGCTTCCTCTATGCATAATTTCTTGGCACAGTTTAATAAATTATGGCGCGACACATCACTGTATGTTAAACCTGTCCTTCCATTGTCAAAAAATTTTAAATGTCCTGCTCCATTAGAAGCTATACACCCCAAAAGTATAATATTCCCCCCAACATGCTTGATAGTTTGAGGTATACGTTTTGGATCTAGAACAGTTTGATTTTTACGCCAATTTTTTCGAATGCTTGATGGTAAGAAAATTCCGAATTTTTCCTCATCAGAAAAAATTACTGTTTTCCAAAAATCCAATGATTTACTTCTGTATGCGAAAGCGAATACTATGCGTTTTCGCTTATTTGTTTCGTTGATGAATGGATTTTCCTTTGAGGTTCTTCCTTTTAAATCTGCATTGAGAAGAATATTTTTTATTGTTTGAGGTATTACTCTGATGCGAGAAGATGTCGCAAGGTCTCCAGCAAATTTTTGAACCGAACGCACAGGAATTTTTAAAGCTTTTTTAACAACACTCTCTTTTTCCCTCATTGTTAGTTTGCTAAGAAGTCCTGGTTTTCATTGAATTTCGATTCTTTTAATTTATTCATAGTTTCTCACTATACATCCAATAGTTGTAAATGGTAATTTAATAGCTTTTACAAATTCTTGTTGCGTATTTAAATTTTTATTATGCTCAATCATAGGATTTCATATATCTAGAGGTGCCTCTCTAGTATTAGGTTCTATATTCAATTACTTCAAGAGCAAATTAAATTAAATGTCAGACAAATATAATATGAACTTAAAAATTATTAACAGCTTCTGTAAAAGTAGTCCTTTGAACCATAAACACTATAAAACACAGTACATATCAGGATGGAGAAATGTACAAATACTTTTTTTGCAAGAAATTTTTAAACTTTTCCCATTAGAAAATTATTTTACATCTTTATCGAAATTTTCTGTTGTGTAATTTAAAACGCACGGTAAACAGACTGTATTAAAACTATTTTTGACAAAATATCTGTTTTTATTTAGTAAAAAATTAAAAATTTTAGAGTGTACAAATACTTTTTTTGCCAACTGTATATCCGAGTTGTAATTGTACATAATTGTAAATAGCGTGTTTATTGTGTACATATATTCTAAATAAACTGTTAATTCAGTTAATTGACAGCGTCAGTGTTCATTTACACAATCCTCACAGCGGGTGACAGATATCACCTAATAATATCGGTGGTGGCACCTATAACTACCACGGACTTTCTTCAAAGTTGTGCGGGCTGAGAGGAACGTCGGACAGAGACCTTCCTTGTAAGTTATAAAAAAGAGTTTGATATCGTTAGCATATACGCAGTTTAAAACATTTTCATACAAATGCTCTTGTTTAATCAAACATTACATATATAATTTATCATAATTACAGAATTTCCTTTTCTTGAATTTCGTAAAGTTTCCTAACTGAAGCGTTTAACATGGTTGAAACCCCTGAATGCTATAAACACACAGATTTATAAAATTCACATAGTAATATTATGTGGTATTAACCTAAAGATCATTCCGACGATTATGTTTAACTGGATGATCACAAATACATTTTTTTCAATTTGATATTGATCTTCTAATTGCCTCCAGTGATCAAACCTTCGCTTTAAAATATGAGATCAATCGTATTTTTTGTTATATTCCTGAACTTCTACAAGAATTTTTTTAAGTATTTCTAAAATTTTGGCCACGTATTCTAATGTCTTAGTTAGAATTTAACGTGGAAAAATGCGGAAGGGGGGACCCAAATTTTGATAGCCTGGGATTGATGTAAAAATTAACATAGTTTCCTTGGTTCCTAAAAATATTCATTCACGTTTGATGGTAGGATTTTTACTGGTATTCCACACTCGTAAAGGAAAAATGGTGAAAATCTAATTTGTGTCTGTCATTGCTTTTCCTCTGACATTTTATAAAGCTACATTTTAATGCAGTTATCATATTTTTATCAATTTCTCAAATAATTTTTTTAATAATTAAGGATAAGCTATACATGTTTGTGTTATTTATTTTTTCAGGCGTGATTCGACTGCAGGATTTTCTCAAAGAAGCACAAAAGAACGATTGGCGGGTCCAACTTTATCAGTTTCGGCCTTCGCAAGCGTACAGAGACATCTTTTGGAGGATAAAGTCTGCAGGAGAATCACGGATAGTTTTAGACGTTAAAAGAGACTCATTACGCACAGTTTTAAAACATGTACGTTTATTTTTATTCTAATTATTCATTTTATGATAAAATAATCTTATGCATATTTTTGCTTATCTGTTTTTATTTATGTATTTTTATAGTCTATTTTTACAGTATTTTTATTTTTTATCTTCTATAGTCCACTGAAAATGTAATATTTAATCATTTTACAAAATTGATATTTTGAAGGACTTTTAGAAAACATTTTGCAAGCATAAGTGCAAAAGTACAAGTAACATTTAAAGAATAAAATCTATAGAGAGCTACGGATAGTTTTAGACGTTAGATTAGACTAATTAATCACAGTTTAGTAACATATACAGTATGGTAATAAGACACTTTGGTCATATATGAGGCATTATTGAAACTACTGTTAAAAAAACACAGTATCATTTAAGACACACATATTTTAAGCTCAAGATTAATGTGAAAAAATCGATCTCAATTATTTATGATTCAAATGATAAAATTCGGAAATTTAAAATGGCAACATCCTTTTTTATTTCGTCGGTCAAAACCCATAAAAGGCTTCGAAATGGTACTTATATCGCTAGAAACTATAACTTCACACGGCACCAGAATTTCTGAAAACATCTTTCCATAGCTCAAAATCATCCCATATTATCTGTTACTAATATAATATGATCAGAATTACTTGATAAAAAGTCACTTAAAGTATTTTTTGAGGATTGTACCCGAACTCAGTAAATTGCTTTGGTAGCATTTCTCAGGAGATTCCTATAAATCCATATAATAATTCAAAAACGTTTATTAAAAAGATATAATAAAATTTCAATTCGACTTGAATGGGTTCGAATTGTTAATAAATGAAGTTTAGGTTACTTCTATTTTATTTATTTTAGTTCTTAGTATATGACATAATTAATGTTAAATTTAAATTACTTTTGAATATTTAATTAAATTTTTAATCTTTTACAGTTAATTAAAATTTAATTAAATATTTTATTAATCAATGTTATTTCATTAATCAGGACATTTTATTATTATTATTTAATCATTTAAAAATTATTATGACATTCATGTTTGTTATTATTATTATTATTATTACTATTATTATTACTATTATTATTATTATTATTATTATTATTATTATTATTATTATTATTATTATTATTATTATTACTTTTTAATTTATCAATGAATTTAATCCTATAAAATTATTACGTAATAATATTTTATTTTACTTTAAAATTCATTTTTAAATATGTTTGAGTTATTCATTCTATATTTTCTCTAGTATTTTTCAAATTATCTTTATCTTCTCTTTTATGATTGTATTTACACTGAAACTTCTAATTACCGAACTTTTATTTACCTTATTTTTCTATTTAATGATTATGTCTCCAGGACCTCGAAATCTACTTTGTGTTGCATTAAATAAAATTCCCATTTAAGGATCCGATTTTGTATGTAATGAACTCTTGAAGCTATCTTAAGATCTTACTGATCACAGGAAAAAGGTTTAATTATTAAGACGTCTTTGCTATGCAATTTTTCCGCTGAAGTGCTTAACCCTTTATGATCCGACGGTACTTTAATGTACACTAAAACATTGTTATTCTATTTATTTAATACATCAATTACTAGTAATACAGTTTGGAATGAGTTATAAGTACTTTACTTGATCTTGTACCAAAAACACTATGGGTTAACTGCCAAAATTAAAATAGTTTTAAATCGATCATTTTTTCCCCTTGGCCTCTTTTAGCTTTCTTTGACGAAGAAAGATTTGGGTGTGTGTGGGGGGGGGGGGGTTCGAAGGGTTCACTTCGAAAAGATTTCTATATCTCTATTGAAAGGAGATTATATTTGTACATTTCCTGACTCTACAAAATAAAAAAAATAGTTAAAATAAAGGATTTAAATGAAGTTTTAACTATTGCACAAAATCCCTATAAATTCGAATTTAATTAATTAGTTTTAATTGCAAAAATAACTCATTTTCAAAACTAAATCACATATTTGTATAAATAAACAACAATTAGTTACAAAAATATTCTCCGATAAAGAGCTTGAATAAGACTTGAAAGTATTAACATATTTTAAATAAAATGTCTATTTTTTACTAACAACATGTATTTGATTATTTTAATCACCTTTTTAGTAAAACAGTGAACGTTTTAAAATTCATATTATATATTTTATATTTAAAGCAAAATGGAAATTGCGTTACATCAGGTGATTTTGTTTATTTGGCAAAATCTTTTAAAAATTTACTAAGTGATTGTATAAATCTTCGAATGTAGTTTCAAAAATTCACGAAAAATTATTTTGAAGAAGAAACTTTCATGAATTCGTAATTTGAAACATAAAGGGTTAACTCGTTTTACTGCTCTGGACATTAAACGGCACTTTTTTCCTTTGGATCACTTTTGTCAGCGGAAAGAACATGTATGTATGCTTGTAGGAATGGACGTAAAAATATAGAATAGAAAGAAAAAGAGGAATCATAGAACTCAAAAAGAGAAGAATGCCTTCTTGGTTCGAATAAAAAAAAATATTTTTCCTTTTTTAGCCATGGCCATATTAAAAAACAACCAGAAAAAATAGCTGCCAGCACAATAAAAAAAAGTATAAAATGTGTAAACGAAGTTTTCTGTGAAAAAAATATATTGTTTTTTATAGGATGTTGCCTTTTTGGAATTTTCCATACTATTTCGTCGGCAATTATTTTTAAAAATCTCATATTTTATATAAAAGTGTACCCCATAGGGCCTTGTATCCAAAATTAGCGTTGGATAGCGTAGATAATCGGCCGACAAAAATACACCAAATACACCTTTATATAAAAGTGTCCATACTTCTAGGCATTTAGAATCTTCTGAAATATTCGTTAACTAAAGAATATTAAATTACGTTTCAATAAATGCCCAAAGATATTTTATAAATATTTATAGACATTTATTTTAATAAATTTGATGAAGAATTTTATAGTACGAGATCCGGCTGCAGAATCAGTGTACTCATCGAGTGTTTGCTGAAAACCAAATTTTTACACATATTTATGATTAGGAGAATTTATATCTACCAGGTTGCCTATCAAAATGTGGCCGCTAGTATTTTTAATTAAATTATTAATAATTCATAATCCGTAAGAAATTTCACTGACTTGTTTTTTCAATAAAATGTCGTCTACTTTACGGCAACATCTATAAAGACTCTGAAAAATCATGGTTGCCGTTGCGCACCTGGCCGCACCTCTTCGCAGCCAGGTATACACAGGTATGATTTTGTTACATTTATACACCCACAACGTACATTCATAATTTATGTATCAAATTAAAGCTAATTTTTTTTGTTTATTATTATATACGGTTGCCTAATTAAATCTGGCCGCAAATAAGGGTTGCTGGCTGTTAAATATAGTAAATAAAAGCGGTGGAATGACGCTGCAGAATAGTTTGTTTCATACACTGTTAAAAATCTGCTGCATTTTGTTGCAACGCGCTCCATCGCTTGTATATAATATCTCTATTCCAACCAATGAGAAAGCTCCATTTCACGGCCAAGTAACCGTTTTCTATACAAGCAAGGGAGTGCGTTGCAACAAAATGCAGCAGATTTTTAACAGTGTATTTTTCAATTTGGAACAATTTTAATCAATTTAAATTGTGTTTAAATGATAAAATATATTAGTTTCATTTTGTTATAAGTACATATAAACGTATATGACAAATTTACACTTAAAGTAAAGTAAAAATGCAAAACTAAAATTACTTAAACTAAACTTATTTAAATAAATTGAACATAGAAAGTTTTTTCTTTAAAAAGTATTCGAAGTAGAGTTGCAAAAAGTCGGTTTATTCCCGGGTTTATTTCCAATAGACTAGGTTTATTCCCGGATTTATTCCCAAAAAACCGAATTATTCCTAAAAATCCCGGGTTTTTTCCAGGTTTATTCCTAAAATCCCGGTTTATTCCCGGGTTTAAACCGGCTTTTTTCTAACCTTTGCAACGCTAATTCGAAGCGTAAAAGCATATTTTCAAAATTTCGTTTTTTCGCCAACCGGAGATAAATCGCCAAATAAACGAAAATTTTATTATTTTTTTTACGGACGTTATAAGGAGGTTCCGCCAAAAAATTTTTTATAAACGTATATAACTATATGAGAAGAACATTCTGCATTTTTTTCAGATTTTTCTGAGTATGCCCGTATGGAGACCTTTCTTGTTAGAATAAAAGTCGCAACTGATCCGTTGAGAACACTAGCATCTGACGCATGCGCAATGGCTTTAAACCGTCCGACAGCTGGCAATTGCTATCCTCGTCTGACTAGTGGTGTTACGCGCTAGCTCTCTTTCACTCTACTTTTAATATTTTCTATATTTAACAGCCAGCAACCCTTATTTGCGGCCAGATTTAATTAGGCAACCGTATATAATAATAAACAGAAAAAAATTAGATTTAATTTGATATATAAATTATGAATGTACGTTGTGGGTGTATAAATGTAACAAAATCATACCTGCGTATACCTGGCTGCGAAGAGGTGCGGCCAGGTGCGCAACGGCAACCATGATTTTTCAGAGTCTTTATAGATGTTGCCGTAAAGTAGACGACATTTTATTGAAAAAACAAGTCAGTGAAATTTCTTACGGATTATGAATTATTAATAATTTAATTAAAAATACTAGCGGCCACATTTTGATAGGCAACCTGGTAGATATAAATTCTCCTAATCATAAATATGTGTAAAAATTTGGTTTTCAGCAAACACTCGATGAGTACACTGATTCTGCAGCCGGATCTTAGACTATATGTTGCTAATGTTTTCACAATACTTACGAGTTACCTAAAACGAGACTTAATTGAAAATTTATATACAACTTTTGTAAACGATATCTTACGACGCTACGTGTATTTAATTTTAAGGCAAAGATTTGCGCATTTGCATACGAAACGTTAACTGATTTGTTTGTTTTTGTATCATTCTTATCATTTTGCCCCCCATTGTATAAATATTTTTTTTTACAAACCTGTTGAAGAAGATAGATTTTAATAGAAGCAAAATGTGAAGAAAACAAAGCTAACTTATTAACTTAAAAATTATAATTCTCATATATTTCAAAAGAAATGTTGTTATTAAAATCCTTTTTCGCATATTTATAATCATCGGATCTATTTGTAACTCTCAAAGAAGATTCAAGGGACGTTTAAATATAGTTTAAGTGAAAACTCGAAAATTTTATGTTTTTATCATTTTTTGAAATGTAATGGGTAACGAGTACCCTCAGCAATTCTTATTTATCTAAACTTTCTGCCCAAGCCTCCTAGAAATATATCATTTTATTCTCATTTCACTCATTCTCTTCATTTTCAATTTGCAGGTTGTTCCGTATTATATTTTTTTATTTTAAGAAACAGTTTTTTAAAAGCAACTTGACTTCTGCTGAAGCAATTCTACTTTCCCGTAATTTTTTAATGGTCATTCTTTAAAAATAACAATTAAGTTATGACGCAGTGAGTCGATTTGTTATTCCAAGCAAGCATACAGCGGCATTCTTTTGGAAAATAATGTCTACTGGGGAATCAGGATACTTTAAAACATTAATCTGACACATTATGTACAGTTTAAAGTAATTCATGTGCATTCTAATGAATTTAAATTGTGTTTCTTTTTGTTACTATCACAGAACATCCCTTGCGCATACTTTTCTTAAGTTTTCTTGTTTATCTAAATTTTAATCCACAGACTGTTGGAAATGTAACACTTCTGTGTTCTTTGAAAAAAAGCTTTTTGAAAGTTGCTCCGCCTAAACGTTTTGACAAACTATACGTAACAGTCTGTAAAAGTCTTTTTGACTTTTGCTTCAAGTAACTGTACTTTCTCAGAATTTTTAATGGTTATGATTTAAATATAATTATTAAATTGTGATACACTAAAACTCTTGCATTTTCAAGCATAAAGAAACATCTTCGGTTTTAAACTGTAAAATATATGCATTTTTTTTTTCAAGAAGCTTTAACAATGCAAATTGTTTTCTTTTTTTTTTTTTTTTTTTTTTTTTTTTTGTATCACAGAATAAACCTTGTAGATTGTTTTACTTGTATTTTCTTACTTATAAATATTTTATCCTCGAACTTTCTGCTAATATAGCATTTTTATTTCAAAAAATAAAATTTCCTACCTGATCAACACGAAATTTTCACAAACGCAAATGCACAGTCTCCAAAAGTTTATTTTTTTATTATTATTATTTGTTCTTTTCTCAATATTTTGTAACAGCTGTGATTTAATTAACCTGTAAAAATTCACCGTTTGTTTTACACTAGATTACATGTTTGCAATTATTTGTAATATGCATAAATTATGGTCTACCGTTACTGACATATACAGGGTGTTTCTAAATTCATGGTCCAAACTTTAAGGGGTGATAGTACACATCAAGACAAACAATATTTAAATAGGAAACCAAGGGTCCCAAAGTCTTCCGAAGGAGATAAGCGCCATTAAAGTTTAGGGTCCAAAAATTCAAATGATTATGAAAAACAGAAAAATTGGCCGATTCGTTTGCGGTTTTCACTAAAATTATTCTTTATGTCAGTATTGTCTTGAAAATAAATTATAAAGATAAATTTCAAAAAATGACGATAGAGGGCGCTTTAGACTTTAGAGTAACGAACAACTATTTTTTACCGTTATTTTTTGCATCTCATTAAAGGTTTCGTAAGCTTAGACTTAAACTTAAATTTTGAGCTCAAAATCTGAATAGTTGGAAGCAGTTAAGTAGCACAAACTTAACTGTGTTCAGAGGGTTTTAAATTCAAATGATTATAAAAAAACGGAAAAATTGGTCGATTGATTTGCGGTTTTCACTAAAACTATTCTTTATGTCGGTATTTTATTGAAAATGAATTATAAAGATAAATTTCAAAAAATGCCGATAGAGGGCGCTTTAGACTTTGGAGTAACGTACAACTATATTTTACTGTTATTTTTCGCATCTCATAAAATTTTCTTAGAAGCTTAGACATAAACTTAAATTTTGAGATGAAAATCTGAATCGTTGGGAGTGGTTAAGTAGAGCAAACTGAACTGTGTTCAATGGGGGTGGGGAGGTTCAAATTTCAAATTATTTTAAAAAACGGAAAAATTGGTCGATTCGTCTGCCGTTTTCGCTAAAACTATTCTTTATGTCAACATTTCCTTGAAAATAAATTTTAAAGATAAAGGTTTCCTATTTAAATATTGTTTGTCTTGATGTGTACTATCACCCCTTAAAGTTTGGACCATGAATTTAGAAACACCCTGTATAGACTAATAAATATAGCAAGTTCTTATACAATAAAAGAAACTTTATTGCGTTAAATAATTATTAATATATCAGATAATGACTCGAAAACAGTGAATATAATATCGTTTTTAAATTAAAAATTTTGAATATCGAAACGTAAATAGACAGAAAATGTATTTAAACATAAGAAATTTGTCATTCCTAGTTTTACTAGCGTTCAGTTTCCATGTATGATTACAATTCCAGTGTGTTTCGAACAGTTTCTCTGTCACCAAGATGGCATCATATCGATTTTCATCTGATATAATAAAAAATTATAACAAAATTCTGTCTTCTGATGAGACTGAGTGGAATATATTCGTTTTGAAACTTTTCTTAATGAGGCAATTTTTTAATTCAATTTATTAGATAACAGCATTTTATTTTTAATGTATCTTTTGAGAAATCTTTACAGATACCATACATAGATAATCCATATTATTTTCAAAATCCAATTATATAGTTTTTTCCATGTTAGTTTTTTTAGCTTAATTTATTCAACTAATAACGTCACGGTTCCTTTTTATATACAAAGAAAATTGTACTTTATTACTTAGATATACTTTATTTAATAACGGGGGAAAACCTTACTTGATGCTGGTATAATTTTACGTATATGGAAAAATAAGAAATTGTAGTCTGCAATTAACTTTTGTTAGTAGTGATATTAATTGAAATTAACTTCAGAAAATTGTGTATTCACGATGTACAAACCAATTGCATCAAATCGTAAAGACCGTCAGACAAAATCAAATTCTAAATAACATGTTTTTTTTTTTTTTTTTTTTTTTTTTTTTTTTTTTTTTGTCAAAACTATCATGCAGATGGTCCCAAATTATCCTTTACTTGTGATAATGTTGCATCTATTAATATCCTTCATACTACTGTTTTTAGACATTGTACAATGCAGATATAGTTGGCAAATTTCCACACCCTACATAATATTTAGAATTGATTATAAATCCTAAATACGACTAAGGTATCCGGCTACGTTCGGAAACATTTTTTTAATTCTACTTCTGACACATTTTTTGATATTTTTCAGTGTAATCTTACACAAAATAAAAAAAATTACAATATATATATATATGCAACTGTTTAAAATATTGAAGATGTTTGGTTATTTTTTAGCATTTTTAAAACGGTTCCTGCTCAAAAATATGCATATAACACGAATCTTTTTTCAACAGATGAGTGTAACGAATTACAAAATAGTCAATATCAGGAAATTTCAAAGAGATACAGCTGATTTTATACATTTAAATAGAAAATTTCAGTAATTTTACATATAACTCTTCAAAAAATTAGCTATATATCAACAAATAATTCAATTAGAACTAATTCTTTAGTTTTTTACTCTCTAGACATTATCAAAAAGCTAAACAAAAAAATTCATGGCTTTAGGATAGTAAAATTTTGAGTTAGAGTAATAGTCGTTTACCTTTTCCCGTGAAAATCTAATTTTACAGAAAATGCATTTAAAGTTTTCAACTTCGGTTTAAATTAACTTTGCCTGCTTTTTTTAAAAAAATCTCTAATTTCATTTCTAATAGCGTGTAGGAAAATTATAAACAAATTTAGAAGCAGAAATGTTCAATCTATAAGAAAATGAAAAAAAAATGCGATTTTTTTAATCGAAATTTTTGTTTCAAACATAGGCGGATACCTTAACTATACATAGAATTTATGACCAACATGGTAAGGGATACTCTTTAACTAAATAGAAGCAACAAATAGTCTTATGCTAACTTAAATATCTATATAAATAGATTGTTCTCACATTATGATTACTTATTTAAAGTATGTAAGCACTAGGTCAACTAATAACGTTTAAAGTTTATAATGATAAATATGTACATGTTAGTTTGATAAAGTTAACATTACATTTAATAAGATGTTTCTTTCCATAGGCTCAACAAGTTGGAATGATGACAGAAAGCCATAATTACCTCATAACTTCACTAGTACGTACAATGTAATTATTCATATTTTCAAAAAAAATGCCTTAGTAACGCACAACATTTTAAAAAATTCTTGAAAAACTTCATATTTATTTTATTTTCCTTTTTAAAACATATTTTAAATGTTTCCTGTTACTAGGGTAATTATTTGAAACTGTAAATTAATTAAAAATACTTTATGATATATCTATTGTTTAAATATACAAGTGTAACATGTATATTTTTAGTAACAATCCAGTATATTCATTGGTTCTGGGATTGATTATTGAAAAGAAATTAATTCATTGGGACATAGGATAAATATCGATGTATATAAACTTTTTTATTTTTCATAATTCAAGAAATTAAAAGTTACCTAAATTATTATTTTCTATTAATAAATCGGAAAGAGATGGCTGTCGTATATATTTTATTAACATAAAATGCTACGCTACATAGCAGAAAATGACTGGAAAATATGCCCATTATCTAATTAATTGGTCTGTAATATTTTCATTCCCAAAACACATAACCCACGACAGCAAAATTTAGGACACGTCTTTATAACTATTTAAGGTTTCAGTTACTCACTCGTATATCTCTCCGTACTGTAACTTAAAAAAAATATTGTGAATCTCTAAAAATTGTTAGAAAATAGTAGACCAGCTTACACTTGAAAATAATCATTATAAATATTTAAGAAGAATCTTATACAAAGTAAGAACACTATTTTCTTTAAAATACTGTTACATTTAAATCTTCCAAATTATGTTGCATTTTAAAACTGACTCCTGCATTTAGGCATCACCATCGGCAGCAGAAAAAATTTCTTAATTGATAAATATAACTAAAAAATTTTAATTGATTGTCAACCATATCGCTGAGTATTTTTTGAGGGGGTCCGGGACACATTTTAAAATATTTTTAATTTATTGAGTTAAAATTTTAAAATGTTTTGAAACAGTTAAGCATATCATTTGTAAACCAAATCACACGATAAAACTTCTCATAATTTTTTTTAAGTAATTTAAAATTTATTACTGAAGTGAGGTAATTTAAAATTGTTATAACTCGAAACATTAATTGTTGAATTTCAATTTGTTTCAATTTAAATAAACAGAAATATGTAAATTTTAATTTTGTTGAGCTTTTTTGAAAATATTAATTTAAATAAAAATAAAAAATGCTTAAACTAAAAATGTGAAAAAAAAATGTAATTTAAAAAAAAAAAATCATATTTTTAAAAGTATTTTTTTTATATTTGCTCAAATAATTGAAATACACATGTTCCAAGTTTTAACGGTTTATTTTCAACAGTTCTTGTCTTATAAATTGAAGAAATAGTGAAAAAAAAATCATGAAGAAAAGCGCATTTTCATAAGAAGTCGTTTTGAAAGCTAGATTTTGAAAACAACCCAAAACATAAAAATTAATATTTCCTGTTCCAATTAAGGTAGAAATATGATTTAAACATCATTTCAAGCAGAAAAAATAAAAACTTTTTTAATGCAATAAACTTTTAAAAGAAAATTTGAAGGTTTTTGTGTCCCGGACGCCCTTAAATCAGAATAGGTTAAAAGAGTGAGCATTATTTTATTTCATATTTCAAATCTACACATATTTTAGAGTTAAAGTATGCAAAATTTTACTGTAAAAGAGTTCTTTTCTTAACAAAGAAATAGATCATAAAACAAACATCGGAAATTATGAGTTCGCAAACTACATTGCCCGTAGAAATCGCGGGATTTCCAGGGAAAAGGTTAATAAGTTTTGATATGATGGGGGGGGGGCTTGTTTATCTTATTTGCAAACTTTCGTTAAAGAAGTGCACTATTATTGTTTGTAGATCGACTTTATATATTTCAGGGAATATTGTTTTTAATCCATTAGTGCCTAGCGTCCCTTTTTAGGGACGCTTCAAAAGGTGCATTCAGCACTGTTTTTGACACCGGTAAAAAAGTAAAGCAATAATTATTTTATTTAAATGATGGACTTTCGTGATTAATTAACTAAACTTAAATCTTCTAAAAATAGTGGTGCCAACCAAATAAAATTTACGCAAAAGATTCTGGGCACGAATGGGTTAATATAATTTCTTAATTTGCATATCCTAGTGACAAATGTATGCCAAGATAAAGTAATTTTATGTTTAACAAACTTTTTCAAGTTTACATTTAGGATTATTTCTAGCAAACTCATATATAGTACAGTAAAAAAAAACTGCCATTTTAAATAAAACGCATTTTGAAAAATAAAAAAATAGTAAATAAATATAAAAATACGAAAAATATATGTTAGTTGAATAATCTTCTGAAGTTGAGACAGCATCTTGTAAAATTCATACGCAGAAAATTCACAATAGAAAACAGAAAAAGACAACAATTTCAAACCAAACCCTATAAAAAGAAGAAAATGTAGTAAATAAAAAAGCGGACACGGAAAACGATCAAGTAAACTATTAATATTGGTACAAAGACCCATATAATGTAAAAATTATTTAACTAGGAAATAAAAACTACGCGCATACAGATCCGGTGTAATGTCGCACGGGGCCCTGGCATCGCAAGTAGTGGGATCCAAATATGCTGTAATAATGGGGTAAAAAATATTTTTTTAAATGTCTACATTATAGAATAATATATAATATAGATAAAGAAATGTATAAAAAATATTTCTTTCACATATTTATTATAAATAAATATTTTTTATTTCCGAAAATTTTATATACTTTACAATGTTTTAGATATTCATTGCTTGCGTTCACAATTACTTTTAGGATCGCCAAGTCTATACATTTCCTTAAACTATATCAATTTTGTTTGTGATATATAAAGCTATTGCTACTTTTCTCACGGAGATATATTTTTAAAGTAAATCTAGAGCAAAAATATTATTAATTTATACGGAAAAAACATTATTTTGAATTGTATATGGATACATGGGACCAAAGGCAGCTGCCCGTTTGCAGATTGTTGCGAAAATCCTGTGCACAGGACTTGCACAATTTCTTTTTTAACTACCATTATACTCTAAATGTAATATTCGTCTTATTCAATACCTATTTATTCGTGAATAATCATGTATAATTTCATAAAATTTTCTATCTTTTACAATATTTCATATAATTAATTTTTGCATTCTCGGTTGCTTTTAGGATGGTGAAATCTATACATTTTCATACAACTATACCAATTTTGCCTGTAAAATATAAATTTATTAAAATTTTACTCATGTAGAAAAAAAAATATAGAGCAAAAATATTATTATGCAGAGGAACATTATTTTTATTTGTATATGGTGGCGTTTACCAGCTGTTGCAATGACCCTGTGCACAGACTCTCTACACTTCAACTTTTTAACTACCATTATACACGAATAGTAATCTTCGTCTTATTTAATCCCAAAACTTCTGTTATTGTCTAGGCACACGATTACAAATAAGATGCCAATACTGGTACTCAAAAGTAGGAACAGTGCGAGCTTCGTGAATATTTTCCACTTTTATATAACAGGGAATGTAATAAAATACTTGAGAAAAGCATTGTTATATACATAGGTAAATGACAACATATTTAAATATTAACACCATGGAAGAAATAAAATGCTATGCATAAAAGAAACGAAAACGAAAAAAAAATCCTCGCCAAGATTACGACTCTTTTTATAATCGATAATAAATAGATAGTAAGGACCAAAGAAGGAAAAATTTAATTCACGATTAAATAAAATACTTTTTAGTACAGCTTGTGTATTAATTAAATACAGCAAAATATTAACTTATACCAAAGTTACAAATAGAAAAGTAGAAAATGACCACAATTTATATATTTGTATATTTAACTATTATGGATGTTTTTTATTGCTTAAATTAATGTTTAAAATACCAGCACCTATTATGCATTTCATAATTAGTAATTTACGAAAAACTTAGTTAAATATTAGAAAGAATGCAAAAGCAAATCCCTGCATGTTAATTTACATGTAAGCACAAAAAGTAAAAGAAATAATAATAAAGTTCATGGAAGTTTGCAAACCACACTTATTAATATCTATAAAAACAGCTAAGTAACGGAATAAATATTTAAAACGGAATATAATAAAAATTATTCAGAAAAATATATCTGTCAGCTGTAAAACATATTCAACAATTCAGAAAACTTCTGCATTACAAATTGTATATTCAACTAATAAAACGTATTTTTATAATTGAAATTAATGTTTTAACATACCTTTATATTAACTTTAAAAAACAAAATTTATGAGATATTTAACTAAATATTTCTAAGAATGGACAGGCAAATGTTTGCACATCACTTTGAGTATTGCAAAACTGTTTTGATCATATACATAAATCTAATTAAATCAAAGGTAACTCCCACTTTTGAAAGATTCATTTAATGCAAATAGAATAAATTCACCAGAAAAATTAATTTTATGTAAAAAATGGACTTACTTTAGATATTAAGTTTAATAACGTAATTAAGTAAGTTTGTAATGAAAGTCTAAGAGTCAAATCTGCAAAAAAAGATTTCTCATTTCCTGTTACTAAGCAAGCATAAAAATGAAAGCAAATATTTAATGTTTGCTTAACTGGAACTTAATGATATGCAAACATTTGATCAATCAACAAACTTATGAGACTAAGTGTTACTTCTCTTTATAGGATCTACATACCATAGATATGGAGGACTTTAAATATGGAAAGACAAATATAACAGGATTCCGTTTAGTAGATGAAAATAATGCAGATCTTCATGGATTAGTTGTAGAATTAAACACAAAATGGACAGGTGCTATTCGAAAATTGGATTTTCCTATTAAAACTATTAGAGTAAGGTCTTATTTAATTTTTTTAATATATTATAAAGATTTAATATAAAATTTAATTCTTGTGAACATCTGCCAGTGCTATGTTGAAACCAGATTTATTTTAATGCAGAATGAATTTTTTAGATATATAAAAGCTAACTATTTCTCACAGATATGTCTTTTATAACTACTTCTTTTATAAGTTTATTCATATATCGCGATTTATCAATTCCAAATAAATATTCTTTATTATCTCTGCATTGAGGAAATTTTCAAGGAATTACATCAAACTCTTATACTATGTAAAATAATACATTCTTCATTGCTTTGCATGTTGTCCAATGTACGTTATTTTAATTCATTTAATATTAAGTCTATTTAATCTAGATTATTTATAATGTAAAATAAATAGCTAAAAACATACTGGGTAATTAATGAATAAAATAACTGGAAGTGACATATGTGGTTGTAACTACATTTTCCCGCCAGATGTTGATTAATAACACAGGACTATAGTTTGGAGAACAAGTAATTACTTCCTATTATTATGAGGTGAGTAATAACAGAGAAAATAATTATTAAAACGAGGAGAAAACATAGCTGTTAATTTTTACGCTTTTTGTTACCAATAAAATTTAATATTATCTTTTTTATTTAATCGCAGATTTTGAAGATAAAAAATACTGTTAAACTTTAGCAATAATAAAAACGCATAAAAGTTGACAGTAGTGGTAAAATGCCTTCTGTATTTTAAGAACTTAGAGTAACAAGGTGTTTTAATCTTATTGGATTGATTAATCTCTATGATATTGCTCACCTGATGCTGGAATTTAATTTATCTCTCGAAACTTAAGTCGTATTACAAATCACGATCTGTAGGAAAATTTATTTTTACCATCTATAAATGGAAATTATTTCATTTATGTATTATTAATGCATTGTACACGCCACTTTTAGTATATCGTTTGTTGTAAGTTTATTTATACATCATGATAAATTATTTTTACTCAAATATCATTTTTATCAATCAGTAGTAGCTAATTTTAAATAAATTGTAAACGTTTATATTAGTTACAATAATATACATTTTTATTACTCATGTAATCTAGTATTCAAGTTTTATCAGTATAAATAGTTACAAGAATAAAAGGTAATCATTTCATTTGCATGTCACTTATAGTATTTTTTTATTTAATAGTTTATATATATATATATATATATATTCAGGCTGTTCTCAAATTATCTGCTCCAAAAATTGAAACTTTTACTCCCTTTAACGTTCTTTTGCCCACTTTAGACTAAATGAATACAATTGGTAGATTATTGAATTAATTTGGAAAAGAAAAGCGTTTTATATTATACAGTGCGTGTCAAAAGTTTAAGCGCAACAGAAAATTTCAAAATAAAATTTTATTTATGAGGGAAAGTTACTTTCCTTTTCACATAACATACAAATTGTAGTTTTAAAAATATAGTTAACAGATTTATGCTATAAAATTTATCTTAAATAATAAGATTTATCAAAACAACAAAAATGAGTGTGTCAAAAGTTTAAGCACAGTAGTTTTTTTGTCTTTAGCAGAACAAGAATAAAAAAAATTAATGCTTAATTGTTGCTCGTTTGTGCTAAATTACTTTAAATATACGGTCTTCCATCAATAAAATGAGGTTCTGTATCGCTTTTGGTTCAATTTTAAACCGAGCGTTCTCAATGGTATCTTTCAAATCTTTAACTGAAGAATACTGCTTTCCATTTGGATAAACTGCATGAGTGAGAATACCCCACATATTTTCTATAGAGTTTAAATCAGAGCTAATTGCCAGCCATTTCAAAACCTACAATTTTTTCGACTTAAACCACGATGAAGTTGAGTTTGACGCATAGATCGAATCATGCATTATCATGTTGAAAATACCATTTTTCTCCCCCCAAAACTTCGGCTACAGGAAGCAAATGATTGGCAAATGTCTCTTGGTAGTTTTCAGAATTTTCACGACCACTGATGAATTTTAGAGATGTCTGACTATTGAAAGAAATAGCCCTCTAAACCATTACAGAACCACCATTATGTGTTCGGCTAAATACACGCCTAGGTTCTTTCCGCAGATCATGCCAATTGTACTTAAACCCATCAGGGCTCTCGAGGTTCCATTTTTTTTTCAGCACTGAATATGAAAATTCAGCCACTTTTCACCAAATGACATACGCTCTTTGGCCCATTGTAATTTAGCTTCTTTATGGTGTCGTTTGCGACACAATAATCGAGCCATTTTACAGTATTTCACGTGTTTGAATTACAAAACTCTTCTATGAACAGTATTTTTCATTATTTGTCCTCTAACTGCATGTTTTATTTGCGAAAGGGAGTAGTTACCAGCTGTAGCCAAATTTCTGATGCAGCTATCTTCACGCAAACTAGTCACTCGCGGCCTTCCTGAACGAAATTTTCGTTTAAAATCATTACTACGAGCCAAAATTTCATGAATACCTCGTTTTGATCTTTTTAATGCACTTGCAATTTCAGAAACAGACTTACATTTTGCTCTCATACTCCAGATTTTTATCACCTCCTCCTCTGAAAATTCTTTCGACTTAGACATTTTGTCCTAACTCAAAAACATCAACTGACTGCTTCTTATACACCTAGAAATTGTTTATGTGCGCAACCGCTTACGTCACATTGTAAAATTTGCATAAAAAAGATTTCTAGCTTAAACTTTTGACACAGTTATTTTTGTTGTATTCCTAAACTCCATGGTTTGAAATAAAAATGTAAAAGTTTATTTCAATGAATATAGTATTAAAATAGATATTATTAACATAAACAAAACAGATATTGAAATAATAGTGAATATTTAAAGTTTTATTTGAAAATTGCTATTGTGCTTAAACTTTTGACACGCACTGTATATATATATAAATCATTTAACGAGTATAAGCTGTTCTTGTCACTTGACGACAATTTATTCCTCTTTCTTACGTTGCTGAGGCAGAAATTTAATTCAAAATGCCACTTTGGCATAATTTTCTGGAAGATCTTTTACCATTACCAAAAAATGGGAAACATATTTTGATTACGTAGCTTCTAAACAAGAACACGCTGTCAATTTCATGCATTTCCGAACAAAAATATTCAGAAATATGTAAAAAATAGCTTTTTTGTTTGAGAACAGCCTTGATGTATTATTTATATTTAAATATTTTTATAAATCAATATATGATAACACATTATAAATACAACATATCAAACGTTCATATTACATACATTAATATATTTTTCTTAGCTCTACGTCATCCAATATATATTTTTTAATATTCTTCTCAAACCCATATTTTCTTAATAATAATAAAATCGCCATTATCACATTTAAGGTTTCATTAATCAAACCGCGTATCATTTAGAAAAGGAAATAGCACCAATCGCATAGGGATTTTTTTATTATCTTGATGAAGTGCAGTAATGATTTTTTTAATCGCTTGAATAACTTTCTATACATTAACACGTCTCAAGAGTGTTAGTGTATGTCTCTCATTATTGACGAACGGATAATTTTGCCTGCAAATTAACCTGTACACGGTTATCTGTGGAGCGAGTAGCCGAAATAATTAATGTTGCTTGCCCTGGTTTCTTCAATGACTTTTACACCATGCCAAATTAGGTAAAATCATTTATCTCTTTTTTCTTAATCCAGATTAAATAATCGTGAAACAAACAAAGTTTCCTTATTAAACATAATATTTAGAATCAAGGAGTTGTTTAATTTTAGTTTCAAAATGGAAATATTTTAATTATTTAGCTCAAATTGTTATTTCTGTAAATGCACATATTTTCAGTTAAATTTAATATGCAATTAAAACAAATATAATATACAATTTAAATAAAATTATATATGAATAAATTTAAGATTTTATGAAATAATTATATAAGAACTACTATCAAAAATATTTATAATTCTGACAATAGAAACAAGTTGTCAGTTAATATTACAGTTAGAAAGAGTACAGCATTAAATAAACTGACAACTGAAAAAAACAAAGATAACAGATTTCATATTAAGATTTTTTCCGTAATATGAATTTTCTGTTTTTAAATAGTCATGTATTGTTTTTTTGTGGTTTTGCGGCGCCAACTCGTTATTTTGGAGCCACTGTCAAGTCATCGACTTAAGAAAAAAAATTATACCAAATTAGAGATAAAATAAAGTATTGTAAGAATATTTTGGTCTGCCTGCGTATGTAACGTAAAATATTATGTTTCAAGGATTTGAATAGTACATTATACCATCTTTTTTGTTATAAATGTTAGCCTGCCGAGGGTTCCTACTAGGTTATACACAGCAGACTAAAATATTCTTAAAACATTTTATTTTACATTTAATTTGGCACAAATTTCATATCGTAACTGGATAATGTGATAGTGACGCCAAAATGACGAGTTGGCACCCTCTGCAGCTCATATCAGACCAAAAAATGCAAAGGCAGGCCATTCATTTCTTAATCCACTCCTAAAAATCTTTTCCTGCATAAGGATTTCTAGTTGTGTGTCCATAATGTTATATTGAGCCCAAAATGGCGAGTTGGCGCCCGTTCAGCTCATATCGTACCAAGAAATGCCAAGAAGACCTGTCACTAACCCATTAGTGCCTAGCGTCCCTTTTTAGGGACGCTTCAAAAGGTGCATGTAACACTGTTTTTGACACCGGTAAAAAAGAACAGCAATCTTTATCTTATTTAATTGAAACATTTTCGTAATTATTGAACTAAAATTAATCTATTTAAAAATAGTGGTGCCAACCGAATAAAATTTGCGCAAAAGGTGGTGGGCACGAATGGGTTAATCTATTCCTAAGAAACTTGTCCTGCATCAGGATTTTAAGCCGTACATGTGATGACGACATGATACCGAATAACGGGAAATTGGCGCCCATCTATGCCCGCCTCGTACCAAGATATGATGAGACAGACTGAAATATTCGTTTTGTACTAATTGGTATCTCTAAAGTGACAAAATTTAAAGCCGTAAGTCAATGACTGGATAGTATTGTCAAAATAAGTAATTGGCGTGCCCTTGTTCTCACTCAGTACGAAGTTATCTCGAATCAGTAAGTTTCTAGCTTACTGTTAATAACCTTTCCCTAAACCCTTAATTCATCTTAAAAAGCTTTACCAAAGTAATATATAGGGCAATGTAATATAAAATATTATGATTATAGGATTGAATTGTACATTATAACACTTTTTTTTATAAATTTTATTCTGCCGAGTGTTTTTACCAGAATATGCACCAACAGACAAAGATACTTTTAAAATACTTTATTTTAGCTTTAATTTGGTTCCAATTTCACCTCGTAACTTGATGACGTGAAAGTGACGCCAAACTAACGGGTTAGCACCCACTGCTGCTCATATCGTACCAAGAAACGCCAAGGTAGACTATTCATTCCTTAATCTACTCTTAATAATCTTATCCTACATCAAGATTTCATGTCGTAACTCGATGACGTAATCATTTGTGTCGCCGCCGCGCCACCTTCTCCAAGAGAAGTAAGTAAAGCTAAAATGTTGACCACTACTCTTTTATAGCTCTAAATGTTAAATTAAAGAGATAAAATCTATTGACAGATAGTAATCATAAACTTCTGGGAAAATTTAATTCTACTTTCTGAAAGTTATTCTAAAATATAAGAGCTACTAAGTAGTTAACATTTACTAGCTATTTTTTGCGATTTTTTATGGCTCCTATATTATATGGCTCCTGTGGAAATTATAAAAATTTTCTTTCATTATTAGAAATATAATGAGAAAATATATGAATATTAATTTTAAAAAATAATTACAGCCCAAACTATTACTACTAATAAAAATTTTAAATTAGTATTTAAAATATTCAAGAAGTTTCCAATTTTTTCAATAAACTATATCAAGTTCTTTAACATCAGTAGTAAGTTAATTGTCCGAGGTTAATTGTCCATGCGGAGGAAAATGAGACTTGAACTTTACTTCATACAAATCACATTATTACTGTGTTAATAATGATTATATATATATATATATATATATAATGCACTTTCATATCAAGCATGACAACAGTTTATAAATAATTATTTTTTCCCTTATTGATATGCGATTGGATTTGTGTTTAAGACTTAAACTTTTAAGAAGACATGCTGAACTCTAAACAAAATTACTTCTTATATTTTTAAACCATAATATTTAAGGCAATCATATTACAGATGATATTATAAGCATTGTTTATTAAAATAGCAAATAAAGTCTTTGTGCAAAAATGTATAAAGATAGAAAACCAAAGGGTAGAAATGCACAAAAAAATCCATGAAAAAATAGCAAGCAGCCGTTTCTATCAGTGCAAGCCGCAGCATGATAGAAAAAGCAAAAATTAGCTGAGATTTTTAACTAGAAATTGAATTTAATAAATGGACAAAAATAAATGGAATCAAAACAGAGATGATATATATATATATATATATATAATATTTTTAGTATAAAATAGATTTGATTAATTCCTAAACTAAAAAAGTTCATAGTTATGGTTAAACTTTTGTTATCATGCATAAGGAAACATTACTATGCATTTATAAAAGATGACAGGAAGACACATGTTTGAAAATGCTTCTTAAAACGCAATGTGTTGGATGTTTGAAACTAGAGATACTGCAAATATTTAATGTAAAACAAGATATGTAGTTAACTCTTTCATTTCCACCGTTGATTCAGAATAAAATGGTCTAGATTCGTGCGATTCTTAATCTTTCTTAATATTTCTAATAAAAAATTTTAGTATTATGTATTTTCTTAATTCAATAAGTCAAAATTTACTCTTCTGAGACACACCTATTAGAAAATAAGGATTATATAAAACCTGACTATGTTTCGCTGAGTCAAGAAAAATAATGAAAGGGTTAAGAACTGATGCATTCTTCTCACTGAAAAATAAGGGAAAATTATATAACTGATAAGACAAATGGGGATGTATAAAATTTATGAACTTCGAGACATTTCACTCTGAAAACCAAACCAATTTTAGTATTAAATTATTTAATAGAATTAAAAATTTATAGACATACATATGGGTGATTCTCAAAATAGGAGACTTTTTCAAAAGTGAAATCTTAAAAAAATTACTGTTAGCAAAATTTCTGAAAAAAATAGGTGTTGTTAATATAGTATTAGGTATGCTTTACATGTAGTCAGCAGAGCTAAATATTTGAAAATTAACTTTAAAAAAATAATTAGTATTTTTTGAGCCATGCTAATGACAAAACAAATTGCATGGAATAAATATATTAAGAAATTTTTATTTTCTTCCTGTTTAAATGTTTTTTTCTATATTTATTAGCCTTCCTTTTCAGCAAATGGTTTCCATTTTTACATATAAGGAGAATAAAAACATTACTAAAGAGCAAACTTTGTTTACATGAGCAACATTCTGACACTAACAATGTAAGAAGCTGTCTTAGTGATTTTCTGACAGATTTAATGCATATTTTAGGGATAATAAATGTAATACCTAAATTTATATGTAAAATTAAACTTTATAAAGGATACAATATAAGCACTGGTTACATTTATGCACATAAGAGTCTTTAGCATGGACAGAAAAAACATGCTAATGACACTGATATTTGTCCATGCTAATGACAAATTTTAACTTAAATAAGATTATGAGCCATAATATAATCACAATGCAATAGTCCTTTCTGGGGCTTTTTGAAACACAAAAGTTCTATGCAAATAAGTAAAATAAAAATTTTAACTATAAAATAAACATGAAAATTATTATCCATTCTAATGACATACAATTGATGTACGACCCTAATATTCAACTTCTATTCTTAAAATACAGTACATGCTTCTATTTTCAGGCTGGGATAAAATGGCTACTTGTTGCCATGGAGAAACTTTATATTTTCAAACAATTGTCACATGTGAAAATAAAATTTTGATTAATAACCAGCTGTTATAGTATGACCTTGTTTTGAAAATAGAAAATGGAGGACAAACTTTAATTCTTTTTTTATATACTATAATTTTATTTTTAAAAAGAAATTTATTGGATAAATCCTCTTTTTGATTAATTTAAAGAAAGAATAACATTTGTTTTATTTTATAAACATGATATTAACTTTTGAAAAATGTTAGTATACATAAGGCACAGCTGCTGTGGACATCCATGCTAATGACATTGTGAACCTTTATTCTGTTATTTTAAGGTGTTTTTAACTAAAAAGTGACTAATTCTTGAGTGCAAATAATGAATAATATTAAGACAAACATATCTAAATATAAAAACATGACAGAAAACCTCTCTTTTTTTTTTTTTTTTTTTTTTTTGTATGTCGAAAGGCATAAATTGTCCCCTATTTTAAGAATCACCCATATATATATATATATATATATATATATATACTTCATACCATTAATCATGTGTAATAATATATCCTTATTAAAAATTTACTAATTAGCCATTATGATTATCAACTTTCTTTTATTTAAAATTTTATTATTCGAAATACTTATATGTTTTATATTAGATATTTCTTACTAATATGTTTTTATCAGTTCGCTTTAGAAACTATGATTCATTGCTTAAAAATTCACAATTTATCTCTATTTAAAAAGTAGTTATCTATTTTATTTCATAGTTTTAAGCAATCAAAATTTTCAAAAACTATTATAATATTTCTTTTACACTACAAGTAATAAATTAATAATATTTCTAAATTATTTTAAATCATAATTTTGAAATAATTTACATGTATATATAAAAAATCTTCTGATATTATAATTCTTATTTCACATGCAAATGTCGGGTTCATCATTGTAAATGTATGTTTTGTTTATCCCCCAAAAAATATTAAATCTAAAAGTTTAAGAAAGCTGTGTTAATTTTAACAATAAATAATATAAGCAAATTAGTTTATGGAAATACATTACTCATCATCAAAAAAACTTTCTATTGCTATGTGCAATATTTTTCTAATTGTGACTTAAATCACAAAAAATTTTAAAACTTTAAAACTGTATATATATCGGTTTAACTTTACTTTAAACATTTTTACTACTGTTATCTGCTACCAGAAACTAGCTAATTTTTATTTTAAACGATATAACATACATGTTTATTTAACTTTTTTAATGCAGAAACAGCTTTGTTATCCACACTGTATCTAAGTGTTTTAAATATGTATATTTTATTTAAGAATGTCTTTAAATTAGTCTTTAATTTTTTATTTATATTTTCCAAAACTAACATAGAATGCAAATGAAAAACTGTATTATGCTTCACGTTCACTTTTTACCACGATGACTGACTATTATTTGTTATGTATACTTTAAAATGTGTTTCAAAAGTCCGAATCTAAAATAATGCACGATGTAAAAAAAATAATAATAATTTATGCGACGAAGAGATTTCTTGTTTGTAAAATTATATTCATCATAGAACATAATTTGTATAGCATTAAAAAATATATCTAGCATTCACAACGAAGGACGTTACTGCAAAGAAAAAAAATGTGTGCTAATAATTTCGAAATGATTTTTTTTTTAAGTTTTGTTTTTTCAGAATGATTTACAGCTGCATTTCTTAGAATATATAATATCCTGTTGTGTATTTGGAATGTTATGTGTTTCAAAATGTTATTTTTAATAGAATATTTAAGGTAATTATTTCTTTATAAAAAATTTCTATCTTTAAAAAAATAAAATTACTCTACTCTGATATTATCTTTTCTTATATAGTATGTTTTAATATTAAAATCAACGTAGTAATTTTAATATTCATTTAAAAAATTAAATTTTTAATAGAAAATAATTTTGGACTCTTTTTTTATCTATCTACGCCACATGCCCATAGGATTATGTACAACACGACACACCACTATCAGGATTTTCAACTAATATATACATGACTTCTACTCGCAGACATTTTTTTTCTATGTTTATTTCACAAAAATAACAACAAATTAACTAATAGAATTTGTATAATAATTTCCGGCGTGTAATCCGAAGTTCAAATAAACAATTTTGTAACAGTATTTTCACTTTTAAAATGCTCTAAATTGTACTACGGTTAAAGAATTGACATTTTATAATTATAATTTTTAGAATTAAGCTTGTTTGTTTGACCTGTTGATTATAGACCATAAATTGAAGTATGTTTAATGAATATTTTATTCGTCAAGTTTTACTTATTGTAATAAATAAAATGGATAAAAAATAATTTTTTTCTTTCTTTAGACAGAAACTTCTGTTTTGAATGTCATGTGCATGTTTTTGTTTAACTGTTGTGGATGTGTATTTTTTTTAAGTATGTTTTTCATAAAAAAACTTATTTTTTATCCATGTATAGTGAAGAATTCAAATAAAAACATTAATTCTGATTCATGAAATCATTTTACCACGAGGGCTGATTATTTGTGATGCGTACAATATATAAAAGTGACTTTTTCCTTTTCTTAGACAGAAACAGCGTTGATGTACGATGCTGTTCAACTTTTTGCAAAAGCTCTTCAAGATTTAGACGGTAGCAAATCCATAGATTTTCCTCCAATCTCCTGCGATAGCGGTCTCAGGGGTTTAGACGGAAGCAGCATCATTAATTTCATGAAGCCTGTGAGTTTTTTCTTAAGCAATTTTATTCCCTTTTTGTTGTCTGTTTTTGTAGTCGTAACGACTGTAATGAGATCCTGCTCATTTTGCCCTCTCGTAAGCATCTGTGGCGTGACAACTATGTCGCAAATGTTACCAAAAAAAGGGAGCAGCATGACTCCCACCTTGTCATCATGGACTCTGTGTTTTTAAAGTAAAGTAAATTAAATATATTCATTATATAGAGAATTTATACCTTCGTAATAGAAAATAATACACCAGTTCTTTGCTTAGTTCCTCAAAGCACGAATGGAAGCATAACTATAGTGAATTCCTATCAAATTGTCCTTTTTTTTTTTTTTTTTTTTTTTGCTTTGATATTGAATTTCCCAAAACACTTTCATTCTTGCACAGTATCCTGTTATATAAATGAATATTCCAATATTACCTTTCTGCATATTTGAATTTTTCCATTTTTATGTTTGTAATAAAAAATTTTAAAATTTTGTGTATGATTATTTAGTAAGGAAAAACCTTTCTGCTTGTTTAAAATATTTAAATTATGAAATAATCTACAGACAGAACTTGATTAATTTTAACATAATTAATCATATTGGTAAATAAATCACATGAGATTTCACCTAGTTGGAAAAATTACTACACGTGATCTAAAGACAACTCATTATTGTTTTAAACTGTCAATTCAGAATCAGTTTCAAGAAAAGCAATTTCTAGCTATTATAATCAAATCATTGACTAAATTTTGAATTACAAAACTAATAATAGTAAAACTTTAAAATAATTTTAGTTTTTTGAAAACTTATCAGTTCTCAATTACAGTAAATAAGCTTTTGCATCAGTTTTTTCAGTGTATTCTTGTTTATATTTATATAGATTTTTTTCATTTTAAGCGACCTGTTTTTAAAATACTCCTACAAACTGAATTCGAATCTCTCACGTTCAAATGCGTGCAGATATATGAACACGAGCTAATTAATGATAGCTGAATTATCGTGAAAATGTATATATTTTTAATTAATCATTTTTTAAATGATGTATTACTCATTTTACATGAAACCACAAAAAGAATTCATTATCTCACAGCGATTTTATTTTTGCCTTATAAAAATAAACATCATTTTTATGAATATTTTCAGATTTGCAAATTTTTTTTTAAAGAGACATTATTTAAAAAGTCTTAAATGTTTATCTGACTAATTACTAGGGATTTTTTTTTTTTTTTTGTAACATATTAATAAAACAGTTTTTAATAAAGCAAAAAATTACCAAGCATATGCATTAGAAAACATTAAATATATTTTTTTTTTTTGCGTCAAACGGAAATATATTTCTTGTTTGCTTGTTATTGATGGTTTGTAAATGTGTTCAAAATATCTGTATCATGTCTTGAAAAAGAGAAGATATGAGGACGTAAGTTTCAAAACTAGACTTATCTAAAATTTAAAAAATCGTGTTTTCTTAAATGGTTTATTTTATTAATAAACCAGCACCGAAAAAAGACAAATGATTAAAAAAATTCTGTATCTCTACCATTGTAAAATCTTGGTTTACGAAGAATATTAATAGAAGCAGTAAAAGGTGTTTTGCGAATTTCTAAAATTTGACTTTCCGGATTTCAAACTCACATCCTCATATATATAAATACAACAAAAGGGTAAATTGAAGCAAACTCTAAATATTTTGATAATGAATATGTGTAATTTAATATTTGGTACAAGAGTCACATTAAATGTTGGGACATAAATACAAATATATAACTACACAATATATATCTACACAACAAAAGCGTAAATTGAAACTTTTTCTAAATATTTTGATAATGTATATATGTAATTTAATATTTTGTGGAGGAGTCACATTAAAGGTTAGAGTTCCATATCTATAACATAATTGATTTTAATAATAAACCGGCAGGCGGCAGAACATACAATCATCTCATCGAGTTCACGGATGAAAATCTCGAATTTGTTAAACCGCAATTCGCATAATAAACGCAATCGGCCTGCCAAGTCACATCTTGGTGAAAAACATCTAAAACCCCGATTTTAGCAGTTGCCTCGTACGTTTACAATTGCGCTTTCCTGCACCCGAAAGTATGAAAACATGGAGAATTGCGATCTGGAAAACATAATGGTGATACTATGAATTAATCGCTAAAAACGAATTTTAAGATGTTTTACACCATGGTATGACTTTGCAGACTTGTTGCATTTTAATATGCGAATCGAGATTTAACTAATCCCAAATTTTCGTCCCTGAACTCGATGAGGCAACTGTCTGCGCTGCCGCCTCCCGGTCTATAACTTTCATGTGAATTATACACAGGATAATTTCATTATCTTTGTGTGTTGTGAGCGGAATCTACCTTTTGTGTTACTTTTATTGTAACGTAACATAAATATTGAATTAAAAGCCTCAAAAAGACAATTTTTATTGATGTTCCCTAAATTCCGTAGAGTTATATACCGAAAATTCAACATCAAGATCGTTAGAAATCTTCTTTTACAGACAGTTAATTTTGTTAAAACACTGACGCAGCCTTTCATTGAAAATAATAAGGTTTAATTTTTCTAATCTTCTTACTGATAATTTTTTCAGATCAACTACATATAAACTATATAAAAATACTATTAAATTTGATCGTCAGTTTGAAAGTTGTTAAAAACTTCTGAATAATTGTATGGCATATTTGGAAGAAGTGGTGAATTATAATTTTAGCAAAAACGTATTTCCGACTGCTCTAAAAATCTTTTGGCCGATCTTAAAATCTTTTAAGGGAGCATTAAAAATTTGCAATTTGTTAATTTCTTTGGAATATCTTGTTGTAATTAGTTTGGCCTTGGAAACACCAAAGAAAAAATTTTATTTTAAAAGTATATAAACTAGTTTTATTAAGGAGATTATGGATGAAATTAGCACAATACTTTAGAGAAAACAAGACACATAAAGAAAACTTCAATAAATAAACTTTCGTGAAACAACTTTTAAACTTTTTCACGTTATAATTGCTTCAAAATAAATAAATTACATGAAAGAATTAGTAAGATTGAAAGTTAAATTTCTTTAGAAAATTGTGAAAGAAAAAAAAGAAACGGAAATCCAGGATGGATTATCTGATATTTTTGATAATAAAAAAATCTGAACACACTATCACCCAAAAGAAATAGTTTCGCTGTAGAAACAAATTTTCCTTTTCGTATTTTTCTGGAAAAATGCGGAATTATTAATTTAGTCACACGATTTTGTTAAAAACATTGAGAATAAATACAATAATAGTGCTTTAGAACAAATAATATACAGTAGAAGCCCGATATAACGCGGTTGTTCGGAGACGTGTTTCAGACCCGCGTTATAACGTAACCGCGGTATATCGGAATGGTGTCAAAGAAAAGGTACAAAATGATGAAAACACTTACCCGCTTTGTGAAATGTAATTAACTTTATCATTCAATGAACACAAACTTAATTTTACACTACTAGGGGGCACCGCACCCCTGCTCGCTACGCTCACCAATTACCCGCGTAATCGCTTCGCGATTCCAAGTTGTAGGCTACCCCTGCTTGCTGCGCTCGCCAGTACTCCATGGTATCGCTTCGCGATTCCGTTCGATATTGCTTTGCAATCCCGGTTGGAATCGCTTCGCGATGCATAGACGGAGCCCTTTCCTGATTGGTCTATTCGACTCATGGAAGGTGTGGTCCACCCGGACGCGTTATTTCCGGAAACCTTACACATCAGCATCATTCCAGGAGTCATTCCTGGAGATTTGTTTTATTCCTGGAGGCTAGTTTTTTTAGAAGAAGGATAATAGAAAGAAGGATAGAAGGAATAGAAGGATTTGAAAAAAATCCATAAGTGTTGTTTGGCGAACTGAGACGTTTCGTTTCTTTTCGGCATATTGTTTCATACTAGCAAGATGGAGTAAATAAACACAATCTGATTCATCTTGGCTCTCCATCCATGAAATTACCTTCGTTAAGTATGAATTGACTTCACTAACATGTGGAACGTCATTTTTCATTACCACATCATTTTCAGTTTCAACAGTTAGACGGGAGGTGCTGAGTTCAAACATGATCTCGCCCATCGGCCTAATCATTCGGAGTTTTCCGTGATTTTCTTCGAAACTTAGATAACCTTGCGTAAATACTGGTTAGAAAGAACCACAGGAGTGCACTCCACCTTGGGCCTAGATCCCACGTGTAGATAATCGGTCGTTATAAACACAACACAACGGTAAAATATAATCTAAACGAAAACATCTAAAAAATATAAGAAGCTCAATCAATTTTCATAACTACCGATTTCTTTAAAAAAAGGGGTTTTTTCTCGAACTTCATCAAAAAAATATTTTAATATTTTTCGTCAAACAATTAAATTATGTCTTATTAAAAATATGACTAGTACGTGATAATTTTATCCTCTATTATTCTACGAGTGTTAAAACAACAGCTATTATTAAGTAACAACATAATGTCCCTGCAGTTAGTTTTAATTTTCAGAGCTTCCTGAATAAGAAACTAAATAAGCCTTACAAATCCTCATTAGAAGAAAACCAATATCTTATTTTAAACTCGCCTTCTTGCAACTGCTTGCTGGCCAAGTTGTTATGATGCTCTATTCGGAGCACGCAGTCCCAGGTTCAAAGCCAAGGAGATCCACAGAACGACATGTGTATATTTTAAAACAGTCCATTTTCCAGATTATGGAAATTTTCTTTCCTAAAATGAAAAAAAAAAGAACGCAAACTTCTTCAAGTTTTACGAAGTAGTTTACGAAAACGGGTAGCAATTCTGCGAGGAATATTTTCCTGAATTATAGAAAGAATTTCTAAGAGGAAACTATGAATTTTAAATATCTGTAACATTTCATGATGCTATTAAGATATAAAGATTAAAAATTGATTATTAAACATGAATTATTATATGGCAATATTAAAAGTAATTCTTTTATGATTTTTTGTAATATATTTTTTTATATATATTTTTTGTAAAGTAAATATATATATATATGTATATTTACTTTACAAAATAAATCTTTACTTTTTGTTATAAAGTGCATATGATTTACATTCCAAATATTTTTCAACATAATATTAAGCCAAATTGCTTGAATTATATATTAGAGATTACCTTGTTTAAAACCAGTTTAATAGATAGTTCATATTTTAGTTTGAAGTAACAATAGCCTCCTTCTTAAAAAAAATTACTGTCTTGAAATAACAAACAACTTGCATATTAAAGTTTAAGATCAAGATTAAACAACTACGAAAATTTAAGGCGTGGTATAAGATATAATCGGCTTACCATTGGTGTTGATTAGAAAAAACTCTGCTCTTAGGCATTATTATCTGTAGAAGGTGTTGATAAAACACCATTTCATCCTGAATTACTCTTTGGGTATCAATGAAAGCTTTCAAATATCCTGGCGCGGAGCCAGATGAACATCTGTTTCTGAACGCCAGTTCCATAGATCGTATATCGTGAAAGAATTTTTTGACGATTTGTGTGGACACTTCCCTATTTTCTAATGCTTTACATGATTTTGTTGACGACCAGTCAATAAAACACATACTGTTGCATGCCATTCTTTTAACCTTCCTACCTTGTTTAAATTTTACTCAATCTTGATAAAAACCTTTCACACCAGAATTGATATTTAAAACATTTTAATATATTTCCTTGACTTATTTCTCTGAATCTGTTATTTAACTTTCTTTATGAAAAAAGTTCTGGTTTAATATTGTATAAAACAAACTATAGATATGGGTCGATTTGACCCATTCAGGGTAAGAAGGTTAATTCGATCATCTCTCAATAGAATTTATTTTTTGAACTCATACCTAGAGGAACTATTTTATTTAAGTGAGAACATGAGGTTAACATTTAGATTTTCAACATGAATACATTCACACAATTCAGAATCCACGAACATATGAAATTTTTCTTTTGTTTGTAACAAGATTATTTCGGGTCAGGTGGGTTAATAATGATCAGGGTCAACTTATGTCACATCTCAATTGTGACCACAGCCATAATTGAGAAATCTGTGTATGGTAAAATTTTGTTTCACGCATAGGTATTAACCTCATAATGTATTTTTCATTTTAGATATTCCTTATTGGTAGTCTGAAGCATGTTTGAGATCCAAATAACAATTTGAAGAAAGTCTACCAAAATTTTTGATAAACGGATTTGTCCGTTTGGTTTTCTAATGGATTTAATTAACCCAAATAAATTTGTGTTGGCAAGTATAAAGAAGAAATATAGTGGTCATAATTTCCCCACTAGGGGCCTTAACTACCCCAAACTTTTGTGATTGGGAATTTTTGATGGGGTAATTATAACCATGCTTTTAACTTGGTTAAAAAAGGTACTAAAAGAATTAAAATTTTCAAGAGGTGTTCTTAAAGGGTCAAATTTATTTCCTATGTATTAAAAACACCACTTTTCCGAATAGAAAAGATTTTTTAAAATAACAATGTTGAAAATGTATAAAGTGGTCATAATTACCCCTCCTGAACCTGTATAAAAACGCATCATTGTGTAATATGATTATATTATATACAATGACACAAGCGCTTCCAACCTGCGCGCATAATTGGCACCAACTGAAAGATATTGCAAGCGCATATGCAAGCTCATTAATCTTAAGATATAGATTACATTATGTTTTACAGAAAAAAAATTATAAAAAGGCAATGCCGATAATAGGCCAAATGTAAGTTATTTTTCATATGAGGTTTCAACTGTTGGAATTTTAACGATAAACGAAATGTAATGATTTAAAAACATACAGTGGAGTTAGAAAAACGATGTATGTCTTAAATAAATTCATTCGGCCTAACAAATTTTTACAGTGACTGACGAAATTTGCAAGAGAGCGCATTCCAAGCTGTTAAATTACAGAAAATTCCTTTAATTTTTTTAAACATTTATAATAATTAAACGTATGTTTTGAGAAAATCTGGTACTTCTTTTATTTTTAACAAATAAAGAAAGTAAAATATAAGTGATTGCATTAATAGATCTTCATATGCGTTTTACAAACATTCAGATATGTAGCATTAAACAGCACTATTTTTTTTCCGGCGAAACACGTACAGATTTTTCAAGCAAATTAAAATATATGTCATCAAAAGACACAGTGGATTATTTTCCAAATATTATGACCCAAAAAATCAATTTTTTTTTAACTTCTTTTGAGAAAATGATCTTGCATTAGGAATGTGTAAAATATGTATGAAATAAAAGAGATGAATATATTAATGCCAGAATGGTGAATTGGGTAACTAAATTAACAGTATTATACGGCAACAAAATACTAAAAAACCACTTTCGTTTGAGTATTCTTGTCAGTTAAACCTTTGACGGTTAAAGCACTTCTATTCATAAAATACTAAAATGATTGAATGACAGCGGAAATTAAAAACAAATTTATTTCAAAATATATAAATGTTTTTTTTTTTTTACGTTCTTTGTAAAATTAAAATTTTCATTTAAAAATTCCGGTGTCAGTATGGCATTTCGCAATTCAAATTAAGTGGTATTCTGGGCGCGTATACGCGCTTTTAACCACAAAAGGGTTCAGCTCAATCGTTACATTACTAACTGGAACTAAAAGGCTTGAAAATTTGGCCCTTTATTATAATGTCTACAACCCTTCTAATTTCTGATAATTTTAAGACTTATTATTTTTATGCTGTGATATTACTGTTAAGATGTATATTTTCAAATTTTTAAGTAATGACATGCGAAACTGCATTGAAGCGTCTATTTGGTTGACATTATACTAATTCAGTTAATTAATTCCTATACATTCAATTTATAAATTCATAATTAAGTTGGTTCCAATGTCTACGTTTGTAAGTTTAGCTAAATAATTAGTGTTAAAAATCTTTTATGTAGATATTATAATATTAAGATCTGAATTAAAAGGAAAAAATGAAATAGAAATAGCCAGATGTTGGTTAATATGTACAACTTTAGGTTTGCCTGATATTAAATCCATTTAAAACCTGAAATTTTTCTTTTGCCTGTTTGTTATACATTTTTCATTTATTCTCGAATGTTATAATCTACCACTTTTATGAGCTTTAAAAAAAATTAAAAAATTGGATAATCTATTTTTCTAACTTTTAAATGGTTATAAGAATATGGACTCTTTATAAATACCATAATGGTATATTTCGTGCTGCCAACTTAGTTTAGTAAATTCCCCATACTAAAAGAACTTTTTAGTCAATTGGCAATATTGTTTTCTTATTTTCACGAGAATACTATTTTATGGCAGGAAATATATGATCCGAGCATCACAATATCAAACTTTTCTATATTTAGGCAAGAAGCGATAGGCTTTTTTTCACTTTGTTTTACATATTTCTTAATATCCTTCTTTTTTAATAATCGGAAAATTTACGATTGTTCATACATGTAATAAAACATGAAAGGAAAATTCCCTTCCGATAATTCATATGGTATTAATCTTGAGTTTACCGCTGCATGTCAAAAGCAGAATTATGAATCGATTTGTATTGAAGTACCATTGTAGGTTACTTCACTTACTTGGAAGAATATCCCATGAAATTAAGTCAACAGAGTGTCGGGAGATGGCCTAATACATTCGTATCACGTTGCAGACTAAGTTTGCCTTTGTCACTGAAATCTGCGTACTTTATGGTAGAACACTTTATTGGAGTCTGGACCACACTAAGACAGATTACATGATTCTGATCAGCTACCACAGAATGTAAACCACTGATATACATTTAAAATCTTTTGTACACAGGGATTATCTACGTCATTTACCATACACTATTGTGGAAAAGTATTGCGAAATCACATAAATATTGATTGAAAAGTCATCATATCACGTCTAGTGCTCTTAACGGTCGTTACATTTTCATGCTATTTTAGCAAATTTTTATCAAAAAACATGAAAAAAACATAAGTGCATTACTGCGCACAAAAGTAGCTTATTGAATATTTCAGTAAGAAAAACTTGGCGCTTTTTTTTTAATTTTAGCTCTTAGTGTGTGAAATCGACCACTTTTTGTATGTGTTTTGATGTTTTAACATCCTTTAAGTCTTGTTTTAAATCTTATGTCCTGAAACACCACAAGGGTTAAAGTCCGAAAAATTCCAAAAACGTATTCATTTGTATAAAAATTTTCAAAGTGCTCTTCTACATCTTCTAGATATGTGAGAGCACAAGATTAACGAATACTTACTTTAGCATGCCATTTTATTATACGATCAATACGAAATGGCTGAATTATTTGGTTAATTGTGGAGTCAAATAGTGCATTGTTCATCGGATTTCTCCCGAAACAGGTTTCTTATTTCTTCGAACAATTTATTGTTGGAAAAATAAACTCCATTAATGCAACAACTCAAGGCACCGTATTAAAGTATAAATATGTTTATACTTTTCTCAACATTATTCTGAACTGAAAACTTCTCTGCGCTTATTTAGCCGATAACATGTCAGACTATAGTGTTAGTATTGGAGGTTTTCAAAGGTTTTTTTTTTTTAGCTTTTCTTACTAGCGTATGGATTATTTAAGTTCCCAGTAACGATTTAGGAGGAAAGCTTCTATTATATATGGCGTTTCATCTGTATTTCCTAAAATAAGCTATGGGAATGAATATTTCCTGAAATAATAAAACACCTACAGCATTTTAAATTTCTGATCTTTTGGACAGTATTAGAAATATTGAAAACATGTTACGTAAATATTTCAAAATTTTTCCTGTTTGATAAACATATTTGAATTATGAGAACCAGTTTCATCCAGAAATTCCGCATGCAGAAATCGATCTGGCAGGTTTTATCATACGTTTTATCAATATTGGCCTTTGAATAAAACATTTTCAAGACATGAAATAAGAGTCTACCAAGTAAAGCACTATTGTCATGCATTTATTTTGCATTGAATACATTAAAAGCATCACAAGATCATAACATTATATGATATTAAAGCAGATATCCATATACATCAGAGAAAACATCGTGTCGCTGCCGGGATATGCTTCGAGTGTATAGTCTCTGGAGAATTCTATGAAATGCGTAGTGATTATTCCCAAATTATTTGGCATATTGAAAATATTAATTCAGGAGTAAATTAACAATAAGCAACACATAAATAAAAATAATTCAAAATAAAATTATACATGTTCAGTTTTATTTAAAAACTAAATTGCTATTATTTTCGGCATTATTTTTAAAACGAATTAAGACATTTATGACAAATACTAATTTAGTGCCCTAAAGCATAAGTTACTTTCAGTAATCACTCACCCTAATATAACCAATTTAATGCTTCTGCTTCACTTGTTATCAAATTATGCTGGATTTTTTTTATTAAAATGTGTCAATTATCCCAATTCAACTATTCTATTAAGAAAACGTTTTCAGAAGCGATTAATATTGCAACTGAGCTTTGCGATGTTTATTAGTTAAGTCTCTGCGGCTATTTTCAATTTATTTGCGCTACTTAATAATTGCAGACAGAAATAATATATTCTCATTGTAAACAGTAAAACTTCAAGACAAATGTCTACGCTATTGAATGATTTAACTGAGCGTACAGTTCCTCGAACATACAATATGGAGTTTGAATCCCACTTGCACATCTTTACGAAATACCCACGAAACACATACTAATGAAACAAAAAAAAGTAATCACTTTATTACCTGATCGCTTAATTGTAACTCCATCCTCGCCAAATAAACTCACTATTATTGGAATAAGTATCTAACTGGCACTAACTAGGAAACATCCCAAACTTGTGTTGCTAGGTTCCCGCACAAATCAAGGCTCCAAATGTTCTAGATACCATTAATTTCAAACAGTTTATTGAGGGATCTTTGATCTCTGCCATTAAATAAAGGCAAAAAATTGCTTTAAAATACTTATGTAAAGGGCATTTCAATCCTCAATTTACGCAGGACACCTTTCAACATTATCCCCAACTTCAAGGTGTTGATTTCGACGAGAGTGGTACCATTTGCAAATTCTTCTCAGGAGAATACTGAAATATATAAAAAATTTACTCACTAATCCAATTGTTCTTGAAATATTTTTAGCGAAAAATAGCAGAAAGAAAATTGGAAGAAGTGCTTTGGAAACTGTTTCAATTTAGTGGGTAATCAATGCAAATCGCAAGTGCAGTGTAATTAGTGACAGGAGTGACAGGAACTTACTCGAATAAACCTATGGGAAGAAAAAGTGATACAGAGTAGGCTGAGCTTAGCTTGGAGGTTCCAGGATTAAATAAAAACAATGGTTTTTACTCATCGACTATCTTTTGTTTCTAAATACATTTAGCGCCATCTATCGGTAATTAATATAAACAAAGGAACTTTTTGTTGAAATTGTAGTTTTTTTTAAGGAAAAATAACGGACATGTTGATTAATTGAAATCAATTTTTAAAACTTTTAGATACGTAACTTTAAAAGTTCCTTCAAAGTAAATAAAATGATTATTATTGTTTCTTTTGTAGACTTATAACAACGGATTTATTCTTCCGATCAATAAAGCACGTATGCTTAAAATGATACTAAATAAACCGCTGTTGAATATCAAATAATAATGCACTTTATCATCTTTGTCTTGAAAACGCTGTTTTCATTATTTTTACGTAGAAAAACACTATCATGATTAGAGAAAATTCATGTCAAAATTTCTGCCTTCCATACCTTTTTCACAAATTTCATGTTTTCAATTTTTTATACCTGATCTTCAAAAAAAGCCCCATATCTCGTGAACTATTTTATTCGGGTGTACCGTTCCTACACATTGTTTTAATTAATATTCTGGAGTCAAATGAGAACTCCCGTCCAAATCGAGAGCTGACAGTTCGGGGTGTTCCCTAGTAAGAATAACTTACTTTTTGATTCGACTTCGTATAATGTAACACATTTGGCAGCAATTTATATGACCTTGGTAAAACCATTATTTGTGAAATCTGAATAAAAATCAACTAAACAAACAGACACGAAGTAACTCAACTTTTCAGTAAACTATTATATTAATTGTGGCATATAAAATAGAAAACCCCTACCATTTTTCAAAATTGACATAAATAAACAAAATACTGTAAACAGACTAGTAATGAAATTTCTTTGTAAACCTGTGAAAATTATGAAAACGTTCTTGAATCCAATAAACATCTTAATATATTCAATTTTAATCAATTTCATGCGTTTTGCAAGAAAGCGTTCGAGATTCTCATTCATATAAAAAATATTTATTTCATTTATTTGAGAAATATTATATGACCATTAAATCTGTAGATAACACTTTCGCATGCAAGAAATTAATTTTCACTACGTGGAGAATTTACTTTCATTTTTACATATTAAAATAAGTAGATCACACTGTTTTTTTTACAAATTTTAACTCTTACAAATTATTTCAGCGTTTAACATTTAACTCTGTTTTTTTTAACATATCCAGTAAGTAAAATGAGATCTTCTGCAGTATATCTGCCAATATCACTAAAATGACAACATAAATAAAACATGAAATATAAAACGGAAAATCTATCATACTCGGAAAAACAAAAGATATAATTTCATTCTCAAAAAGTAATGCAAATTTAAACTTTTATTTCTTACATGTATGGATGTCAACATGCATGTGTAACAGTATTTAAAATAATTACAAAGATTTATGACATCAGTCAGTCTGTTTTTCTCCCTAGAACTTCTGTAAAAGGATTTTAGGGAGTTTGAATGTTTTATTTAACAAGAATAATCCCTGTTGATAACTTCTTGTGTATCATTTAAAGTTCTATTACAGAGCCACTCAAAATAGTTCAAATATGTTATTATCTATGGAAAATTATTCTTTAAAATGTGTTTTAAAAGTTTATATGATTTCAGCAACGGGATTTCGAAATGCTACACGGAAAGAAATTGTGAGTTTAATTTTATCATTTTGTTTCTGTTTTGTTTTTGTTTATTTTCTAACTGAATGTTTTGTAAAAATGCTTTAATAGCTATGAAATTTAAGTAATTTATTTAGGTAGGCATTCCTATTTCCCTCTTAAAATTTATTCTGAATAATAGTTACAGTACTTATGCGTGGCCACACAGAAGTATGCGAATCTATTTCTCATAATCAATGGAAAGATTTTCTATGAAGTGGAATAAGCGAAATTATACTTTTGAAAATCAAAAAGGTGTCGGTAATGTCTTGAAAAGGATCAGTGGTTCATTTATTTCTTTTTTTATATCTGTTCGTTTGCCGGTTTTTCTACTTATCTACATCAGTATTTTAAAGTTTGTAAAAATGTCAGGTAACGAAGAATTTTTAATATGTTATTGAAATAAGAGCATTGCATACTCAAGTATTAGTTTATTTATGGGACGTTTACAAAAGATTCAAACATATTAAGATTTGAGGGTTTTTTTTTTAAGTTGGCTTTAATATTTGTTTCGAACTCTATTTTCAAACGCTATGTGGAACTATGCTTGTCTTACGATCCGGCCGCACTGTAACATATGTGAAAATCTTTGATCCACTACTAACTTTAAATACAATCTTGAAACGATTTTAATATTTATATTGTTTCACTAGACCAGATAACAGAACATATTTGTTTCCATATATTGCTATTGTTTGAGTTATATTTTACTGATGTTTATTTATGTTTTAAAAATGAATAATTTAATAATACTACTTCAAACATATTTATGAAGTCTGTGTGTCACTCTATCCACGTGTTTAAGGGCAATTCTGCCCATTTATTCTCATAAAACTTTGAATCGCGAGAAATTGCAAAAATTTTATTGAAATAGACACAAGCAAAATGCAATTTAGCTCAATGTAAAGTATTGATTTGTAATGATTTGTAATGATTTGATTCACAATTTTTACAAAAATTGAAGTGTGGAAAGGGTATACAAAAAAATCCTCTGATGAATACTTTTGAACTACATTGAAACGATATTTACAGATAAAATAAAATAAGCTTTTTGTAAAAAAAATATCAACCGACTTCAAAAAAGCGCTAAAAAGAATTAAATAATTCTTTAAAATTCTCTAATGACAAAGCGTTATCCAATAAGCACACATCGGTTATCAGGTACCGGCATAAAAACGGTTAAATTTAATATATATAATTTAATATCCACCAAACATTGATTTTAGAAATAATATTTTTTACAAGAAATGAATTGACATATTTATGATTTAATTTATGAATATATACATATAAAAAGTAATGAATTACTTTTTGAAGTTGGTGCCAAACAATCACAATCGATAATGATCATCCCCATTTTAATTATGGTACTAGGCATAATTTAGCTACAATTCTTAATATATTTCAAATAGTTTGGCACCAACTTCAAAAAGTAATTCATTACTTTTTATATGTATATATTCATAAATTAAATCATAAATATGTCAATTCATTTCTTGTAAAAAATATTATTTCTAAAATCAATGTTTGGTGGATATTAAATTATATATATTAAATTTAACCGTTTTTATGCCGGTACCTGATAACCGATGTGTGCTTATTGGATAACGCTTTGTCATTAGAGAATTTTAAAGAATTATTTAATTCTTTTTAGCGCTTTTTTGAAGTCGGTTGATATTTTTTTTACAAAAAGCTTATTTTATTTCCTATTTTTTAGTTATTCATGCCGTAATACATAATTATGTGTACTGACACACGATA